>OZ020189.1:64244813-64459960 GCA_963971165.1 Philopedon plagiatum | reverse complement strand
TCGGACGCAACCAAACATTTTAG
This sequence comes from Philopedon plagiatum, assembly GCA_963971165.1. Lineage (NCBI taxonomy): Eukaryota > Metazoa > Arthropoda > Insecta > Coleoptera > Curculionidae > Philopedon > Philopedon plagiatum. The sequence goes on along the minus strand of OZ020189.1, from coordinate 64,459,937 downwards.
TAAGAAATTGGCACCTAAATATGTAGGACCTTTTATAGTCCACAGACGAATTTCTCCATGGACATATTGTCACAACGGGGGTTGTTGCGACTGAGACTAAATGATAGTCTCTGGGATTGTATGGAGGGAATGAAGTTACAGCAGTTAAAAAAATAAAATATATTAAAAACAATTGTAAATAAACATAATAAATGAAGGTAAATACTTACTTAAATTTTGCGTAAATACATGGCGGAAAAGGCGGCTCTTCTCCCGACCAACGGGCATATGTCTTAACTCGACATCTTTTCCGGAACGACTGCCTATCATTTTGTCATTCAGCGATCAATGCCCGGAGTATTGCTAAGTCAGCATAACTTGGCTTCCTCCGTAAAGTTAAACCAAATCAAGCTGACCGCTAATGAGACTACCAAGTTCACTGAACGACAAACTGTCAAATCATCGTTAATATGTGAATGAATCTTTTAATAAATGTTTTAAATAAACCAAACAAAAATCGATACAATAAATCAATGAGGAATTTTGACTCGTGACACATGCCCCTTGCTCGCAAAAGCTGGACCCACAGCTTTACAAAACTTTACTTTACTGTACAATTACAAATTTACATTACAAATTTACAATTACAAATTGGTCGAGCCACCGAAAATTATTTAAAATTAGATAAGAACTATAATTTTTGACAAAAGTTACTAATTGATGATAAAATTGTACAAATTTAAATTTAATCTAGATATTGGAATAATTTAGTGGACTTACAGCATAATTAAAATTAACCTAAAAGATTAATTAGGTAATACATTTTTTTTCATTTTAATAATTATTTAAGTATAAATCTTTCTATTTTTTTTTATACTTTTTTAAGTATATATTTTTCTATTTTTTTTTTAACTTAACCAAAATACTATAGATATGCGAATTAACACCTACATTTAATGTTATACTGAAGGTTCTCTCTTTAAATTTACAAAATATTTTTCTACTAAAGACACAAAAGTTAAAAAATATTTAAAATATATAAGATTAAAATTGTTGGTACTAATAAAAAAAATTTTCAAATATCTAACAAAACCTCAAAAAATAGCACTGCTTGAAAAATTTGTTTGTGACACACACCTTTGGCAACATATTATGACAAGAAGGCTTAGCTGGAAATTGGCTTAATTTTATGAATGCTGACCAATGCACAAATGTGAACCAGAAGTTGTTTAGCTGTATTAAAGATAATATCAATTTCCCTACGCACTTAACATTCACCACTTGCTGGGTGGATTTTTCTTATACTCCGTTCTTCATCGCTATCATTCTAGACGATGATACAGGAAGGATGCAGTTGAAAGCGGCTTGCTTTCATAAAGTTCTCTACTGAGCCCTGGGCCCTAGGGCGTTTTCGAGATACTGTTAGGTGTTAGGTTACCTAACGTGATGTTGGTGGTATGATGGTTGCGTGCGATGTGGTGATGGGTAACAGCTCTTGTTGGCTCAGATTAAGGCATGGTGGATATAGGCATTCTGGCTCCCCTTTAGTGTAGGAAGTTGTGCATGCTGTTTGGGTCATTTCCATTTTCCACTGTCATTGTGCCATTGTTTCCAGGTACATGGAACATAAAGAGAGTGCGTATCAAAACTTATGAATACACTATAAAAACCAAATTTTACATGCTTTGAGTACTTAAAAAATAAAATTGGGAAACACTTTTCTTTTTCACGTTTCTAATAATAAAATTACCTAATCCTAATATATAAACTGTTCTATAAACTAAGTTTGGTTTTCGTATCAATAATAATGTAAATTACAATTTCTTGAAAATTCAAATACAAGCATGTTTAAAATAATGCTTTATGTACATGCATTATAACAGAGAAACTATTACTGTTAAGTTTAAGTTTGCTTTCTTTCTACCTCCAAGTATACTGAGTTATAATATTCATCAGATTTTTTTTTTAAATAAAAAATAAAACTTTATTAGGCTTAGAGTGTACCTTAATATTTAACTTTTTAATACTAGAGTAAATAGGAAAGCAACTCTTTTGTACAAAGTTGGAAGTCTAAGTAAGTACTTGCTAATGAAATTTCAAATATTTTAGAATTTAAAAAGCTTAAATTATGTCAATTTACTGAGAGGTAGTAGGCAGTTTCGAAACAAAAAAAGGGTTTGATTATGGTACATATTCCTTTTTTAAAATATGTCTGACGGTATTTTACATGTTATAACTATATAAAGTTTTGAGCAGTTTTAGCTCCTGGGGTATCTACAAATACCAGAAACTCTTTAAAATTTGTAAAATTTCCCTAAGGGAATATACAACTTTAGGCTTATCTCGCCTGGTACATCCTATATAATGCAACTCAAACACTGAGCTGAAATGCTAAATAATAGCGTCAACTTTTATGAAGACCAGATGCATAATTTCTCAAAACAACTACTCCCCTGGCTACTTGCCACGCAGGCTATTGAATGATATGAGACATTTACTTGTCTCTTCTTCATAAAATTTGTTATACTTGAAAAATAGATAATATCGTACTTGTCAGTTAAGTTTAACCTGCAAGTGACTTTTTGAAATAGGGCTATAGCATTGTATTGCTATTGCTAATTCTCTAGCTACCCTTTACGTAACACTTTCTTTTGTGTGTGCCTTACTGGCTAATTTGCTTATTGTTTCCTAAAGCATGTATAACTTCTTTAAGAAAAATGAACTCGCAACTTTTTCATCCACGCCAAAAATGAGTCGTTCTGTACTAAAAAGTATTGTATGTATGTATGTATGTAACATATATGTATATGCACTCTAAAATAATAAGTATATTAGGTTCAACTTAAGAACGGTGCTTTAATATTGTTTCGAATAAAAAAATTCCTATACTTATGTATTGTAACTCTCTTACTCTTTGACGTAAGTTTATTGTAAGTTTGGCAATCAGGTTATGCGTACGAAAATTGTTTTATGCCCTGATTTGGCACGCATAACACTTCTTCATCCATTTAATTTTCCGTAATTTCTTGAATATGCATAAAAATAAAATGTAAATAATATGAATAAGCAGCATGCGAATATGAGATTCACGCTAGTTCGGTGAACTTATATGACATTATTTTAAAATAATATAAAATTCCGGTACCTGCATTCTCTAAGTCAGCTGAGTGTGTTTCATATATTTTACTATGAACTTGAAATAGTGCAAAATTATGCAAGCTTTTTAAAATGACAATAATAAACATTTTTTTTATACATTGGACGTATAACGATATAGTCTAATACTATTTAGTATTCCTTCAAACTTAAGCAATAATAATAAAACTTTGATATGTTTATTTGTCAGTTATTTAGGAAATATTTGATTTTGGAACAAACTCGCTTGTGAAGTTGAAAAGAAAATTTTTACTGGCTACTATGTTAACAATACAACACATTAATGCAAAATATGCAAAATGAAACAAATTTTAAAACACGTAACTAGCACTAAATAACTCACGTCCCTTAAAAAAATATAATTATATTTTTCTGTTATTTTTATTCTATATCGCTTATGTGCGTATGTTTAATTACAAAAAAATTACACATGAAAATTAGATATTTTGACGTCACAAAAATTAAAAGTATAAAAAGCAATATAATCTAGGTATTGGTATCCAACGTAAAAAATCGTAGAAAAGGTATCAAGAAAAAAGTGAAGAAATATATTGTTGCACAATATCGAAATTAAAAAAAATTCTGAATAAATATATAAATTCATTATATATGTAAGAATGCAATGTAAGTTTTTTGAACTAAATTTTGTAACAAAGAAAAATCAGTGTAAATTAAAACCAAAATTAAGTTAGGTGTTAGAAAGGTCTTTAAAGTCATAATACTTTGATAAGCATACTTTCTTAAATCTTACATCCAACTAGAAAAAATATTTATGAAGGAGGTATTTTCTGGTATAACGAAACACCATTTTTGCTGTTGAATTTTACATTCTGCAATAAAATTTTACTAGAGGAACGAATGTTATCGAACCCAAGAAACTTGAGTAGCTGTATGCATATTTTTTTGACTTATTCATTACTTTATTACTGTAGTATAAAAAATATTTTTACGTCTTGTAAATGCCAGGGTTGCAATATCCTAAAAAATGTCATTCACTTAAAACAAAATTCTCTAGAAAAAACTATTTTTTGGATAGTATTTTATTTAAAAGTAAAGATATGTAAAAGAATACTTTTTAGGTTTTTCTTTCCTTCATTTGACCGATTTCCTTTTAAGCAAATACACTTTGTGCAGTTAAAGTGTTTGAAGGTAATAGAAAGCGTCCTAGAGTTCTGTTTTTAAATATAGTAACGGGTTGGTTCGAATTTGTTGTGAGGTCAATTTTGATTTTATTTCTGTCAATATAAGGCCATTTATGTAATATAATATCCAGTTTGTTGAAAAGACATGTATTTGCCGCAAAATTATCTTGTAGTTGCTTCAAACCTCTAATATCGTGTTCTTTGGTTTTCAAAACAATTGATTTAATTTTGTTTTTAATTAGATAATGTTCTTTAGTAGTTTTAGCCGATTTTAAAAATGCTGATTTAGAATTTTTCTCTTGTTTTAAGCTTTGAATTTTTTCATTTCGTTGGTCCATTATAGTTTCTGATTCACTAGTGTTGTAAGGTTGATTAGGGTGCAAAATTAAAACGTTTTGATTGGATTGTACATGGGTGCTTGTTAGGTTTTGTGAATTACATGTTTCATCGATAATAATTCCGCTGTTGCTCGTTCGTTCCCATACGTCATGCAGTTTCAGAATTAGTTGATTAAAATCACATTTTGAAAGACTTGGTTTGTAGAGAATGTAGAAATTTTTGTGAAACGAAGGGTGTAAACCGTTTTGAAAATGTTCTATAATTGTATCTGATGGCATTTTTGGATCAATAATATCGCATAACATAATTATGTCGTAATAATAATTTTTAAGATTTTCATTTTGCTGCTGTTGCCTATTTCGCAGTTTTGTTTTAAATTTTGATATTTCGTATTTCCCTCCAAATTCAATTAAAAAATCTTGTGAGACTTCCTCCCAATTTTTCTTAAAATTTTCTGATTGCTTAATGTACCTGCTATACCAAATGTAGGCAACACCCTCTAACGATGATAAAAAATAATAAATTTTCTCTTTTTCAGACCAGCGGTTTTTTACAGAAACTTTATTAAATTCCCTAAGAAATAAAACACAACTATTAGTTTTCGGCCAGAAAATAGGTGCTTGGAAATATGTTGGTTGCACTGGTGTAATAGGGGCCTTTAAAGCTTCTTCCAAAATCATTTTTACTATCTTTTAAGGGACTAACTTGTATATTACATAAAATAAACACTCAATGTGAAAAATTTATCGTGCTAGTTATTTTAAATAAAAGAAAAAATTGTGTGTAATTCTCAGTTACCATTAAAATTTCAAAATAATTGTTGACGAGGCTGAGTTCGGAAAATTAAAATTAATTTGCACTACTTATTCTATTATAAACGTAAAATAAAAATTGCCAACACTTCATTTTTTATAATTTAAGTAAAATGTGATACTTCATTCCCTCTGATTCTAAATAAATTTTTATCTATACTTTAAAAAAATATATTCTTCACACAACTGACAGAAATAATAAAAATGTTTAATTTTTGCACTAAAAAAGTTATAATTTATTATATATTAAGTAAAAACGGCACCTCCACCATATGTCACAACGGGGGTTGTTGCGACTGAGACTAAATGATAGTCTCTGGGATTGTATGGAGGGAATGAAGTTACAGCAGTTATAAAAATAAAATATATTAAAAACAATTGTAAATAAACATAATAAATGAAGGTAAATACTTACTTAAATTTTGCGTAAATACATGGCGGAAAAGGCGGCTCTTCTCCCGACCAACGGGCACATGTCTTAACTCGACATCTTTTCCGGAACGACTGCCTATCATTTTGTCATTCAGCGATCAATGCCCGGAGTATTGCTAAGTCAGCATAACTTGGCTTCCTCCGTAAAGTTAAACAAAATCAAGCTGACCGCTAATGAGACTACCAAGTTCACTGAACGACAAACTGTCAAATCATCGTTAATATGTGAATGAATCTTTTAATAAAATGTTTTAAATAAACCAAACAAAAATCGATACAATAAATCAATGAGGAATTTTGACTCGAACTTAGAGATGAGTATGGTGGAAACCCAGGTATCTGGCATCTGAAGGATCTAAAAGAAGCACCTTACTTCAGTGATTAACCTCAGAAGGGTTAATCATCTTGTAGTAAGGGGGGGATTTGTAACGTGTTAAAATTTCAGTTTAATATTTTTATATTTTGGCGAATGCGTGGCCTATAATTTTCTTATTTTTTTCAGTAATTTAGAGGCATATAAATAAGTAATTAGTAAGTTGTTCTTGTTATTTAGGAAGGAAGGAGTATTAAAGAAACTAAATTATAGTAGTATACAGGTCTATGCCTTCTTTCCTTTTGTTTAGATATTTATTCATTAAAGTAACGATTTCTACAACTTAATAATATAATATACTTACTATAAGTAACATTCACTTATTCTAATTGTCTTTTTGGCTAGTTTTGATTCAAATTAAAATATGATATATCATTTTACCAAGGTTGCACGCTTCATTGCAGACTCACAGTTTGATTGACTTCAGGTATGCTTCTCGGAATCGGGGTTTCCAATCCACTAAAAGAAAAGCAAAAAGGAATGTAAGACGGGGTGCTAATTGGATATAATTATTTATTGTTACCTTAATATTCGCTCGATAGCTCGACCAATTGATTAATCAGATGCCTGGTTGTCATTGATTGTTGAATTTCTGATATATGTAACAACTATTGGCATAATTCCAAGCATTATTTGCATACAGTCCTATTGTATTTTACGAGCTTCTCCTAGAGGGCCCCCTTCTTGCTTAAATATGCTCGAGTTTGTTTGTTTACATTGGGTCCGCTTAAATATTTCTGGTTTGTGTTGACCACCGTTAATTGTAGATAAGTGTTGCACTTTGTTAAGTGTTCTGGAGATAGGTTTAGACTGGTTTTTGACCAATTACCCTGAAATGATTAATATTTAGAACGTCATCTCTGTGTATATGTAAACATTGGGTTAGTTTTCACTACCAGGACACCAGGGTTTGAGATATGGTTTGGAGTACTTACTTTGAATTATATGTATTAGTTGGCAGTTTTATTCATGTTTTGTAATGTTTAAATAGCAATCTTCTTCACTCTTTGTTTTTCTCTGTGACAGGCGTTTGTTTATATCTGATTCTGACGTCTGTCACTGTCGTCTGAATAGAGTGAAGTTTGGAAAGCAGTGTTGCCAACTTAGAGTGAGTGACCTGACACACCCAGTTCTGGGGTATTTGGTGTTATCTGGGGAGGATCTAGTAATATAGCCCGAACCCCCAAAATTAGGGTACGTTTTGGTCAAAATCTCCAAAAGAAATAAGCGGAATTTCTTCGGAAAGTTCTTAAAAATCCTGTTTTGTCTTGAGGAAACTTTTCCTAATGGAATTGCATTTAACTTCGCCTTAATTTGGAAAATTGACGATAGCTATGAAACCTTACTTCCTGCGCATGCGTAGATTTAGAAAATACGCTGGTGGAGACTTCCGGTTCGAAAAGAAAAACCAGACGCAGATTAGACCTTTTACTAACTAGACACGTTTTTGGGTGTGGGCCGAGAAAATTGAGTTTTTTTGGAATTATTACTGATTTAAGTGATTTAACGGTACCTATTTTTGTTAGGAAGTATTTCTAACAAACTTATCGTGGGCTTAGGTCATATATTGGAACTTTGTGATAGTTTGTATGGGATTTGACCGCCCACACTTAAAGGAACAGAATTCTCGAGGCCCACGCGTTATTTGATCAACCCCGATTAAGATCTAAGGTAAATGTACATTTATTGTGTCGTAGATAGTGTAGAAATATTGATAATTAAGGTTTACTGGACGGAGAAAGTTATGCTGATTGATTCTCTTTCCAGGGGTTTTATTTGTGCGATCAAACGAACTTGTGAAGTTCGATCGTAATTATATGAGGCGCTTCATTCGAATAGATTACTTCACTTGTAGTAGTGCTATTTGGTGCTAGATGGCGCCAAGGCGTTTAAAGAAATTAAAATTTCTTTAGGCAACTCACAATACACTAACATCTGTCAACTCACTTTGTTCAAAGCGCGCGATAAAATAAAAAAAGAAAACTTGTGGGAAAAAATGAATTTCTTTATAAGATTTTCTTTGGTAATGAAATTCATTAGGGACATGGGTGGGTGTAATCTATTCGAATGAAGCGCCTCATATAATTACGATCGAACTTCACAAGTTCGTTTGATCGTACAATTATATTTCGGCGCTTCATTCTTCATAGATTACTTCACTTGTAGATGTTTAAAGTAGTTTTTCTTTTTTTTTACAGTCTATCTAGTAATACTCCAGTAGTATAAACTTAAAATATGAATTTCTTTAACATTGTTTAAATTAACATTTTTTTTATAAACAACGACCTTAAATTTTAACATTATGTTTTAGAAGAACGGTATATAAAAAATGTCTGAACTCACAACAGGCCTATTATAGAACTTAGCAAAAGTCTGAGATTTGCTAGTCGAGCCTGCTGTCTTTCTGATAACATCGAGAGAGATTCCACTTCTGTACACTGACGATGTTGGCGAATGACGAATATAGTATCCAGAAAACATTTTGTATCAATACCTGCTTCACTCATAATCTTACCCATCTACTTAAAGTTTGGCTGGAGGCGCGATTATGAGGTTTTACATATCTCAGAAATAGATAGTCCTGATCTTTTTTTATTGGAGTTGTTTGATTAATATAATCGATGAGTCTGTAATACACATATGTCTGGTTTTTCCTCCAATTCATGAAATTGTAGACAGGGTTGGTCCCTACCAGGGCCAGACGTCTTTATGTTATCTGTTATGAATATAGTTACACTGCCATCAGCGGAAAATATTATATTCTGTACTCCTATCAAAGAAAGAGTTTGGAATCGATGTGCTCAAAAAATATGTTACAAGGGATAGCAGAGCAACTAGCTTTTTAGTCAATAATTCTAAAGATACTTCCTGACGTGGAAAAATCTTTCCCATATGCTGAAGTAAGACCTGTGGGTCCCCAACTACATTATACCTGAATCTTTGAGGTCTAATCTTGGAAATTCCTTTAAGAAATCTTTTGATATGGGGATCTTTTCCTATTTCCCCTGGAAAATTTAATGAAAGCGCTGACCTAATATTGTTAAATGAGCCGTATTTAAAGTTCTTATTATTTAGTTGCTCTTGAATCAATAAATTAATTTTAGGTACAGACGCTTTGCATATTGAAATCTTATTCTTATGGCAATATTCCCACCATACCTTATGTATACTGTGTTGTACTGTTTTTTGGTGTTAGTACAGAGGGACTCTAAAAATACTATTAATATAAATACATATACTTCTTAGTCTGAAAACTTCCCTGACAATTTGCCCACAACCAGGGTTAGGTGTGGAAAGGGGAATGTTTTCCTAAAAACTGAAGACACTAGATTATAATCAGGTCCTAAAAATAAAGGTTTCTCAACTAAAAGTTTATTAAACAATGTATACCAAGTCTGGGAGGGCCAATGAGGCACCACCAAAAATACCCTATGCTTTATCATGTGATATCTTTTTTTTTTTTAAATAAAAATACATTTCTTTCCAAGAAATGGTGAACGCGTCTATTGCTACTGAGTGTAAGTTAACGGGACTGGTTAAGACCAACTGGCCCGAGTATTGCTACTGAGAATGGGTATTTAAGTAAGGGGACAACTTTTGAGCATCTCTTATTCGCATTTGTTGCAAAAAGATCAATGGAGGGTGTATGTAGGACCTTTTATAGTCCACAGACGAATTTCTCCATGGACATATTGTCACAACGGGGGTTGTTGCGACTGAGACTAAATGATAGTCTCTGGGATTGTATGGAGGGAATGAAGTTACAGCAGTTATAAAAATAAAATATATTAAAAACAATTGTAAATAAACATAATAAATGAAGGTAAATACTTACTTAAATTTTGCGTAAATACATGGCGGAAAAGGCGGCTCTTCTCCCGACCAACGGGCACATGTCTTAACTCGACATCTTTTCCGGAACGACTGCCTATCATTTTGTCATTCAGCGATCAATGCCCGGAGTATTGCTAAGTCAGCATAACTTGGCTTCCTCCGTAAAGTTAAACAAAATCAAGCTGACCGCTAATGAGACTACCAAGTTCACTGAACGACAAACTGTCAAATCATCGTTAATATGTGAATGAATCTTTTAATAAAATGTTTTAAATAAACCAAACAAAAATCGATACAATAAATCAATGAGGAATTTTGACTCGTGACACATGCCCCTTGCTCGCAAAAGCTGGACCCACAGCTTTACAAAACTTTACTTTACTGTACAATTACAAATTTACATTACAAATTTACAATTACAAATTGGTCGAGCCACCGAAAATTATTTAAAATTAGATAAGAACTATAATTTTTGACAAAAGTTACTAATTGATGATAAAATTGTACAAATTTAAATTTAATCTAGATATTGGAATAATTTAGTGGACTTACAGCATAATTAAAATTAACCTAAAAGATTAATTAGGTAATACATTTTTTTTCATTTTAATAATTATTTAAGTATAAATCTTTCTATTTTTTTTTATACTTTTTTAAGTATATATTTTTCTATTTTTTTTTAACTTAACCAAAATACTATAGATATGCGAATTAACACCTACATTTAATGTTATACTGAAGGTTCTCTCTTTAAATTTACAAAATATTTTTCTACTAAAGACACAAAAGTTAAAAAATATTTAAAATATATAAGATTAAAATTGTTGGTACTAATAAAAAAAATTTTCAAATATCTAACAAAACCTCAAAAAATAGCACTGCTTGAAAAATTTGTTTGTGACACACACCTTTGGCAACATATTATGACAAGAAGGCTTAGCTGGAAATTGGCTTAATTTTATGAATGCTGACCAATGCACAAATGTGAACCAGAAGTTGTTTAGCTGTATTAAAGATAATATCAATTTCCCTACGCACTTAACATTCACCACTTGCTGGGTGGATTTTTCTTATACTCCGTTCTTCATCGCTATCATTCTAGAAGATGATACAGGAAGGATGCAGTTGAAAGCGGCTTGCTTTCATAAAGTTCTCTACTGAGCCCTGGGCCCTAGGGCGTTTTCGAGATACTGTTAGGTGTTAGGTTACCTAACGTGATGTTGGTGGTATGATGGTTGCACGAGGTGTGGTGATGGGTAACAGCTCTTGTTGGCTCAGATTAAGGCATGGTGGATATAGGCATTCTGGCTCCCCTTTAGTGTAGGAAGTTGTGCATGCTGTTTGGGTCATTTCCATTTTCCACTGTCATTGTGCCATTGTTTCCAGGTACATGGAACATAAAGAGAGTGCGTATCAAAACTTATGAATACACTATAAAAACCAAATTTTACATGCTTTGAGTACTTAAAAAATAAAATTGGGAAACACTTTTCTTTTTCACGTTTCTAATAATAAAATTACCTAATCCTAATATATAAACTGTTCTATAAACTAAGTTTGGTTTTCGTATCAATAATAATGTAAATTACAATTTCTTGAAAATTCAAATACAAGCATGTTTAAAATAATGCTTTATGTACATGCATTATAACAGAGAAACTATTACTGTTAAGTTTAAGTTTGCTTTCTTTCTACCTCCAAGTATACTGAGTTATAATATTCATCAGATTTTTTTTTTAAATAAAAAATAAAACTTTATTAGGCTTAGAGTGTACCTTAATATTTAACTTTTTAATACTAGAGTAAATAGGAAAGCAACTCTTTTGTACAAAGTTGGAAGTCTAAGTAAGTACTTGCTAATGAAATTTCAAATATTTTAGAATTTAAAAAGCTTAAATTATGTCAATTTACTGAGAGGTAGTAGGCAGTTTCGAAACAAAAAAAGGGTTTGATTATGGTACATATTCCTTTTTTAAAATATGTCTGACGGTATTTTACATGTTATAACTATATAAAGTTTTGAGCAGTTTTAGCTCCTGGGGTATCTACAAATACCAGAAACTCTTTAAAATTTGTAAAATTTCCCTAAGGGAATATACAACTTTAGGCTTATCTCGCCTGGTACATCCTATATAATGCAACTCAAACACTGAGCTGAAATGCTAAATAATAGCGTCAACTTTTATGAAGACCAGATGCATAATTTCTCAAAACAACTACTCCCCTGGCTACTTGCCACGCAGGCTATTGAATGATATGAGACATTTACTTGTCTCTTCTTCATAAAATTTGTTATACTTGAAAAATAGATAATATCGTACTTGTCAGTTAAGTTTAACCTGCAAGTGACTTTTTGAAATAGGGCTATAGCATTGTATTGCTATTGCTAATTCTCTAGCTACCCTTTACGTAACACTTTCTTTTGTGTGTGCCTTACTGGCTAATTTGCTTATTGTTTCCTAAAGCATGTATAACTTCTTTAAGAAAAATGAACTCGCAACTTTTTCATCCACGCCAAAAATGAGTCGTTCTGTACTAAAAAGTATTGTATGTATGTATGTATGTAACATATATGTATATGCACTCTAAAATAATAAGTATATTAGGTTCAACTTAAGAACGGTGCTTTAATATTGTTTCGAATAAAAAAATTCCTATACTTATGTATTGTAACTCTCTTACTCTTTGACGTAAGTTTATTGTAAGTTTGGCAATCAGGTTATGCGTACGAAAATTGTTTTATGCCCTGATTTGGCACGCATAACACTTCTTCATCCATTTAATTTTCCGTAATTTCTTGAATATGCATAAAAATAAAATGTAAATAATATGAATAAGCAGCATGCGAATATGAGATTCACGCTAGTTCGGTGAACTTATATGACATTATTTTAAAATAATATAAAATTCCGGTACCTGCATTCTCTAAGTCAGCTGAGTGTGTTTCATATATTTTACTATGAACTTGAAATAGTGCAAAATTATGCAAGCTTTTTAAAATGACAATAATAAACATTTTTTTTATACATTGGACGTATAACGATATAGTCTAATACTATTTAGTATTCCTTCAAACTTAAGCAATAATAATAAAACTTTGATATGTTTATTTGTCAGTTATTTAGGAAATATTTGATTTTGGAACAAACTCGCTTGTGAAGTTGAAAAGAAAATTTTTACTGGCTACTATGTTAACAATACAACACATTAATGCAAAATATGCAAAATGAAACAAATTTTAAAACACGTAACTAGCACTAAATAACTCACGTCCCTTAAAAAAATATAATTATATTTTTCTGTTATTTTTATTCTATATCGCTTATGTGCGTATGTTTAATTACAAAAAAATTACACATGAAAATTAGATATTTTGACGTCACAAAAATTAAAAGTATAAAAAGCAATATAATCTAGGTATTGGTATCCAACGTAAAAAATCGTAGAAAAGGTATCAAGAAAAAAGTGAAGAAATATATTGTTGCACAATATCGAAATTAAAAAAAATTCTGAATAAATATATAAATTCATTATATATGTAAGAATGCAATGTAAGTTTTTTGAACTAAATTTTGTAACAAAGAAAAATCAGTGTAAATTAAAACCAAAATTAAGTTAGGTGTTAGAAAGGTCTTTAAAGTCATAATACTTTGATAAGCATACTTTCTTAAATCTTACATCCAACTAGAAAAAATATTTATGAAGGAGGTATTTTCTGGTATAACGAAACACCATTTTTGCTGTTGAATTTTACATTCTGCAATAAAATTTTACTAGAGGAACGAATGTTATCGAACCCAAGAAACTTGAGTAGCTGTATGCATATTTTTTTGACTTATTCATTACTTTATTACTGTAGTATAAAAAATATTTTTACGTCTTGTAAATGCCAGGGTTGCAATATCCTAAAAAATGTCATTCACTTAAAACAAAATTCTCTAGAAAAAACTATTTTTTGGATAGTATTTTATTTAAAAGTAAAGATATGTAAAAGAATACTTTTTAGGTTTTTCTTTCCTTCATTTGACCGATTTCCTTTTAAGCAAATACACTTTGTGCAGTTAAAGTGTTTGAAGGTAATAGAAAGCGTCCTAGAGTTCTGTTTTTAAATATAGTAACGGGTTGGTTCGAATTTGTTGTGAGGTCAATTTTGATTTTATTTCTGTCAATATAAGGCCATTTATGTAATATAATATCCAGTTTGTTGAAAAGACATGTATTTGCCGCAAAATTATCTTGTAGTTGCTTCAAACCTCTAATATCGTGTTCTTTGGTTTTCAAAACAATTGATTTAATTTTGTTTTTAATTAGATAATGTTCTTTAGTAGTTTTAGCCGATTTTAAAAATGCTGATTTAGAATTTTTCTCTTGTTTTAAGCTTTGAATTTTTTCATTTCGTTGGTCCATTATAGTTTCTGATTCACTAGTGTTGTAAGGTTGATTAGGGTGCAAAATTAAAACGTTTTGATTGGATTGTACATGGGTGCTTGTTAGGTTTTGTGAATTACATGTTTCATCGATAATAATTCCGCTGTTGCTCGTTCGTTCCCATACGTCATGCAGTTTCAGAATTAGTTGATTAAAATCACATTTTGAAAGACTTGGTTTGTAGAGAATGTAGAAATTTTTGTGAAACGAAGGGTGTAAACCGTTTTGAAAATGTTCTATAATTGTATCTGATGGCATTTTTGGATCAATAATATCGCATAACATAATTATGTCGTAATAATAATTTTTAAGATTTTCATTTTGCTGCTGTTGCCTATTTCGCAGTTTTGTTTTAAATTTTGATATTTCGTATTTCCCTCCAAATTCAATTAAAAAATCTTGTGAGACTTCCTCCCAATTTTTCTTAAAATTTTCTGATTGCTTAATGTACCTGCTATACCAAATGTAGGCAACACCCTCTAACGATGATAAAAAATAATAAATTTTCTCTTTTTCAGACCAGCGGTTTTTTACAGAAACTTTATTAAATTCCCTAAGAAATAAAACACAACTATTAGTTTTCGGCCAGAAAATAGGTGCTTGGAAATATGTTGGTTGCACTGGTGTAATAGGGGCCTTTAAAGCTTCTTCCAAAATCATTTTTACTATCTTTTAAGGGACTAACTTGTATATTACATAAAATAAACACTCAATGTGAAAAATTTATCGTGCTAGTTATTTTAAATAAAAGAAAAAATTGTGTGTAATTCTCAGTTACCATTAAAATTTCAAAATAATTGTTGACGAGGCTGAGTTCGGAAAATTAAAATTAATTTGCACTACTTATTCTATTATAAACGTAAAATAAAAATTGCCAACACTTCATTTTTTATAATTTAAGTAAAATGTGATACTTCATTCCCTCTGATTCTAAATAAATTTTTATCTATACTTTAAAAAAATATATTCTTCACACAACTGACAGAAATAATAAAAATGTTTAATTTTTGCACTAAAAAAGTTATAATTTATTATATATTAAGTAAAAACGGCACCTCCACCATATGTCACAACGGGGGTTGTTGCGACTGAGACTAAATGATAGTCTCTGGGATTGTATGGAGGGAATGAAGTTACAGCAGTTATAAAAATAAAATATATTAAAAACAATTGTAAATAAACATAATAAATGAAGGTAAATACTTACTTAAATTTTGCGTAAATACATGGCGGAAAAGGCGGCTCTTCTCCCGACCAACGGGCACATGTCTTAACTCGACATCTTTTCCGGAACGACTGCCTATCATTTTGTCATTCAGCGATCAATGCCCGGAGTATTGCTAAGTCAGCATAACTTGGCTTCCTCCGTAAAGTTAAACAAAATCAAGCTGACCGCTAATGAGACTACCAAGTTCACTGAACGACAAACTGTCAAATCATCGTTAATATGTGAATGAATCTTTTAATAAAATGTTTTAAATAAACCAAACAAAAATCGATACAATAAATCAATGAGGAATTTTGACTCGAACTTAGAGATGAGTATGGTGGAAACCCAGGTATCTGGCATCTGAAGGATCTAAAAGAAGCACCTTACTTCAGTGATTAACCTCAGAAGGGTTAATCATCTTGTAGTAAGGGGGGGATTTGTAACGTGTTAAAATTTCAGTTTAATATTTTTATATTTTGGCGAATGCGTGGCCTATAATTTTCTTATTTTTTTCAGTAATTTAGAGGCATATAAATAAGTAATTAGTAAGTTGTTCTTGTTATTTAGGAAGGAAGGAGTATTAAAGAAACTAAATTATAGTAGTATACAGGTCTATGCCTTCTTTCCTTTTGTTTAGATATTTATTCATTAAAGTAACGATTTCTACAACTTAATAATATAATATACTTACTATAAGTAACATTCACTTATTCTAATTGTCTTTTTGGCTAGTTTTGATTCAAATTAAAATATGATATATCATTTTACCAAGGTTGCACGCTTCATTGCAGACTCACAGTTTGATTGACTTCAGGTATGCTTCTCGGAATCGGGGTTTCCAATCCACTAAAAGAAAAGCAAAAAGGAATGTAAGACGGGGTGCTAATTGGATATAATTATTTATTGTTACCTTAATATTCGCTCGATAGCTCGACCAATTGATTAATCAGATGCCTGGTTGTCATTGATTGTTGAATTTCTGATATATGTAACAACTATTGGCATAATTCCAAGCATTATTTGCATACAGTCCTATTGTATTTTACGAGCTTCTCCTAGAGGGCCCCCTTCTTGCTTAAATATGCTCGAGTTTGTTTGTTTACATTGGGTCCGCTTAAATATTTCTGGTTTGTGTTGACCACCGTTAATTGTAGATAAGTGTTGCACTTTGTTAAGTGTTCTGGAGATAGGTTTAGACTGGTTTTTGACCAATTACCCTGAAATGATTAATATTTAGAACGTCATCTCTGTGTATATGTAAACATTGGGTTAGTTTTCACTACCAGGACACCAGGGTTTGAGATATGGTTTGGAGTACTTACTTTGAATTATATGTATTAGTTGGCAGTTTTATTCATGTTTTGTAATGTTTAAATAGCAATCTTCTTCACTCTTTGTTTTTCTCTGTGACAGGCGTTTGTTTATATCTGATTCTGACGTCTGTCACTGTCGTCTGAATAGAGTGAAGTTTGGAAAGCAGTGTTGCCAACTTAGAGTGAGTGACCTGACACACCCAGTTCTGGGGTATTTGGTGTTATCTGGGGAGGATCTAGTAATATAGCCCGAACCCCCAAAATTAGGGTACGTTTTGGTCAAAATCTCCAAAAGAAATAAGCGGAATTTCTTCGGAAAGTTCTTAAAAATCCTGTTTTGTCTTGAGGAAACTTTTCCTAATGGAATTGCATTTAACTTCGCCTTAATTTGGAAAATTGACGATAGCTATGAAACCTTACTTCCTGCGCATGCGTAGATTTAGAAAATACGCTGGTGGAGACTTCCGGTTCGAAAAGAAAAACCAGACGCAGATTAGACCTTTTACTAACTAGACACGTTTTTGGGTGTGGGCCGAGAAAATTGAGTTTTTTTGGAATTATTACTGATTTAAGTGATTTAACGGTACCTATTTTTGTTAGGAAGTATTTCTAACAAACTTATCGTGGGCTTAGGTCATATATTGGAACTTTGTGATAGTTTGTATGGGATTTGACCGCCCACACTTAAAGGAACAGAATTCTCGAGGCCCACGCGTTATTTGATCAACCCCGATTAAGATCTAAGGTAAATGTACATTTATTGTGTCGTAGATAGTGTAGAAATATTGATAATTAAGGTTTACTGGACGGAGAAAGTTATGCTGATTGATTCTCTTTCCAGGGGTTTTATTTGTGCGATCAAACGAACTTGTGAAGTTCGATCGTAATTATATGAGGCGCTTCATTCGAATAGATTACTTCACTTGTAGTAGTGCTATTTGGTGCTAGATGGCGCCAAGGCGTTTAAAGAAATTAAAATTTCTTTAGGCAACTCACAATACACTAACATCTGTCAACTCACTTTGTTCAAAGCGCGCGATAAAATAAAAAAAGAAAACTTGTGGGAAAAAATGAATTTCTTTATAAGATTTTCTTTGGTAATGAAATTCATTAGGGACATGGGTGGGTGTAATCTATTCGAATGAAGCGCCTCATATAATTACGATCGAACTTCACAAGTTCGTTTGATCGTACAATTATATTTCGGCGCTTCATTCTTCATAGATTACTTCACTTGTAGATGTTTAAAGTAGTTTTTCTTTTTTTTTACAGTCTATCTAGTAATACTCCAGTAGTATAAACTTAAAATATGAATTTCTTTAACATTGTTTAAATTAACATTTTTTTTATAAACAACGACCTTAAATTTTAACATTATGTTTTAGAAGAACGGTATATAAAAAATGTCTGAACTCACAACAGGCCTATTATAGAACTTAGCAAAAGTCTGAGATTTGCTAGTCGAGCCTGCTGTCTTTCTGATAACATCGAGAGAGATTCCACTTCTGTACACTGACGATGTTGGCGAATGACGAATATAGTATCCAGAAAACATTTTGTATCAATACCTGCTTCACTCATAATCTTACCCATCTACTTAAAGTTTGGCTGGAGGCGCGATTATGAGGTTTTACATATCTCAGAAATAGATAGTCCTGATCTTTTTTTATTGGAGTTGTTTGATTAATATAATCGATGAGTCTGTAATACACATATGTCTGGTTTTTCCTCCAATTCATGAAATTGTAGACAGGGTTGGTCCCTACCAGGGCCAGACGTCTTTATGTTATCTGTTATGAATATAGTTACACTGCCATCAGCGGAAAATATTATATTCTGTACTCCTATCAAAGAAAGAGTTTGGAATCGATGTGCTCAAAAAATATGTTACAAGGGATAGCAGAGCAACTAGCTTTTTAGTCAATAATTCTAAAGATACTTCCTGACGTGGAAAAATCTTTCCCATATGCTGAAGTAAGACCTGTGGGTCCCCAACTACATTATACCTGAATCTTTGAGGTCTAATCTTGGAAATTCCTTTAAG
Organism: Philopedon plagiatum; assembly: GCA_963971165.1. Lineage (NCBI taxonomy): Eukaryota > Metazoa > Arthropoda > Insecta > Coleoptera > Curculionidae > Philopedon > Philopedon plagiatum. The sequence continues at coordinate 64,440,875 of OZ020189.1, read as the reverse complement.
AAATCTTTTGATATGGGGATCTTTTCCTATTTCCCCTGGAAAATTTAATGAAAGCGCTGACCTAATATTGTTAAATGAGCCGTATTTAAAGTTCTTATTATTTAGTTGCTCTTGAATCAATAAATTAATTTTAGGTACAGACGCTTTGCATATTGAAATCTTATTCTTATGGCAATATTCCCACCATACCTTATGTATACTGTGTTGTACTGTTTTTTGGTGTTAGTACAGAGGGACTCTAAAAATACTATTAATATAAATACATATACTTCTTAGTCTGAAAACTTCCCTGACAATTTGCCCACAACCAGGGTTAGGTGTGGAAAGGGGAATGTTTTCCTAAAAACTGAAGACACTAGATTATAATCAGGTCCTAAAAATAAAGGTTTCTCAACTAAAAGTTTATTAAACAATGTATACCAAGTCTGGGAGGGCCAATGAGGCACCACCAAAAATACCCTATGCTTTATCATGTGATATCTTTTTTTTTTTTAAATAAAAATACATTTCTTTCCAAGAAATGGTGAACGCGTCTATTGCTACTGAGTGTAAGTTAACGGGACTGGTTAAGACCAACTGGCCCGAGTATTGCTACTGAGAATGGGTATTTAAGTAAGGGGACAACTTTTGAGCATCTCTTATTCGCATTTGTTGCAAAAAGATCAATGGAGGGTGTATGTAGGACCTTTTATAGTCCACAGACGAATTTCTCCATGGACATATTGTCACAACGGGGGTTGTTGCGACTGAGACTAAATGATAGTCTCTGGGATTGTATGGAGGGAATGAAGTTACAGCAGTTATAAAAATAAAATATATTAAAAACAATTGTAAATAAACATAATAAATGAAGGTAAATACTTACTTAAATTTTGCGTAAATACATGGCGGAAAAGGCGGCTCTTCTCCCGACCAACGGGCACATGTCTTAACTCGACATCTTTTCCGGAACGACTGCCTATCATTTTGTCATTCAGCGATCAATGCCCGGAGTATTGCTAAGTCAGCATAACTTGGCTTCCTCCGTAAAGTTAAACAAAATCAAGCTGACCGCTAATGAGACTACCAAGTTCACTGAACGACAAACTGTCAAATCATCGTTAATATGTGAATGAATCTTTTAATAAAATGTTTTAAATAAACCAAACAAAAATCGATACAATAAATCAATGAGGAATTTTGACTCGTGACACATGCCCCTTGCTCGCAAAAGCTGGACCCACAGCTTTACAAAACTTTACTTTACTGTACAATTACAAATTTACATTACAAATTTACAATTACAAATTGGTCGAGCCACCGAAAATTATTTAAAATTAGATAAGAACTATAATTTTTGACAAAAGTTACTAATTGATGATAAAATTGTACAAATTTAAATTTAATCTAGATATTGGAATAATTTAGTGGACTTACAGCATAATTAAAATTAACCTAAAAGATTAATTAGGTAATACATTTTTTTTCATTTTAATAATTATTTAAGTATAAATCTTTCTATTTTTTTTTATACTTTTTTAAGTATATATTTTTCTATTTTTTTTTAACTTAACCAAAATACTATAGATATGCGAATTAACACCTACATTTAATGTTATACTGAAGGTTCTCTCTTTAAATTTACAAAATATTTTTCTACTAAAGACACAAAAGTTAAAAAATATTTAAAATATATAAGATTAAAATTGTTGGTACTAATAAAAAAAATTTTCAAATATCTAACAAAACCTCAAAAAATAGCACTGCTTGAAAAATTTGTTTGTGACACACACCTTTGGCAACATATTATGACAAGAAGGCTTAGCTGGAAATTGGCTTAATTTTATGAATGCTGACCAATGCACAAATGTGAACCAGAAGTTGTTTAGCTGTATTAAAGATAATATCAATTTCCCTACGCACTTAACATTCACCACTTGCTGGGTGGATTTTTCTTATACTCCGTTCTTCATCGCTATCATTCTAGAAGATGATACAGGAAGGATGCAGTTGAAAGCGGCTTGCTTTCATAAAGTTCTCTACTGAGCCCTGGGCCCTAGGGCGTTTTCGAGATACTGTTAGGTGTTAGGTTACCTAACGTGATGTTGGTGGTATGATGGTTGCACGAGGTGTGGTGATGGGTAACAGCTCTTGTTGGCTCAGATTAAGGCATGGTGGATATAGGCATTCTGGCTCCCCTTTAGTGTAGGAAGTTGTGCATGCTGTTTGGGTCATTTCCATTTTCCACTGTCATTGTGCCATTGTTTCCAGGTACATGGAACATAAAGAGAGTGCGTATCAAAACTTATGAATACACTATAAAAACCAAATTTTACATGCTTTGAGTACTTAAAAAATAAAATTGGGAAACACTTTTCTTTTTCACGTTTCTAATAATAAAATTACCTAATCCTAATATATAAACTGTTCTATAAACTAAGTTTGGTTTTCGTATCAATAATAATGTAAATTACAATTTCTTGAAAATTCAAATACAAGCATGTTTAAAATAATGCTTTATGTACATGCATTATAACAGAGAAACTATTACTGTTAAGTTTAAGTTTGCTTTCTTTCTACCTCCAAGTATACTGAGTTATAATATTCATCAGATTTTTTTTTTAAATAAAAAATAAAACTTTATTAGGCTTAGAGTGTACCTTAATATTTAACTTTTTAATACTAGAGTAAATAGGAAAGCAACTCTTTTGTACAAAGTTGGAAGTCTAAGTAAGTACTTGCTAATGAAATTTCAAATATTTTAGAATTTAAAAAGCTTAAATTATGTCAATTTACTGAGAGGTAGTAGGCAGTTTCGAAACAAAAAAAGGGTTTGATTATGGTACATATTCCTTTTTTAAAATATGTCTGACGGTATTTTACATGTTATAACTATATAAAGTTTTGAGCAGTTTTAGCTCCTGGGGTATCTACAAATACCAGAAACTCTTTAAAATTTGTAAAATTTCCCTAAGGGAATATACAACTTTAGGCTTATCTCGCCTGGTACATCCTATATAATGCAACTCAAACACTGAGCTGAAATGCTAAATAATAGCGTCAACTTTTATGAAGACCAGATGCATAATTTCTCAAAACAACTACTCCCCTGGCTACTTGCCACGCAGGCTATTGAATGATATGAGACATTTACTTGTCTCTTCTTCATAAAATTTGTTATACTTGAAAAATAGATAATATCGTACTTGTCAGTTAAGTTTAACCTGCAAGTGACTTTTTGAAATAGGGCTATAGCATTGTATTGCTATTGCTAATTCTCTAGCTACCCTTTACGTAACACTTTCTTTTGTGTGTGCCTTACTGGCTAATTTGCTTATTGTTTCCTAAAGCATGTATAACTTCTTTAAGAAAAATGAACTCGCAACTTTTTCATCCACGCCAAAAATGAGTCGTTCTGTACTAAAAAGTATTGTATGTATGTATGTATGTAACATATATGTATATGCACTCTAAAATAATAAGTATATTAGGTTCAACTTAAGAACGGTGCTTTAATATTGTTTCGAATAAAAAAATTCCTATACTTATGTATTGTAACTCTCTTACTCTTTGACGTAAGTTTATTGTAAGTTTGGCAATCAGGTTATGCGTACGAAAATTGTTTTATGCCCTGATTTGGCACGCATAACACTTCTTCATCCATTTAATTTTCCGTAATTTCTTGAATATGCATAAAAATAAAATGTAAATAATATGAATAAGCAGCATGCGAATATGAGATTCACGCTAGTTCGGTGAACTTATATGACATTATTTTAAAATAATATAAAATTCCGGTACCTGCATTCTCTAAGTCAGCTGAGTGTGTTTCATATATTTTACTATGAACTTGAAATAGTGCAAAATTATGCAAGCTTTTTAAAATGACAATAATAAACATTTTTTTTATACATTGGACGTATAACGATATAGTCTAATACTATTTAGTATTCCTTCAAACTTAAGCAATAATAATAAAACTTTGATATGTTTATTTGTCAGTTATTTAGGAAATATTTGATTTTGGAACAAACTCGCTTGTGAAGTTGAAAAGAAAATTTTTACTGGCTACTATGTTAACAATACAACACATTAATGCAAAATATGCAAAATGAAACAAATTTTAAAACACGTAACTAGCACTAAATAACTCACGTCCCTTAAAAAAATATAATTATATTTTTCTGTTATTTTTATTCTATATCGCTTATGTGCGTATGTTTAATTACAAAAAAATTACACATGAAAATTAGATATTTTGACGTCACAAAAATTAAAAGTATAAAAAGCAATATAATCTAGGTATTGGTATCCAACGTAAAAAATCGTAGAAAAGGTATCAAGAAAAAAGTGAAGAAATATATTGTTGCACAATATCGAAATTAAAAAAAATTCTGAATAAATATATAAATTCATTATATATGTAAGAATGCAATGTAAGTTTTTTGAACTAAATTTTGTAACAAAGAAAAATCAGTGTAAATTAAAACCAAAATTAAGTTAGGTGTTAGAAAGGTCTTTAAAGTCATAATACTTTGATAAGCATACTTTCTTAAATCTTACATCCAACTAGAAAAAATATTTATGAAGGAGGTATTTTCTGGTATAACGAAACACCATTTTTGCTGTTGAATTTTACATTCTGCAATAAAATTTTACTAGAGGAACGAATGTTATCGAACCCAAGAAACTTGAGTAGCTGTATGCATATTTTTTTGACTTATTCATTACTTTATTACTGCAGTATAAAAAATATTTTTACGTCTTGTAAATGCCAGGGTTGCAATATCCTAAAAAATGTCATTCACTTAAAACAAAATTCTCTAGAAAAAACTATTTTTTGGATAGTATTTTATTTAAAAGTAAAGATATGTAAAAGAATACTTTTTAGGTTTTTCTTTCCTTCATTTGACCGATTTCCTTTTAAGCAAATACACTTTGTGCAGTTAAAGTGTTTGAAGGTAATAGAAAGCGTCCTAGAGTTCTGTTTTTAAATATAGTAACGGGTTGGTTCGAATTTGTTGTGAGGTCAATTTTGATTTTATTTCTGTCAATATAAGGCCATTTATGTAATATAATATCCAGTTTGTTGAAAAGACATGTATTTGCCGCAAAATTATCTTGTAGTTGCTTCAAACCTCTAATATCGTGTTCTTTGGTTTTCAAAACAATTGATTTAATTTTGTTTTTAATTAGATAATGTTCTTTAGTAGTTTTAGCCGATTTTAAAAATGCTGATTTAGAATTTTTCTCTTGTTTTAAGCTTTGAATTTTTTCATTTCGTTGGTCCATTATAGTTTCTGATTCACTAGTGTTGTAAGGTTGATTAGGGTGCAAAATTAAAACGTTTTGATTGGATTGTACATGGGTGCTTGTTAGGTTTTGTGAATTACATGTTTCATCGATAATAATTCCGCTGTTGCTCGTTCGTTCCCATACGTCATGCAGTTTCAGAATTAGTTGATTAAAATCACATTTTGAAAGACTTGGTTTGTAGAGAATGTAGAAATTTTTGTGAAACGAAGGGTGTAAACCGTTTTGAAAATGTTCTATAATTGTATCTGATGGCATTTTTGGATCAATAATATCGCATAACATAATTATATCGTAATAATAATTTTTAAGATTTTCATTTTGCTGCAGTAGGGGGAGTTGGGGCGTTCTGCATCAACCGAGCCGACCTTGACATTGACCTTGACCTTGACATTGACCTTGACCGTGAGAAATGACCTTGGCCAACTGTCACCTGTCATACGTCATCTGTCACCTGTCATACGTCATCTGTCACCTGTCACCTGTCATACGTCATCTGTCATCTGTCATACGTCATCTGTCATACGTCATCTGTCACCTGTCATCTGTCATCTGTCATACGTCATCTGTCATACGTCATCTGTCATATGTCAACTGTCATCTGTCAACTGTCATCTGTCAAATGGTCATATGTCATATGTCATCTGTCATACGTCATCTGTCAACTGTCATCTGTCAACTGTCATATGTCAACTGTCAAACGCCATCTGTCATACGTCATACGTCAACTGTCACACTCTTGGGCGTTAACTACTTTGGCCTTAACTACTTGGGGCTTTAACTACTTGGGGCTTTAACTACTTGGGCATCAACTACTTGGGCACTATTTGGGGCCTAACCGCGTCGGACTTTAGTACTATTCCTAAAAATATTATTATTTCACGAATATGACGTCAAAAACTTTTTTCTTTATTTTTGCACATGCTAGGATTCGAACCCGGACACAGATGTTGGAATATCAGCGCTCTAACCAACCTGGCTATCGGCTTCACATAAAATATTGTGCTGATGGGATATAGACTTGCAGCTAGAAGAGACATCGTTTGCAATTAGAAATTTAATATACGAAACGTGTTCAAAATGGTCTTATAAGCCAGGTATAAAAGTATGGCAACAGTCACCAATCATTTAAGATATGTCAACTGCCACCAGGCCCTTGTTAAACACCAAAATAAGAATTTAGCATACGTAACGTGTTCAAAATGATCTTATAAGGCAATTTAATATACGTAACGTGATCAAAATGGTCTTAGAAGCCATGTATAAAAGTATGACAACAGTCGCCTATCATTTAAGATATGTCAACCAGGCCCGGATTGGGACAGGCGAGCGACCGAGAAAATCTCGGTGGGCCGCCGGCCCAAAGGGGCCGGTGAGGTCGAAGGTCTGGGCACTTAGCCTCTATCCCACTTCGAAACTTCGAATCATAATATTTCCCAACCCCAAACATACAAAGGAAAAACCTTGGAAACTATGTAAATTATTATTTATTATTTGCATTTAATGTATACTTATTTATTTTTTATATTATATTTTTCAATATCATTTACCTCACGTGTGAAATAGAATTAAAATTAAAACTTTTTTGGGGTCATCCGCAATGTGCGCAGGCCCGGAATGGAAAAGGCGAGCGAGCGAGAAAATCTATGTGGGCCGCCGGCCCAAAGGGGCCGGTAAGGCCGAAGGCCTAGCCACTTAGACTCTATCCCACTTCGAATCATAAGATTTCCCGACCCCAAACATAAAGAGGAAAAACCTTGAAAACCATGTAAATAAGGAATATTCACATATTTTTGTATTGCATTAATCGTTTAAGGAAGTGATTACAATCCCAAAAAAAATATTTTGAAGAAAATTACTAGGATAATTTAGCTTCAAAAAAAGGTTTAGTTTTCGGTATAATTTATAACAATTTAAAAAGCAGCCATCTGTCCTTAATTAAAAATGACGTCAGATCAGCAAAAATAAGTGTCAATCTACATGTTAACGTAAAGCTTACCTAAAGTCGAACAGGTTTGTTTTTCTCGGAAACAGTCAGAGGGAGAGAAATCGATTTTTTTGGGTTGATAGAGGAATAGTTCAACTAGCTTCGGTAAAAAATTCAGTTATACAGGATGTTTCGTTTTGCAGTTATTAAACGTCAAAGTCGAAATTTCCACGATTTCCGTTGAAATCGAGTATAGGTCGCAAAAGTGAATTAAATCGATGTAAATTTTCGGAGGTTGTATGGGACCCGGAGCTTCAGAACTCCACTGAAACTTGTGAGGATCAGAAAATGGCAAGTTTTGAATTTTTTTTAGCTCGAAAAATACCATCTTTGGTACCTAATAACTCGAAAACAAAACGTCAGATCGAAAAACGGATTCATAAGTGAAACTTTAAAATCTCAAATACTTTTTTTTGCAATACATTTACCTAAAAGAATCACTGGAAAATGGAAATATTTGGAAAAAACTGGAAATTTAAATTTTTGACCCAAATTTTTCACGGTTTTTAATTTTTTGTGGGGTCAAAATGGTTCAACTTAAAACCCCATATACGTCATCGGAAAGACCTCGTCGAAGTATAGAATATCCATTAATTTTTAGTTTCTTCATTCTCTATAAGAAGGGAGCAATCGCCGATTAAATTCCGATTTTTTTTATTTTTTTGCCCTCGACATCGGTATATTTGAATCACTCTGTATTTTTCCTATTTAATTTTTTCTCAATTTTTCAACACTATCTTATAAAGGGATAATCACACTTTAAAATGAATACTGAACGGGTCATCCAGGAGCGTATTTAAGGGGTAGAAATCGAATTTTCTTGATTTTTTCCGACAAATCCTATTTTTAACCGACATTACTCCACACTCTGTACCTTATTTAGTGATATTTTTTTGGGTTTATTTTATCCGTTAATTATCTAAGAATACCTCCCACTAATTCAAATCGCTCATTTTCTCGTTAAAGTTATAAATAAATAGGTTTATTTGCATCGGGGCATCTAAAATTTGAAAATTTTTGAATTTTCGAAGATTGCCATGAAAACAAAGAATTGCAGTTTATTTCCTCGAAATTATTAAGATGATATGTCAAAATTTCGCAGAAATGTCAATTTTTGTTGCAAAATTGAAAGGTTCCTGGACCGATTTCGGCTTGAAGTATACATGAATAAGATTTTAGGAACCTTCTACTTTAAATGCAGGGATATTTCACTGGATGAGTTACGCATTAAATTCCATTTTTAGTGAGTTTTCGATGACTCTACAACACTGGTATTCGCCATGTACTCATGATGAGTCATAAGTTCACTTTTGATGACACAGCCAATGGGATCACGTTCTACAAGTTTCGAAATTCGCGCGACAATTTGCAGTATAACATCCTTTTTTTTTCTTAATAAAAACCAAAATAAATGGATAACATCAACCGCCATAAACATTTAATTTATGTAGCAAATATAAAAAAAAGATTTCAGATTTATTTGGATTATATGCATATTCCCTATTATTATTTGTATATTAATTTCTACTTATTTGTTTTTTATATTAAATATTATATTTTTCAATATCATTTACCTCACGTGTGAAATAAAATTAAAATAAAAACTTTTTTGGGGCTTTCCGCTATGTGGGTATGTATCAAATTTATATTTGGATATTATTCAGTAGGAATGTGCAAAGCAAACGTTCAAACGTATCAAAATTGTTTGATTTAGAATTTGTAAATTACAAACCAAAACTCATAAATTGTTACAATAATTGTTAATAGAAAATTTCCCACTTTTGTTAAAAAAAAACAGGAAATTTTCCCAGTTTCGTTAAAGATATCCCAGAAAACGAGAAATTCCCCACGAGTTGGCAACACTGGGCCGTACACAACTAAATCCTCGATTAGTGATTCCTCGTCAGCGAGGAATTACTAAACCGACGCACAGTGTAATGAAATCGAAAATTCGTGGACTTTGGCACTTTACTTCGCTGTTTTGCAAAAATTGTGGCGTATAAAAACATAAAAACATTGGAGTTTGTTATTACTGTACTAAATTTAGACCTACGTGTAGTAACTTACTAGGTATCGATCGCTCAAAAAATATAATTATTTTTCGACAAAATAAATAAAAAAACACTGTTTTCGGTTTAAAGTACCTAACTAAGTTAAATAGACTTAAATATTAATTATGAAAATCATTCTTTAATTAACCTAATTTTCACCATCTGAGCTGGAGACTAATCTATCAGAATTGTCTTCCTCAACGTTAGTTACTTTAAAAAGTGTTTCAGTTTCTGAGAACACATAATTTTTTTCGCAGTTTATTTCGGTCTAATAAAGGAAATAAGGAGATTCAAAGAAATTAACAAGTTGTGCAGTATGTCCTGAATATTCTCGGTCCGTCCTCGCTTTCACCAGTAATGTTCTCGGAATTTAAGAAACCCTTTATTTCCAACTTCTGGTGCCTCTTCAGATAAATGTCCAATTGGAATATAGGAAATGTTTTAATAACATGTGAACACTTGATGGCATATAGTACCAACTATATAATGACACGTACAGCTTTACAGTGTCGCTCATATATACTCGGAAAGTATCAACATTTAAGTTTCGACCCGAAGAAAAAGGCTTAAAAAATTACAGCAAATTTTTTAATTAAATTTTTGTTCAATCCAGTGATTGCTGCTGATTTTTCGTAATGTCTAAAAAAAGTTCTAGCAGTATTGCCGTCGTTTGTAGTGCCCTCACTCTGTTTACAACGTCCATTTTAATTAGTGTCGCAAGTTCATTTTGTATTTTCTTTTTTCTTTGCTCTTTTATTACTCTCGTTTCACCCGTAGTGGCATCCGTAACTAAATTACAAAGCGTACTTAATGAGTTAACTTATTACCTACTTCTTATAATTTAGAATAAAATAATATTTAATAAAATAAGATTTTCGAATTGGGTATAATAAGGTATTTTTAAAACTATGTAGGTAGGTACTTAGATTCATGAATATTTTATTTAATATTATTCTAGCCACTTTTCTTAGATAAAGTTAAATTAGTTAAAATTGACTTATAACTTCTTAGAAAATTTAATATGATTAATAACATACCTGGAAAATCTTCAAAGCGGCATTTAAAAGCAGCTTTGGACTCCTGCATGTGCGACATTACTAAAAAAATATTCTTTTTTTCAATAATCGGACAAAGTTGGATGGGATGTTTGGATATTCCTAATGTATAATAGTTGTGTAATCTTATGTATGTAACAACGACCGCATATTTAGGCATTTTTTTAAAACCCACACCAAACTTTGTTTTCTCTTCGACTGGGACCACGGTTCTTTAAAATTCCATGATATGGAATTATGTAAGTAAACTTCACAAGTATTTCCTCTAAAATTTGTAATTTTAGAGGAATTTTTTATAGAACACATATAAATTTTTTAAAGTTATTTTCGCATCTTTTTTATTGCTCTCAGACAAGTCAAGTTTTCATTTAATAAGGAAGTACTTTACGATGATACATTTGAAAAAAACTAGTAAACGACTAAACTCCAGATATTTTTCGAATAATCTCGGGCCAAAACAAATTAAAATTCGATAGTCGCTGTTTCGCCCTATGTCCACGAAATATCAAATCCGTTACACTGTGCGACGCAATCGCGTTCAGTGCTGCCCATGCAATATTTTAGCACTACTATAAACACAAATTACTAATTTTTGCTAAATCATAATACAACACATTAGATTTCCACCGCAGAATTCCTTCTATCACTAATTTTTATTTGTTTCTTGATATAATACATAGAAATAAATGTACTTACCAAATAATATTACACACACTTTACAACACAATAAAACAAAGCACGCGTCTATTTTTAACGAACTGGCTGTTTTCAAGGAAAGTTTTCGAGCGACTGCTGGATCGCTCGACGGTTTCCCGATTAAGAACACGTCTAAAGCGCGGAAAACACGTCGAAACGTATCTAAACTAATAATAGAATATCTCCGCTTGGTTCGTGTAGTGTGATTGCTGCTGTGTTTCGCTTGCCTTATTTGGCTCGCTTTGCCTAGCAATGCTGTTGCAAACTTTCTGGCGTATTGCCAATAATGCGGTGTGCGAGATTTAAAATATTAGAATATACGAGGTGAAGTATATATTACTACGCAAAGATCATTGACAATGGACACTGCATTGCAGTGTTTTGGGGCTTTAGCAGTATTCTAAGTGATGGTTAAAACAGTTTAACTAATAGAAAGATTGATTCTTTTCAGCCATTAAGGCGCTGGACTTAATAAGCGACCGCTTACAAACGAGTTGGCCGATTGCCTTTGGGTTTTTTCCAAACGATTTGTTATATCACGTTGAACACGTGATGTATGTCAAATATTAATTTTGGCGTTTGATAAGTGACAAATGACAGTTGACATGTCTTAAATGACTGGTGTCAGTTGACATGCTTTTACGCACGCCTTATAAGGCCATTTTGAACACGTTACGTATATTAAATTTCTACTTGCAAACGTTGGTCCTTCTGGCTGCAAGTCTATATCCCATCAGCACAATATTTTATATGAAGCCGATAGCCAGGTTGGTTAGAGCGCTGATATTCCAACATCTGTGTCCGGGTTCGAATCCTAGCATGTGCAAAAATAAAGAAAAAAGTTTTGACGTCATATTCGTGATATAATAATATTTTTAGGAATAGTATTAAAGTCCGACGCGGTTTGGCCCCAAATAGATAGTGCCCAAGTAGTTGATGCCCAAGTAGTTAAAGCCCCAAGTAGTTAAAGCCCCAAGTAGTTAAGACCCAAAGTAGTTAAGACCCAAAGTAGTTAACGCCCAAGAGTGTGACAGTTGACGTATGACAGTTGACGTATGACGTATGACAGATGACGTATGACAGATGACGTATGACAGATGACAGTTGGCAGATGACGTATGACAGATGACAGTTGACAGATGACAGTTGACAGATGACGTATGACAGATGACAGATGACAGGTGACAGATGACAGGTGACAGATGACGTATGGCAGATGACAGGTGACAGTTGGCCAAGGTCATCTCTCAAGGTCAATGTCAAGGTCAATGTCAATGCCAAGGTCAAGGTCAAGGTCAATGCCAAGGTCGGCTCGGTTGATGCAGAACGCCCCAACTCCCCCTACTTGCTGCTGTTGCCTATTTCGCAGTTTTGTTTTAAATTTTGATATTTCGTATTTCCCTCCAAATTCAATTAAAAAATCTTGTGAGACTTCCTCCCAATTTTTCTTAAAATTTTCTGATTGCTTAATGTACCTGCTATACCAAATGTAGGCAACACCCTCTAACGATGATAAAAAATAATAAATTTTCTCTTTTTCAGACCAGCGGTTTTTTACAGAAACTTTATTAAATTCCCTAAGAAATAAAACACAACTATTAGTTTTCGGACAGAAAATAGGTGCTTGGAAATATGTTGGTTGCACTGGTGTAATAGGGGCCTTTAAAGCTTCTTCCAAAATCATTTTTACTATCTTTTAAGGGACTAACTTGTATATTACATAAAATAAACACTCAATGTGAAAAATTTATCGTGCTAGTTATTTTAAATAAAAGAAAAAATTGTGTGTAATTCTCAGTTACCATTAAAATTTCAGAATAATTGTTGACGAGGCTGAGTTCGGAAAATTAAAATTAATTTGCACTACTTATTCTATTATAAACGTAAAATAAAAATTGCCAACACTTCATTTTTTATAATTTAAGTAAAATGTGATACTTCATTCCCTCTGATTCTAAATAAATCTTTATCTATACTTTAAAAAAATATATTCTTCACACAACTGACAGAAATAATAAAAATGTTTAATTTTTGCACTAAAAAAGTTATAATTTATTATATATTAAGTAAAAACGGCACCTCCACCATATGTCACAACGGGGGTTGTTGCGACTGAGACTAAATGATAGTCTCTGGGATTGTATGGAGGGAATGAAGTTACAGCAGTTATAAAAATAAAATATATTAAAAACAATTGTAAATAAACATAATAAATGAAGGTAAATACTTACTTAAATTTTGCGTAAATACATGGCGGAAAAGGCGGCTCTTCTCCCGACCAACGGGCACATGTCTTAACTCGACATCTTTTCCGGAACGACTGCCTATCATTTTGTCATTCAGCGATCAATGCCCGGAGTATTGCTAAGTCAGCATAACTTGGCTTCCTCCGTAAAGTTAAACAAAATCAAGCTGACCGCTAATGAGACTACCAAGTTCACTGAATGACAAACTGTCAAATCATCGTTAATATGTGAATGAATCTTTTAATAAAATGTTTTAAATAAACCAAACAAAAATCGATACAATAAATCAATGAGGAATTTTGACTCGAACTTAGAGATGAGTATGGTGGAAACCCAGGTATCTGGCATCTGAAGGATCTAAAAGAAGCACCTTACTTCAGTGATTAACCTCAGAAGGGTTAATCATCTTGTAGTAAGGGGGGGATTTGTAACGTGTTAAAATTTCAGTTTAATATTTTTATATTTTGGCGAATGCGTGGCCTATAATTTTCTTATTTTTTTCAGTAATTTAGAGGCATATAAATAAGTAATTAGTAAGTTGTTCTTGTTATTTAGGAAGGAAGGAGTATTAAAGAAACTAAATTATAGTAGTATACAGGTCTATGCCTTCTTTCCTTTTGTTTAGATATTTATTCATTAAAGTAACGATTTCTACAACTTAATAATATAATATACTTACTATAAGTAACATTCACTTATTCTAATTGTCTTTTTGGCTAGTTTTGATTCAAATTAAAATATGATATATCATTTTACCAAGGTTGCACGCTTCATTGCAGACTCACAGTTTGATTGACTTCAGGTATGCTTCTCGGAATCGGGGTTTCCAATCCACTAAAAGAAAAGCAAAAAGGAATGTAAGACGGGGTGCTAATTGGATATAATTATTTATTGTTACCTTAATATTCGCTCGATAGCTCGACCAATTGATTAATCAGATGCCTGGTTGTCATTGATTGTTGAATTTCTGATATATGTAACAACTATTGGCATAATTCCAAGCATTATTTGCATACAGTCCTATTGTATTTTACGAGCTTCTCCTAGAGGGCCCCCTTCTTGCTTAAATATGCTCGAGTTTGTTTGTTTACATTGGGTCCGCTTAAATATTTCTGGTTTGTGTTGACCACCGTTAATTGTAGATAAGTGTTGCACTTTGTTAAGTGTTCTGGAGATAGGTTTAGACTGGAGTAGATAAGCAGCAAGAGTTCTGGCCCAAAGTCCCATGTTATTTCTTATGGAGGTTCATTCTGCATTTTTTGGTACACGACGCCTCCAGGGCGTGGTCCAAAATTAGGCGTCGCGACGCCTCAGAGGTGATGTTCGTCTTCTTAGGCACTTGTACGTTAGATACTTGGGCATGAACTACTCGGGCATCAACTACTCGGGCATCAACTACTTGGGCACTATCTATTTGGGGACCTAACTACATCGGACATTAGCTACTGGGTAAATTTCTACATATATATCTATATTAAGCTGTTTAATGTTTGGTATTCTTCTTCTTCTGCTTCTTCTTCTTTCTGCAGTTTTTATTCACGATGACGTCACAAACTTTTTCATTAATCCTAATTAAATGCATTTATTTCGTAAGTCGCATATGCACTGAAAAAAGTTTTCTGTCCAAGGCGCGAATCGAACCCGCACACACCATGTGTATAATTTCGTATTATATACGTTTCCCAGCTATAGAACCAAGTACGCCACGGCACCTAGTTGAATAAATAAACATGGAAAATGATATCTTCCGGGAGTTTGGACGTGACGTAGTAGGTAACAGGATATGTTTTTTAGCGGTTGAGTGGTTGAGCGGTTGAGCGGTTGAGTGGTTGAGCGGTTGAGTGGTTGAGCGGTTGAGCGGTTGAGCGGTTGAGTGGTTGAGAGGTTGAGCGGTTGAGCGGTTGAGTGGTTCAGCGGTTGAGCAGTTGAGCGGTTGAGCGATTGAGTGGTTGAGCGGTTGAGCGGTTGAGTGGTTCAGCGGTTGAGCAGTTGAGCGGTTGAGCGATTGAGTGGTTGAGCGGTTGAGCGGTTGAGCGGTTGAGCGGTTGAGTGGTTGAGCGGTTGAGCGGTTGAGTGGTTGAGCGGTTGAGTGGTTGAGCGGTTGAGCGGTTGAGTGGTTTCCTGAGACAGGGTCTGTTTATTAGTTGCTATTAGCTCTTTAGAAGTTGTTTCCAGAAACAGGAGTCTGTTTATTAGTTGTTTTCAGAAACAGGATATGTTTATTTAGCTGTTAAGAGGCTGCGGATTGTTTAAGTTTCGAATAATTTTGTACCACCGGCAATAGAACGTTTGTTGAGGTTAGGTTTGACTGATTAAGGTAATAAAACATATAAAGGACTTAGTTTACTTCTTTATTAAAAACATTTAGATACATTTCTATGGATAATTTTTCTAAGAGTTTTAAGCTTATCTGGAGCGTTGGAAAAGTATTGGCGCGTTGTGTTTGTTCTCTGGAGCTGATTAAAAATATCCAACATGACTGCTGTCTCCATATCTGTGTCTATACTAGACTCTTCTTTGTACACATACTTCGTAAGGTTCACGGATGGTATTATATGTTTTATAACTTTGCGGGTGGGATCGTAAATTTCCCCTTCAAAGACGTTCCAAAAATGAATGTTGCCTCCTATTTCCCCATAGAAAAGCTTTCCGCATTTTGTTTCTACATGTACGTTAAATTTTTTAGCAAGTTCCCAAACCATTAAAGTTGAAGGTAAACAGGACCCGCAATACAGGTTTCTACTAAATACTTCCTCAATGTTGGCAAGAATAATTTTTAATATTTCCGCCATGTTAATCGCTTGACGGTTGCCAGTATACTAAACATTTCTTCCCGAGTTATTCTATTTAGATTACAAATTTCGTCTGCAACACTCCCTTCTTCGTGCCTCAACAGACGTTTTCCGTATAAAATCCTCGTAGATTAATGTTCGCATTAAGATATAGGAACCAAATAGGTGCTTGAAATGTTTGAATTTGCCTTATTAACGCGTCGATGACAGTTTTGGTAAACCACTCCACTAAATCTCCTCGTTGAGGCAACTCCATGACCTGCGTTTTAAAGTTCTTTCGTTCTTTTCCGGAATTAAAACCAACGGAAATCTATATCTTGATCACATCAGGCGTACCACTTATAGTAAATTTTATCTGTTTTAATTGGGTTTGAAAACAGCCTAAAAGTGCTACGCGAATGTCTTCCTCTGTCTGTGATTTAATATATTTTTGCTATGGCTGAACTGGATTCTCAACTATTGCCTTTAATAATTCATATCTTGCTTGTTCATATTGTCCGATATCTTCCTGATAACATTCAAAACAATAAGTTTTAAAGTCGTAGTATACGATCCTCTTACGATCTTTTCTTCGTATACCACCAACCTTATATCCATCCTTGTCTAAACATATTTCACATTTTTCCTTTAGCTCTGGTCGACACTCGCTACAGTCGCAAGGCCTTCCCCAAAAGCACTCTTTAGGCATTGTGCTCGCTTCAGCTGATCAACTAAGACTGAACGTTTAAACGTAATAAAGATAGATTAATACTCGAAATAAGTGGTGGGGGTAATATCCTGGTAATTTATTAAAATATTTTAGCTCTATACTTATCTTAAACTTTTACTGCATACTAAACCTTAAACTCTTTTTGCAGAACTTCAGTTGGTATTCGGAACGCACCCTATTTTCTGAACGCACCCTAAAATTCTGCTTTAACAAACCGGACCGAGGTTATAAATAGGGATCAAATTTAGGCTCAAGCTCATTAACGTTGTATGCGTTCAAGAGAGTAGACGTGTGAGCTCCAGTCTTTAGTATTCTACCGTTAACTATTGTTCCAGCTGCAGAATGTCTTTTGCTGATAAACTGGTGGAAAGTATCAAGATTTTGGTTTACAGCCCCTCTCTTAATGGAAACAAGAATGCAGTTAAAGATGGTTTAAAGCAGTGTGCACAGGCTTCGAAATTAATAAATAGAGCATTGAAAAATACCGCGACAATAGGAACAAAAAATAATTTATTAGCCTGCTTAGGTCAGATCAAATGCTTTAGAGGAATGTTTAAAGCTGAGAAATTTACTGGTTCTGGATCCATACCCAGGAAGGAGACTGCTACACACCGAGTGAAATGGGAGGATCTTTACTCAGCCTTCCAATCTCGAATTAGGACAGGCGTTGTCATTAATCTCAAGCATGCTGATGTAAAATCATTCTTGGAGGATGCTTCTGCCCTATTTAAAAGGAGGATTCAAAACGCGCTGAAGAAAGACGATGCCTTGAAGGTTAACGCTGTGTTGTGTGGAGAATTTAAAATTCAAAAGACCGATAAGGAATTGTGTGAAAACAAGTATCTAAACACCGCTAACGCTCCAATCTATAAAGATACAAATTTAGACATATGGTTTGTCGAAAATATTCTACAACCTATATTAACTGACTTAAGTGAATTTCAGGAAAAAGACTCCAATTGGGCGCTATCCCGCGTCGTTAACTTAATGATTAACGTAAACAAATTTAATCCATTACGAGTTGGAAATTATATCGAGCTTCCAAAGCCTATTGCCCGAAGAAAGGCTTGTATTAATGTACAAAACAGTGATGATTTGTGTTTTGCTTGGGCAGTTGTTTCCGCCGTGCACCCCGTTAACAAGCATTCTGAGAGGACTTCATCATACCCAAATCCAAAGGATGTGCTTAATTTAGCAGGGATACAGTTCCCCATGACAATACGGCAGATTCCGCGATTTGAAAAACAGAATCAGATCTCTGTAAATGTGTATAGATTAGAAAAGACGTCAAAGAAGAACTTTCAGATACTATCACATTATTTGACCAAGGATAAACTAGAAACACATGTAAATTTACTCCTAATTCAAGATGATTACCTAACCAAGGATAGCTACAATGATCTGTCCCCAGTTAAGCTTCATTACGTTTGGATAAAAAATTTGTCTCGTTTGTTGTCATCACAACTTAGTAAAGAAAATGGTCAAAAGTACCTTTGTGATCGCTGTTTACATTACTTTCGTTCTGAAGAGAAATTCTGCTTGCATACCAAAGATTGTTTAAAACTAAACAATGGTACCGCCATTCCACAAGCACCAAAAGAAGATAAGAAGTGGGTTGAATTTAAGGACTTTAAGTACAAGGAAAAGGCGCCCTTTGTAATATATGCTGATACCGAGTGTTTGCTGGTTCCTGAATTAAGTGACGTGAAGAAAAATACACAAAATTTACAAGAACATGTTCCCTACAGCGTCGGGTATTACGTTAAATGTAAGTAGTGATAGATGAGGAGTTCTGCATCAGAGCTCCGCAAAGTGCGCAAACCCAACTCCGATACCGAGTAAACCCAATCAAACCCAACTCCGATACCGAGTAAACCCAATCAAACCCAACTCCGATACCGAACGTACCCAATCAAACCCAACCTGTCACCTGTCAACTGCCATCTGTCACCTGTCAACTGCCATCTGTCACCTGTCACCTGTCAACTGCCATCTGTCACCTGTCACCTGTCACCTGTCACCTGTCAACTGCCATCTGTCACCTGTCACCTATCAACTGCCATCTGTCACCTGCCACCTGTCACCTGTCACCTGTCAACTGCCATCTGTCACCTGTCACACTCTTGAGCACGATCTATCTATTTGGGGGCACTATCTAGTCTTCTTCTTCTTCTTCTTTGTCTTTCTGCCGATCCTTGTTCACGATGACGTCACAAACGTTTTAATCCTACCTAATTAAATGTATTTATTTCGTAAGTCGCATATGTACTGAAAAAAGTTTTCTATCCAAGGCGCGGATCGAACCCGCACACACCACGTGTGTAATTTCGTATTATATACGTTTCCCAGCTATAGAACCAAGTACGCCACGGCACCTAGTTGAATAAATAAATATGGTAAATGATATCTTCCGTGATATATGGGGCGTGACGTAGTAGGTATGTTTTATGTCTGCTGAGCCTATCCGAGGTTGTCACTCAATGAGTGTAGGTGAGAAGCATGGGCTAGAGTCTAGGGAATGATTCTGCGATGTCAAAGTTGATTGTAGACCCGTAGGGAAGCTCCCAGTGGCGTAGAAAGGAAATATTACTGTAAGATGTATTGAAAAATGACGTCTGCTGAGCCTATCCGAGGTTGTCACTCAATGAGTGTAGGTGAGAAGCATGGGCTGGAGTCTAGAGAATGATTCTGCGATGTCAAAGTTGATTGTAGACCCGTACGGAAGCTCTCGGTGGCGTAGAAATAAAATATTTTAGTTACATGTATTAACATATAAAGCTCTGCGGAGCCTATCCGAGGTTGTCACTCAATGAGTGTAGGGTGAAAAAGTGGGGTTAGAGTCTGTTGAAGGCCCACGTAATGCCAAAGTTGATTGTAGACCCGTAGGGAAGCTCCCAGTGGCGTAGAAAGGAAATATTTCAATTACATGTATTAACATATAACGTTCTGCTGAGTCAATCTGAGGTTGTCTCTCATTGAGTGTAGGATGAAAAAGTGGGGTTAGAGTCTGTTGAATGATTCTGCGATGTCAAAGTTGATTGTAGACCCGTACGGAAGCTCTCAGTGGCGTAGAAATAAAATATTTTAGTTACATGTATTAACATATAAAGCTCTGCTGAGCCTATCCGAGGTTGTCACTCAATGAGTGTAGGGTGAAAAAGTGGGGTTAGAGTCTGTTGAAGGCCCACGTAATGCCAAAGTTGATTGTAGACCCGTAGGGAAGCTCCCAGTGGCGTAGAAAGGAAATATTTCAATTACATGTCTTAACATATAACGTTCTGCTGAGTCAATCTGAGGTTGTCTCTCATTGAGTGTAGGATGAAAACGGGAGGTTAGAGTCTGTTGAATGCCTCTGTGATGAGACGTGACGCAGTACTATAATAATAATAATAATAATAATAATAATAATAATAATAATAATAATAATAATAATAATAATAATATAATATTAAATAGTTTCTTTATATTTAGCATAAAACACGTGTGTCAGCCTGTGAACTCGCAGCCGGCGATATCGGGAACGGTGTTGCTGTCGTGGGTCTAGTCACGTAGGCCACAATATTATATGCTATAAAGAATGCATCATCAGCGGAAAAATTGCGAGATAAAGCGCGCTAACAGTGATCGGTACGAGTCATGGCCAAACGGTGTACCGTCAACCGGCTGACGGTGCACAGTTTTTCCGAGAAGACGCGCTTGGGGACGCTTCCAAGTGTGAGAACGCTGGTCTATTCAGCAGTCGTTAGCAAGGTTTCGTTCAGAACAGTCGATTCGGTATCTAAATTATTTTAAACTCTTCAGTTACAATGCAGTCTAATGCAGAACGCCCAGTTGCATATATTCGACCATTTTGTATTAATGGACGATATATGTGCAATAACTGTGATAATTATAAAGTAATAACAAACAAGAGTACAGGTTTTTGTGATTTGTGTGAAAAGAATTTCAGTGAAGAGCGACGAGCAACAGTCTCTGAAACATCATCCAATGTAGTTGCCTTACAGGATAGCCCGAGGTCACCATCACCAGACCAACCGCCTGTAAGAAGAAGAAGAGTGTCATCTAACACTTTACAACAGCCACAGTTGGCTAGACATTCAAGAAGTCCTTCTCCAGTTCAATCATTATCACCATCGCCGCATGCCGAACTTTCGGGAAATATTAGAAGTACGTCTCCGATATTTAGTCAAGAGGGACAAGGTTGGAATTTCAATTCACCAGCGTTATCGGGTGGCTCGTCTAGTCGCACACCATCACTTCTTGATGTACCACTTGATTCTTCTGATGAAGAATACCTAAGGGAAACTAGCGACATCGATGATGATGAAGAACGAGGGTTCCGGGCCATATGCCTACGAAAAAGTGAATTACGACAGTTTGGATATAGTCCCTAAGTTTTACGTAGACACTAAATAAAACATTTTTTGTAGTCCTATATACTTTTATTTTTATGACATATCTTATAAAATAAAACGAATATAAATATATTATTTAAACAATATCTGGCTTATCTATCCAAGAATTAAACTGGATTGGCAAACCTCACCATTTTACATATATTTGTTCTTTATTATACTTGTTGCGCTGACGAAAAACATTTTCTACCAAATAAACACCTGGGCTTTGCGTCTTTTGTAATTCAGCATCTCAAAGACGATGACGACACCGGCTGACGGTGCTAGTGATGTTGGGTTGGGTTGGGTTTGATTGGGTTTAGACACGTTTTTCGAGGTATGGATATGTAGCAAAAGTAGTAATTATAGTAAATTATTTATTTAGCCACAATTTATATCGATATTTAGCAACTTTATATACAAAATTAGTTAATAATATTAAACAGGTTACAGCTATGAATACAAGTACACTAGAAATACTATTCATATTTTCGGATAAAGATGGGGTTATTGTAGAATTATTAGTAGTAGGAGTAATAGTAGGAGATGCGGTCTCATTCTTGCACTTGCTAAGGAATGACATCCATCCTGTTTCACCAATCGTCGTCGAATCTTGAAAGAGAAACTGAACCTTGTAGCGAAAAGAGCTACTGCTGCTGCTGTTTGATGGAGGTATCGTGGCGGAGAATACTGGTATGTGACCAGTCATCTGAGGGTTGAAAGCCATCAGAATCCAGGGACTGTTAGCGTTACAATCTCCAAAATCGAACAAAACAGAGGCGTTTTTAACATTAAAAGGCCGACATACGTAAAATACGTTGTGTACTACTGCAACTAGCAGAATGACGGATGAACTTAACAGAGTCATGACTGGCGTTAAAATGATCATCGAAGCGTCGAAGAATAGAGATTTATAATATCATAAAGATGTATAATTCCACTGGTTAATAACACCAACAGCGGCATTAAGAACAGAGAACTAACATGGAGAGTTCGGAGCGGTTCGGGTTTTATCTTTTTCAAGCTTCGGGGTGTGACTACCTTTTTCATTTGTCGACACTTCCACAATACTTTAGCTAACCGGCAATGTTTAGAGTACTTATAGTGATCGGCTAACGGATCATCTCCTTCCTTCCAATCAGCAAACTCACAATGACAAAATCCACATTTAACGATATCTAATCGTTGGGTGTAATAAAAACCAGCCCGTGCTAAGTCTTTAGGACTAACTTTATTGGTCCAATTTTCAAACGTAATCAGTCTTTCTTCAAAAGTATGAATGACGCCAAGACCGTCGTCTAAGCAATCAGTACAATCTACCCTCCGGCTAATCATTTTACGTCTTTCTACTTAGACTAATCGAACTATACTAATAAATAAAACAAAAAAAACATGTTATATACTTTATTCCATGTCATTTAAAAACAATGTCGGAAGTTATACAATAACCTGACATTATTACAAGCACAATGCCAAACATTAAAGTCCTTATGATGAAAACATTCTACAACTTTTTTATATTTACTTAATTTAGGTTCGGTCTTTAAAGGAACACTAAATATAAGACACAAATCAAAAATCTGTTTTAAACAAGTTGCCTTTACATCTCCCTTAACCAGAAATTTAGGAGAGTCATACCGAAGACAGATGTCACGTAAAACACTTTCAAATTGGTTCAAGTCCAAATAGCCAGCCTCCCACTTTAGTCCATGGTATTTTTCCTCCAAATGTTCTACTATTTTAAGATCTTCAGGCTTTACAAATTTCCTGCCATACGGAGGTTTGAAGAGAAAGCTGCAAAATCGCGCACCATCATACACAGCCAACTCTTTCGGTATAAACCCACTGGCTAAAGGATATCCTTGAAGATCGATACAAACTTCCTGACGTTCTTTTGACATCTTGCACACTTACTAGACTAAAAGACGATGACGACGACGATGACGGTGCTGAACTAATGTCTAAACTGTTTCCAGCAATGGAGGGCTTTAAATAGGATAAAATGCATCTCCCCACCACCACCAACACCAGTGGAAACAGGCTTTATTCCAAGCATCCAAACTGGATTAGGGTGCGAGGGCTACAACCAACAGCAGCCAAGCTTTGCCCCAAATATCATTCCAATCATTTTTCAATTAATTTTTGATTATTTTGTCCGACTGGGAGAAGTTTTTCAGGTGGTTAGATACGTATAAAAGGGTTAGAAGGGAAAAAATCCTTTAGTTTGACTTAGAAACACAAGAAGAAAACATGCCTGTTCCAGCAAGATATAAATGTCATAAGTGTAAGGGTGAATCGGATGTACCACGTGGTGAACCATGTCTAGCCTGTGTAACGCATCAACATTTTATACGACTTGACGGTTCGAAGCATATACCTTCACATTATTTTGATGGCCAAGAGAAGAAGGGAAATTTAGCGAAGACAAAAACATAGTGCATTTATTAGTAGTATGGAAATATGCATACAAACAAGCTCGCAAAAGCGGCTTTTTACAGACTTCTTCATTTTGTAAACATAAATGTACCCGAATAATTGATATTATTAATTTCTTGGATTATTTCTCCTATTTCCCTTCTTCTCTTGGCCATCAAAATAATGTGAAGATATATGCTTCGAACCGTCAAGTCGTATAAAATGTTGATGCGTTACACAGGCTAGACATGGTTCACCACGTGGTACATCCGATTCACCCTTACACTTATGACATTTATATCTTGCTGGAACAGGCATGTTTTCTTCTTGTGTTTCTAAGTCAAACTAAAGGATTTTTTCCCTTCTAACCCTTTTATACGTATCTAACCACCTGAAAAACTTCTCCCAGTCGGACAAAATAATCAAAAATTAATTGAAAAATGATTGGAATGATATTTGGGGCAAAGCTTGGCTGCTGTTGGTTGTAGCCCTCGCACCCTAATCCAGTTTGGATGCTTGGAATAAAGCCTGTTTCCACTGGTGTTGGTGGTGGTGGGGAGATGCATTTTATCCTATTTAAAGCCCTCCATTGCTGGAAACAGTTTAGACATTAGTTCAGCACCGTCATCGTCGTCGTCATCGTCTTTTAGTCTAGTAAGTGTGCAAGATGTCAAAAGAACGTCAGAAAGTTTGTATCGATCTTCAAGGATATCCTTTAGCCAGTGGGTTTATACCGAAAGAGTTGGCTGTGTATGATGGTGCGCGATTTTGCAGCTTTCTCTTCAAACCTCCGTATGGCAGGAAATTTGTAAAGCCTGAAGATCTTAAAATAGTAGAACATTTGGAGGAAAAATACCATGGACTAAAGTGGGAGGCTGGCTATTTGGACTTGAACCAATTTGAAAGTGTTTTACGTGACATCTGTCTTCGGTATGACTCTCCTAAATTTCTGGTTAAGGGAGATGTAAAGGCAACTTGTTTAAAACAGATTTTTGATTTGTGTCTTATATTTAGTGCTCCTTTAAAGACCGAACCTAAATTAAGTAAATATAAAAAAGTTGTAGAATGTTTTCATCATAAGGACTTTAATGTTTGGCATTGTGCTTGTAATAATGTCAGGTTATTGTATAACTTCCGACATTGTTTTTAAATGACATGGAGTAAAGTATATAACATGTTTTTTTTGTTTTATTTATTAGTATAGTTCGATTAGTCTAAGTAGAAAGACGTAAAATGATTAGCCGGAGGGTAGATTGTACTGATTGCTTAGACGACGGTCTTGGCGTCATTCATACTTTTGAAGAAAGACTGATTACGTTTGAAAATTGGACCAATAAAGTTAGTCCTAAAGACTTAGCACGGGCTGGTTTTTATTACACCCAACGATTAGATATCGTTAAATGTGGATTTTGTCATTGTGAGTTTGCTGATTGGAAGGAAGGAGAAGATCCGTTAGCCGATCACTATAAGTACTCTAAACATTGCCGGTTAGCTAAAGTATTGTGGAAGTGTCGACAAATGAAAAAGGTAGTCACACCCCGAAGCTTGAAAAAGATAAAACCCGAACCGCTCCGAACTCTCCATGTTAGTTCTCTGTTCTTAATGCCGCTGTTGGTGTTATTAACCAGTGGAATTATACATCTTTATGATATTATAAATCTCTATTCTTCGACGCTTCGATGATCATTTTAACGCCAGTCATGACTCTGTTAAGTTCATCCGTCATTCTGCTAGTTGCAGTAGTACACAACGTATTTTACGTATGTCGGCCTTTTAATGTTAAAAACGCCTCTGTTTTGTTCGATTTTGGAGATTGTAACGCTAACAGTCCCTGGATTCTGATGGCTTTCAACCCTCAGATGACTGGTCACATACCCGTATTCTCCGCCACGATACCTCCATCAAACAGCAGCAGCAGTAGCTCTTTTCGCTACAAGGTTCAGTTTCTCTTTCAAGATTCGACGACGATTGGTGAAACAGGATGGATGTCATTCCTTAGCAAGTGCAAGAATGAGACCGCATCTCCTACTATTACTCCTACTACTAATAATTCTACAATAACCCCATCTTTATCCGAAAATATGAATAGTATTTCTAGTGTACTTGTATTCATAGCTGTAACCTGTTTAATATTATTAACTAATTTTGTATATAAAGTTGCTAAATATCGATATAAATTGTGGCTAAATAAATAATTTACTATAATTACTACTTTTGCTACATATCCATACCTCGAAAAACGTGTCTAAACCCAATCAAACCCAACCCAACCCAACATCACTAGCACCGTCAGCCGGTGTCGTCATCGTCTTTGAGATGCTGAATTACAAAAGACGCAAAGCCCAGGTGCTTATTTGGTAGAAAATGTTCTTCGTCAGCGCAACAAGTATAATAAAGAACAAATATATGTAAAATGGTGAGGTTTGCCAATCCAGTTTAATTCTTGGATAGATAAGCCAGATATTGTTTAAATAATATATTTATATTCGTTTTATTTTATAAGATATGTCATAAAAATAAAAGTATATAGGACTACAAAAAATGTTTTATTTAGTGTCTACGTAAAACTTAGGGACTATATCCAAACTGTCGTAATTCACTTTTTCGTAGGCATATGGCCCGGAACCCTCGTTCTTCATCATCATCGATGTCGCTAGTTTCCCTTAGGTATTCTTCATCAGAAGAATCAAGTGGTACATCAAGAAGTGATGGTGTGCGACTAGACGAGCCACCCGATAACGCTGGTGAATTGAAATTCCAACCTTGTCCCTCTTGACTAAATATCGGAGACGTACTTCTAATATTTCCCGAAAGTTCGGCATGCGGCGATGGTGATAATGATTGAACTGGAGAAGGACTTCTTGAATGTCTAGCCAACTGTGGCTGTTGTAAAGTGTTAGATGACACTCTTCTTCTTCTTACAGGCGGTTGGTCTGGTGATGGTGACCTCGGGCTATCCTGTAAGGCAACTACATTGGATGATGTTTCAGAGACTGTTGCTCGTCGCTCTTCACTGAAATTTTTTTCACACAAATCACAAAAACCTGTACTCTTGTTTGTTATTACTTTATAATTATCACAGTTATTGCACATATATCGTCCATTAATACAAAATGGTCGAATATATGCAACTGGGCGTTCTGCATTAGACTGCATTGTAACTGAAGAGTTTAAAATAATTTAGATACCGAATCGACTGTTCTGAACGAAACCTTGCTAACGACTGCTGAATAGACCAGCGTTCTCACACTTGGAAGCGTCCCCAAGCGCGTCTTCTCGGAAAAACTGTGCACCGTCAGCCGGTTGACGGTACACCGTTTGGCCATGACTCGTACCGATCACTGTTAGCGCGCTTTATCTCGCAATTTTTCCGCTGATGATGCATTCTTTATAGCATATAATATTGTGGCCTACGTGACTAGACCCACGACAGCAACACCGTTCCCGATATCGCCGGCTGCGAGTTCACAGGCTGACACACGTGTTTTATGCTAAATATAAAGAAACTATTTAATATTATATTATTATTATTATTATTATTATTATTATTATTATTATTATTATTATTATTATTATTAATATAGTACTGCGTCACGTCTCATCACAGAGGCATTCAACAGACTCTAGACCACTTTTTTACCCTACACTCGCTGAGTGACAACCTCGGATAGACTCAGCAGACGTCATTTTTCAATACATGTAACTAAAATATTTTATTTCTACGCCACTGAGAGCTTCCGTACGGGTCTACAATCAACTTTGACATCGCAGAATCATTCAACAGACTCTAACCTCACGTTTTCATCCTACACTCAATGAGAGACAACCTCAGATTGACTCAGCAGAACGTTATATGTTAAGACATGTAATTGAAATATTTCCTTTCTACGCCACTGGGAGCTTCCCTACGGGTCTACAATCAACTTTGGCATTACGTGGGCCTTCAACAGACTCTAACCCCACTTTTTCACCCTACACTCATTGAGTGACAACCTCGGATAGGCTCAGCAGAGCTTTATATGTTAATACATGTAACTAAAATATTTTATTTCTACGCCACTGAGAGCTTCCGTACGGGTCTACAATCAACTTTGACATCGCAGAATCATTCAACAGACTCTAACCCCACTTTTTCATCCTACACTCAATGAGAGACAACCTCAGATTGACTCAGCAGAACGTTATATGTTAATACATGTAATTGAAATATTTCCTTTCTACGCCACTGGGAGCTTCCCTACGGGTCTACAATCAACTTTGGCATTACGTGGGCCTTCAACAGACTCTAACCCCACTTTTTCATCCTACACTCATTGAGTGACAACCTCGGATAGGCTCAGCAGACATAAAACATACCTACTACGTCACGCCCCATATATCACGGAAGATATCATTTACCATATTTATTTATTCAACTAGGTGCCGTGGCGTACTTGGTTCTATAGCTGGGAAACGTATATAATACGAAATTACACACGTGGTGTGTGCGGGTTCGATCCGCGCCTTGGATAGAAAACTTTTTTCAGTACATATGCGACTTACGAAATAAATACATTTAATTAGGTAGGATTAAAACGTTTGTGACGTCATCGTGAACAAGGATCGGCAGAAAGACAAAGAAGAAGAAGAAGAAGACTAGATAGTGCCCCCAAATAGATAGATCGTGCTCAAGAGTGTGCCAGGTGACAGATGGCAGTTGACAGGTGACAGGTGACAGGTGACAGGTGACAGGTGACAGATGGCAGTTGATAGGTGACAGGTGACAGATGGCAGTTGACCGGTGACAGGT
Organism: Philopedon plagiatum; assembly: GCA_963971165.1. Taxonomy (NCBI): domain Eukaryota; kingdom Metazoa; phylum Arthropoda; class Insecta; order Coleoptera; family Curculionidae; genus Philopedon; species Philopedon plagiatum. Next base: position 64,412,449 of record OZ020189.1, on the reverse strand, counting down.
GACAGGTGACAGATGGCAGTTGACAGGTGACAGGTGACAGATGGCAGTTGACAGGTGACAGATGGCAGTTGACAGGTGACAGGTTGGGTTTGATTGGGTACGTTCGGTATCGGAGTTGGGTTTGATTGGGTTTACTCGGTATCGGAGTTGGGTTTGATTGGGTTTACTCGGTATCGGAGTTGGGTTTGCGCACTTTGCGGAGCTCTGATGCAGAACTCCTCATCTATCACTACTTACATTTAACGTAATACCCGACGCTGTAGGGAACATGTTCTTGTAAATTTTGTGTATTTTTCTTCACGTCACTTAATTCAGGAACCAGCAAACACTCGGTATCAGCATATATTACAAAGGGCGCCTTTTCCTTGTACTTAAAGTCCTTAAATTCAACCCACTTCTTATCTTCTTTTGGTGCTTGTGGAATGGCGGTACCATTGTTTAGTTTTAAACAATCTTTGGTATGCAAGCAGAATTTCTCTTCAGAACGAAAGTAATGTAAACAGCGATCACAAAGGTACTTTTGACCATTTTCTTTACTAAGTTGTGATGACAACAAACGAGACATATTTTTTATCCAAACGTAATGAAGCTTAACTGGGGACAGATCATTGTAGCTATCCTTGGTTAGGTAATCATCTTGAATTAGGAGTAAATTTACATGTGTTTCTAGTTTATCCTTGGTCAAATAATGTGGTAGTATCTGAAAGTTCTTCTTTGACGTCTTTTCTAATCTATACACATTTACAGAGATCTGATTCTGTTTTTCAAATCGCGGAATCTGCCGTATTGTCATGGGGAACTGTATCCCTGCTAAATTAAGCACATCCTTTGGATTTGGGTATGATGAAGTCCTCTCAGAATGCTTGTTAACGGGGTGCACGGCGGAAACAACTGCCCAAGCAAAACACAAATCATCACTGTTTTGTACATTAATACAAGCCTTTCTTCGGGCAATAGGCTTTGGAAGCTCGATATAATTTCCAACTCGTAATGGATTAAATTTGTTTACGTTAATCATTAAGTTAACGACGCGGGATAGCGCCCAATTGGAGTCTTTTTCCTGAAATTCACTTAAGTCAGTTAATATAGGTTGTAGAATATTTTGGACAAACCATATGTCTAAATTTGTATCTTTATAGATTGGAGCGTTAGCGGTGTTTAGATACTTGTTTTCACACAATTCCTTATCGGTCTTTTGAATTTTAAATTCTCCACACAACACAGCGTTAACCTTCAAGGTATCGTCTTTCTTCAGCGCGTTTTGAATCCTCCTTTTAAATAGGGCAGAAGCATCCTCCAAGAATGATTTTACATCAGCATGCTTGAGATTAATGACAACGCCTGTCCTAATTCGAGATTGGAAGGCTGAGTAAAGATCCTCCCATTTCACTCGGTGTGTAGCAGTCTCCTTCCTGGGTATGGATCCAGAACCAGTAAATTTCTCAGCTTTAAACATTCCTCTAAAGCATTTGATCTGACCTAAGCAGGCTAATAAATTATTTTTTGTTCCTATTGTCGCGGTATTTTTCAATGCTCTATTTATTAATTTCGAAGCCTGTGCACACTGCTTTAAACCATCTTTAACTGCATTCTTGTTTCCATTAAGAGAGGGGCTGTAAACCAAAATCTTGATACTTTCCACCAGTTTATCAGCAAAAGACATTCTGCAGCTGGAACAATAGTTAACGGTAGAATACTAAAGACTGGAGCTCACACGTCTACTCTCTTGAACGCATACAACGTTAATGAGCTTGAGCCTAAATTTGATCCCTATTTATAACCTCGGTCCGGTTTGTTAAAGCAGAATTTTAGGGTGCGTTCAGAAAATAGGGTGCGTTCCGAATACCAACTGAAGTTCTGCAAAAAGAGTTTAAGGTTTAGTATGCAGTAAAAGTTTAAGATAAGTATAGAGCTAAAATATTTTAATAAATTACCAGGATATTACCCCCACCACTTATTTCGAGTATTAATCTATCTTTATTACGTTTAAACGTTCAGTCTTAGTTGATCAGCTGAAGCGAGCACAATGCCCAAAGAGTGCTTTTGGGGAAGGCCTTGCGACTGTAGCGAGTGTCGACCAGAGCTAAAGGAAAAATGTGAAATATGTTTAGACAAGGATGGATATAAGGTTGGTGGTATACGAAGAAAAGATCGTAAGAGGATCGTATACTACGACTTTAAAACTTATTGTTTTGAATGTTATCAGGAAGATATCGGACAATATGAACAAGCAAGATATGAATTATTAAAGGCAATAGTTGAGAATCCAGTTCAGCCATAGCAAAAATATATTAAATCACAGACAGAGGAAGACATTCGCGTAGCACTTTTAGGCTGTTTTCAAACCCAATTAAAACAGATAAAATTTACTATAAGTGGTACGCCTGATGTGATCAAGATATAGATTTCCGTTGGTTTTAATTCCGGAAAAGAACGAAAGAACTTTAAAACGCAGGTCATGGAGTTGCCTCAACGAGGAGATTTAGTGGAGTGGTTTACCAAAACTGTCATCGACGCGTTAATAAGGCAAATTCAAACATTTCAAGCACCTATTTGGTTCCTATATCTTAATGCGAACATTAATCTACGAGGATTTTATACGGAAAACGTCTGTTGAGGCACGAAGAAGGGAGTGTTGCAGACGAAATTTGTAATCTAAATAGAATAACTCGGGAAGAAATGTTTAGTATACTGGCAACCGTCAAGCGATTAACATGGCGGAAATATTAAAAATTATTCTTGCCAACATTGAAGAAGTATTTAGTAGAAACCTGTATTGCGGGTCCTGTTTACCTTCAACTTTAATGGTTTGGGAACTTGCTAAAAAATTTAACGTACATGTAGAAACAAAATGCGGAAAGCTTTTCTATGGGGAAATAGGAGGCAACATTCATTTTTGGAACGTCTTTGAAGGGGAAATTTACGATCCCACCCGCAAAGTTATAAAACATATAATACCATCCGTGAACCTTACGAAGTATGTGTACAAAGAAGAGTCTAGTATAGACACAGATATGGAGACAGCAGTCATGTTGGATATTTTTAATCAGCTCCAGAGAACAAACACAACGCGCCAATACTTTTCCAACGCTCCAGATAAGCTTAAAACTCTTAGAAAAATTATCCATAGAAATGTATCTAAATGTTTTTAATAAAGAAGTAAACTAAGTCCTTTATATGTTTTATTACCTTAATCAGTCAAACCTAACACCAACAAACGTTCTATTGCCGGTGGTACAAAATTATTCGAAACTTAAACAATCCGCAGCCTCTTAACAGCTAAATAAACATATCCTGTTTCTGAAAACAACTAATAAACAGACTCCTGTTTCTGGAAACAACTTCTAAAGAGCTAATAGCAACTAATAAACAGACCCTGTCTCAGGAAACCACTCAACCGCTCAACCGCTCAACCACTCAACCGCTCAACCACTCAACCGCTCAACCGCTCAACCACTCAACCGCTCAACCGCTCAACCGCTCAACCACTCAATCGCTCAACCGCTCAACTGCTCAACCGCTGAACCACTCAACCGCTCAACCGCTCAACCACTCAATCGCTCAACCGCTCAACCGCTCAACTGCTCAACCGCTGAACCACTCAACCGCTCAACCGCTCAACCGCTCAACCACTCAACCGCTCAACCGCTCAACCGCTCAACCACTCAACCGCTCAACCACTCAACCGCTCAACCGCTCAACCACTCAACCGCTAAAAAACATATCCTGTTACCTACTACGTCACGTCCAAACTCCCGGAAGATATCATTTTCCATGTTTATTTATTCAACTAGGTGCCGTGGCGTACTTGGTTCTATAGCTGGGAAACGTATATAATACGAAATTACACACGTGGTGTGTGCGGGTTCGATCCGCGCCTTGGATAGAAAACTTTTTTCAGTACATATGCGACTTACGAAATAAATACATTTAATTAGGTAGGATTAAAACGTTTGTGACGTCATCGTGAACAAGGATCGGCAGAAAGACAAAGAAGAAGAAGAAGAAGACTAGATAGTGCCCCCAAATAGATAGATCGTGCTCAAGAGTGTGACAGGTGACAGATGGCAGTTGACAGGTGACAGGTGACAGGTGGCAGGTGACAGATGGCAGTTGATAGGTGACAGGTGACAGGTGACAGATGGCAGTTGACAGGTGACAGGTGACAGGTGACAGGTGACAGATGGCAGTTGACAGGTGACAGGTGACAGATGGCAGTTGACAGGTGACAGATGGCAGTTGACAGGTGACAGGTGACAGGTGACAGGTGACAGGTGACAGATGGCAGTTGATAGGTGACAGGTGACAGATGGCAGTTGACCGGTGACAGGTGACAGGTGACAGATGGCAGTTGACAGGTGACAGGTGACAGATGGCAGTTGACAGGTGACAGATGGCAGTTGACAGGTGACAGGTTGGGTTTGATTGGGTACGTTCGGTATCGGAGTTGGGTTTGATTGGGTTTACTCGGTATCGGAGTTGGGTTTGATTGGGTTTACTCGGTATCGGAGTTGGGTTTGCGCACTTTGCGGAGCTCTGATGCAGAACTCCTCATCTATCACTACTTACATTTAACGTAATACCCGACGCTGTAGGGAACATGTTCTTGTAAATTTTGTGTATTTTTCTTCACGTCACTTAATTCAGGAACCAGCAAACACTCGGTATCAGCATATATTACAAAGGGCGCCTTTTCCTTGTACTTAAAGTCCTTAAATTCAACCCACTTCTTATCTTCTTTTGGTGCTTGTGGAATGGCGGTACCATTGTTTAGTTTTAAACAATCTTTGGTATGCAAGCAGAATTTCTCTTCAGAACGAAAGTAATGTAAACAGCGATCACAAAGGTACTTTTGACCATTTTCTTTACTAAGTTGTGATGACAACAAACGAGACAAATTTTTTATCCAAACGTAATGAAGCTTAACTGGGGACAGATCATTGTAGCTATCCTTGGTTAGGTAATCATCTTGAATTAGGAGTAAATTTACATGTGTTTCTAGTTTATCCTTGGTCAAATAATGTGGTAGTATCTGAAAGTTCTTCTTTGACGTCTTTTCTAATCTATACACATTTACAGAGATCTGATTCTGTTTTTCAAATCGCGGAATCTGCCGTATTGTCATGGGGAACTGTATCCCTGCTAAATTAAGCACATCCTTTGGATTTGGGTATGATGAAGTCCTCTCAGAATGCTTGTTAACGGGGTGCACGGCGGAAACAACTGCCCAAGCAAAACACAAATCATCACTGTTTTGTACATTAATACAAGCCTTTCTTCGGGCAATAGGCTTTGGAAGCTCGATATAATTTCCAACTCGTAATGGATTAAATTTGTTTACGTTAATCATTAAGTTAACGACGCGGGATAGCGCCCAATTGGAGTCTTTTTCCTGAAATTCACTTAAGTCAGTTAATATAGGTTGTAGAATATTTTCGACAAACCATATGTCTAAATTTGTATCTTTATAGATTGGAGCGTTAGCGGTGTTTAGATACTTGTTTTCACACAATTCCTTATCGGTCTTTTGAATTTTAAATTCTCCACACAACACAGCGTTAACCTTCAAGGCATCGTCTTTCTTCAGCGCGTTTTGAATCCTCCTTTTAAATAGGGCAGAAGCATCCTCCAAGAATGATTTTACATCAGCATGCTTGAGATTAATGACAACGCCTGTCCTAATTCGAGATTGGAAGGCTGAGTAAAGATCCTCCCATTTCACTCGGTGTGTAGCAGTCTCCTTCCTGGGTATGGATCCAGAACCAGTAAATTTCTCAGCTTTAAACATTCCTCTAAAGCATTTGATCTGACCTAAGCAGGCTAATAAATTATTTTTTGTTCCTATTGTCGCGGTATTTTTCAATGCTCTATTTATTAATTTCGAAGCCTGTGCACACTGCTTTAAACCATCTTTAACTGCATTCTTGTTTCCATTAAGAGAGGGGCTGTAAACCAAAATCTTGATACTTTCCACCAGTTTATCAGCAAAAGACATTCTGCAGCTGGAACAATAGTTAACGGTAGAATACTAAAGACTGGAGCTCACACGTCTACTCTCTTGAACGCATACAACGTTAATGAGCTTGAGCCTAAATTTGATCCCTATTTATAACCTCGGTCCGGTTTGTTAAAGCAGAATTTTAGGGTGCGTTCAGAAAATAGGGTGCGTTCCGAATACCAACTGAAGTTCTGCAAAAAGAGTTTAAGGTTTAGTATGCAGTAAAAGTTTAAGATAAGTATAGAGCTAAAATATTTTAATAAATTACCAGGATATTACCCCCACCACTTATTTCGAGTATTAATCTATCTTTATTACGTTTAAACGTTCAGTCTTAGTTGATCAGCTGAAGCGAGCACAATGCCTAAAGAGTGCTTTTGGGGAAGGCCTTGCGACTGTAGCGAGTGTCGACTAGAGCTAAAGGAAAAATGTGAAATATGTTTAGACAAGGATGGATATAAGGTTGGTGGTATACGAAGAAAAGATCGTAAGAGGATCGTATACTACGACTTTAAAACTTATTGTTTTGAATGTTATCAGGAAGATATCGGACAATATGAACAAGCAAGATATGAATTATTAAAGGCAATAGTTGAGAATCCAGTTCAGCCATAGCAAAAATATATTAAATCACAGACAGAGGAAGACATTCGCGTAGCACTTTTAGGCTGTTTTCAAACCCAATTAAAACAGATAAAATTTACTATAAGTGGTACGCCTGATGTGATCAAGATATAGATTTCCGTTGGTTTTAATTCCGGAAAAGAACGAAAGAACTTTAAAACGCAGGTCATGGAGTTGCCTCAACGAGGAGATTTAGTGGAGTGGTTTACCAAAACTGTCATCGACGCGTTAATAAGGCAAATTCAAACATTTCAAGCACCTATTTGGTTCCTATATCTTAATGCGAACATTAATCTACGAGGATTTTATACGGAAAACGTCTGTTGAGGCACGAAGAAGGGAGTGTTGCAGACGAAATTTGTAATCTAAATAGAATAACTCGGGAAGAAATGTTTAGTATACTGGCAACCGTCAAGCGATTAACATGGCGGAAATATTAAAAATTATTCTTGCCAACATTGAAGAAGTATTTAGTAGAAACCTGTATTGCGGGTCCTGTTTACCTTCAACTTTAATGGTTTGGGAACTTGCTAAAAAATTTAACGTACATGTAGAAACAAAATGCGGAAAGCTTTTCTATGGGGAAATAGGAGGCAACATTCATTTTTGGAACGTCTTTGAAGGGGAAATTTACGATCCCACCCGCAAAGTTATAAAACATATAATACCATCCGTGAACCTTACGAAGTATGTGTACAAAGAAGAGTCTAGTATAGACACAGATATGGAGACAGCAGTCATGTTGGATATTTTTAATCAGCTCCAGAGAACAAACACAACGCGCCAATACTTTTCCAACGCTCCAGATAAGCTTAAAACTCTTAGAAAAATTATCCATAGAAATGTATCTAAATGTTTTTAATAAAGAAGTAAACTAAGTCCTTTATATGTTTTATTACCTTAATCAGTCAAACCTAACCTCAACAAACGTTCTATTGCCGGTGGTACAAAATTATTCGAAACTTAAACAATCCGCAGCCTCTTAACAGCTAAATAAACATATCCTGTTTCTGAAAACAACTAATAAACAGACTCCTGTTTCTGGAAACAACTTCTAAAGAGCTAATAGCAACTAATAAACAGACCCTGTCTCAGGAAACCACTCAACCGCTCAACCGCTCAACCGCTCAACCGCTCAAGCACTCAACCGCTCAACCACTCAACCGCTCAACCGCTCAACCGCTCAACCACTCAATCGCTCAACCGCTCAACTGCTCAACCGCTGAACCACTCAACCGCTCAACCGCTCAACCGCTCAACCACTCAATCGCTCAACCGCTCAACCGCTCAACTGCTCAACCGCTGAACCACTCAACCGCTCAACCGCTCAACCGCTCAACCGCTCAACCACTCAACCGCTCAACCGCTCAACCGCTCAACCGCTCAACCACTCAACCGCTCAACCGCTCAACCACTCAACCGCTCAACCGCTCAACCGCTCAACCACTCAACCGCTAAAAAACATATCCTGTTACCTACTACGTCACGTCCAAACTCCCGGAAGATATCATTTTCCATGTTTATTTATTCAACTAGGTGCCGTGGCGTACTTGGTTCTATAGCTGGGAAACGTATATAATACGAAATTATACACATGGTGTGTGCGGGTTCGATTCGCGCCTTGGACAGAAAACTTTTTTCAGTGCATATGCGACTTACGAAATAAATGCATTTAATTAGGATTAATGAAAAAGTTTGTGACGTCATCGTGAATAAAAACTGCAGAAAGAAGAAGAAGCAGAAGAAGAAGAATACCAAACATTAAACAGCTTAATATAGATATATATGTAGAAGTTTACCCAGTAGCTAATGTCCGATGTAGTTAGGTCCCCAAATAGATAGTGCCCAAGTAGTTGATGCCCGAGTAGTTGATGCCCGAGTAGTTCATGCCCAAGTATCTAACGTACAAGTGCCTAAGAAGACGAACATCACCTCTGAGGCGTCGCGACGCCTAATTTTGGACCACGCCCTGGAGGCGTCGTGTACCAAAAAATGCAGAATGAACCTCCATAAGAAATAACATGGGATTTTGGGCCAGAACTCTTGCTGCTTATCTACTGACTGGTTTTTGACCAATTACCCTGAAATGATTAATATTTAGAACGTCATCTCTGTGTATATGTAAACATTGGGTGTAAACATTGGGTTAGTTTTCACTACCAGGACACCAGGGTTTGAGATATGGTTTGGAGTACTTACTGTGAATTATATGTATTAGTTGGCAGTTTTATTCATGTTTTGTAATGTTTAAATAGCAATCTTCTTCACTCTTTGTTTTTCTCTGTGACAGGCGTTTGTTTATATCTGATTCTGACGTCTGTCACTGTCGTCTGAATAGAGTGAAGTTTGGAAAGCAGTGTTGCCAACTTAGAGTGAGTGACCTGACACACCCAGTTCTGGGGTATTTGGTGTTATCTGGGGAGGATCTAGTAATATAGCCCGAACCCCCAAAATTAGGGTACGTTTTGGTCAAAATCTCCAAAAGAAATAAGCGGAATTTCTTCGGAAAGTTCTTAAAAATCCTGTTTTGTCTTGAGGAAACTTTTCCTAATGGAATTGCATTTAACTTCGCCTTAATTTGGAAAATTGACGATAGCTATGAAACCTTACTTCCTGCGCATGCGTAGATTTAGAAAATACGCTGGTGGAGACTTCCGGTTCGAAAAGAAAAACCAGACGCAGATTAGACCTTTTACTAACTAGACACGTTTTTGGGTGTGGGCCGAGAAAATTGAGTTTTTTTGGAATTATTACTGATTTAAGTGATTTAACGGTACCTATTTTTGTTAGGGAGTATTTCTAAAAAACTTATCGTGGGCTTAGGTCATATATTGGAACTTTGTGATAGTTTGTATGGGATTTGACCGCCTACACTTAAAGGAACAGAATTCTCGAGGCCCACGCGTTATTTGATCAACCCCGATTAAGATCTAAGGTAAATGTACATTTATTGTGTCGTAGATAGTGTAGAAATATTGATAATTAAGGTTTACTGGACGGAGAAAGTTATGCTGATTGATTCTCTTTCCAGGGGTTTTATTTGTACGATCAAACGAACTTGTGAAGTTCGATCGTAATTATATGAGGCGCTTCATTCGAATAGATTACTTCACTTGTAGTGGTGCTATTTGGTGCTAGATGGCGCCAAGGCGTTTAAAGAAATTAAAATTTCTTTAGGCAACTCACAATACACTAACATCTGTCAACTCACTTTGTTCAAAGCGCGCGATAAAGTAAAAAAAGAAAACTTGTGGGAAAAAATGAATTTCTTTATAAGATTTTCTTTGGTAATGAAATTCATTAGGGACATGGGTGGGTGTAATCTATTCGAATGAAGCGCCTCATATAATTACGATCGAACTTCACAAGTTCGTTTGATCGTACAATTATATTTCGGCGCTTCATTCTTCATAGATTACTTCACTTGTAGATGTTTAAAGTAGTTTTTCCTTTTTTTTTACAGTCTATCTAGTAATAGTCCAGTAGTATAAACTTAAAATATGAATTTCTTGAACATTATTTAAATTAACATTTTTTTTATAAACAACGACCTTAAATTTTAACATTATGTTTTAGAAGAACGGTATATAAAAAATGTCTGAACTCACAACAGGCCTATTATAGAACTTAGCAAAAGTCTGAGATTTGCTAGTCGAGCCTGCTGTCTTTCTGATAACATCGAGAGAGATTCCACTTCTGTACACTGACGATGTTGGCGAATGACGAATATAGTATCCAGAAAACATTTTGTATCAATACCTGCTTCACTCATAATCTTACCCATCTACTTAAAGTTTGGCTGGAGGCGCGATTATGAGGTTTTACATATCTCAGAAATAGATAGTCCTGATCTTTTTTTATTGGAGTTGTTTGATTAATATAATCGATGAGTCTGTAATACACATATGTCTGGTTTTTCCTCCAATTCATGAAATTGTAGACAGGGTTGGTCCCTACCAGGGCCAGACGTCTTTATGTTATCTGTTATGAATATAGTTACACTGCCATCAGCGGAAAATATTATATTCTGTACTCCTATCAAAGAAAGAGTTTGGAATCGATGTGCTCAAAAAATATGTTACAAGGGATAGCAGAGCAACTAGCTTTTTAGTCAATAATTCTAAAGATACTTCCTGACGTGGAAAAATCTTTCCCATATGCTGAAGTAAGACCTGTGGGTCCCCAACTACATTATACCTGCATCTTTGAGGTCTAATCTTGGAAATTCCTTTAAGAAATCTTTTGATATGGGGATCTTTTCCTATTTCCCCTGGAAAATTTAATGAAAGCGCTGACCTAATATGGTTAAATGAGCCGTATTTAAAGTTCTTATTATTTAGTTGCTCTTGAATCAATAAATTAATTTTAGGTACAGACGCTTTGCATATTGAAATCTTATTCTTATGGCAATATTCCCACGATACCTTATGTATACTGTGTTGTACTGTTTTTTGGTGTTAGTACAGAGGGACTCTAAAAATACTATTAATATAAATACATATACTTCTTAGTCTGAAAACTTCCCTGACAATTTGCCCACAACCAGGTTAGGTGTGGAAAGGGGAATGTTTTCCTAAAAACTGAAGGCACTAGATTATAATCAGGTCCTAAAAATAAAGGTTTCTCAACTAAAAGTTTATTAAACAATGTATACCAAGTCTGGGAGGGCCAATGAGGCACCACCAAAAATACCCTATGCTTTATCATGTGATATCTTTTTTTTTTTTTTTTAAATAAAAATACATTTCTTTCCAAGAAATGGTGAACGCGTCTATTGCTGCTGAGTGTAAGTTAACGGCACTGGTTAAGACCAACTGGCCCGAGTATTGCTACTGAGAATGGGTATTTAAGTAAGGGGACAACTTTTGAGCATCTCTTATTCGCATTTGTTGCAAAAAGATCAATGGAGGGTGTGTCAAAAGTTTTCTTTATAATTTTAAAAGCTGAGTCACACAATTCCCATTCCGTTTCCTCAGAAATCATAACATGACCCCTTATCAGCTAAATTTTTATCTGTAGGGACATTAAATTTTTATCTGTAGGGACATATGTAGCATGCAACCATATGTCTCTCTCCTCACGCCATTGCCATATTAATCGAGCCAGTGTATTTAAATGCTTCTGCCTAACACTGCCCACTCCGTTAATATATGATAAGGCAGTAACATTATCAACTCTTAAGAGAACATTGCATTTTTTTTTTTTTTTTAAGTTACAAAACATTTTTGATCCTAAATGGCAGCTAATAATTCCAGATAGTTAATATGCATATCTTTTTCTGTGCTGCTCCACCAGCCGTGTGTCTCCTCCCCCTCAGAATAGACACCCCAACCAGATTTAGATGAGTCAGTATACATCTCTAAATGAAAAACATCATCTCTTATCTTTTGACATGCTTGTGGAATTTTCCCTAGCCACCAGTTTAGATCGTGTAAGATAACGGAATTAGTAATTAACATTTTTTTTTTTTTTTGTACTCCTGGTTGACTTTTTAAAGTACTTTTAGTTTTTCTCTCTCATAGTTCTTAATATAAACTAAGCCATATTTAATTGTTGGTAGGATGGATATTAGTAACCCAATAACTTGTGCAAAAAACTAATCTTACAGGATTTTAAGTTAATTAATTTTCTGACTGAGTTAATGATTTTTAGCTTCTAATCTTCTGGTAATCCTATGGTTAAATTTTTAGAATTAAAAATAAAACCAAGATATTCCAATAATAGGAATACCACCTCAGGATTGGTTAACTGATATGTTGCAAACAACAGCAACGTTTTTTTTTTTTGGGGAAACGAGAGCTTTTCTGAAAATTAACTAAGAACACAACATCTTGCAATAAATTGACCACTGTCGCTGTATTTTTTTTTACAAATTTGTTCAGATTCAGCGAGTATTAAAAAGTCATCCAAGTATGCCATACAAGCTATATTCTGTTGATGTAAGAAAGAAATAACTGGTTTTATGATCTTTGTGCATACATAGGGGGCAGATAAGCCAAATGGCGAGCACGTAAATTCAAAGATGGAAGTATTTATAAGAAAAGCGTACACATTTTCTATATGTTACATCGATGGAGATTAAAAGTTAAGCATCTTCAATGTCTACCGATGTCACAAACCAAATCTTCTGCAGAAGTTTTGCGACTGTTCTCCAGTCTTCCATCTTGAAATGATCATTTTTAATAAACTTACTTCTTTTTTTTTTTTTTTTAAGTTTAATATCTACAAAACGCTTTTTAGCATTAGCATTGGCCAGAAAGGGTGACAAAAATTGGCCTTTAACAGGCTAACATGATATTATTGCTCCCAGATTTAGAAGCTCTTTAATGCTCTCAGCAACAGCAGACCTATCCAGCTCTGAAAGTTGACGAACTATGGGTCTCTCAATATGAGCAATTTTCTTATTAAAATTTAGTTTATATCCTTTCAGCCATTGCGACATTATTGGACTTGGTTTAAGACCCTTCCAAACATCTGTAGATCTGTAGGTCTGTAGAATATTGCAGTCAGCCAGCTGGCCTACTTACCTCTAATGGCTGCTCCTTTTGTACGTGTAGCCTTGAGACATTGGCCCTTGTTTCGTCTCTCTCTAGCCTCGAAATGGGCCCTTTGAGTTTATAGAATTTTCTTTATGTTTAAGCTGAGAGACTGGCTGAGCTCTTCTTAATTTTCCAGATTGATTTCCTACTTCTAATTTAAGAGCCTTGCTACTCTTTTCCTTTTATCATTCTTATATTTTTCATTACAATCTAAACCACCTGGTCTAGTATCAACTTTACTAGTTGCAAGAACCTGTTTTAGAGTTTTATCTGTTACTTGAGGCACAATATAATACCTTCGACTTATAGAGAAAGTATGGTGCAAGTCATCTAATAACTTACCTGCATCGGATGACTTGGCAACAAGTCTTTACTTACCTCATTGTTGTCTTTTAAAATCCTGTCAATAGTAATCCCCAAGGCTGTTACAGCACTGCCTAACTGTGCCTGCGCAGCCATCTGATATTTATCCCTTTTTAAAGTATTCAAAGATACAATTTGTTGGATCTCTGGGTTCAATTCGGGAGCCAGTAATGTTACGAGGTTTACTGGTGTAGCATATTTTTTTAAGTAGCTCCTCCCTGGCCATTTTATCTAGGCGATTTGCTACTATGTTTTCCCATCTAACAGCAAAGGCTGGATGACATTCTGTTCTCTTTGGAACATTTGTCTTAGGGTCCTGTATTAAAAGAACATCATTTTCTTTGTTGTCAGTGAGATCCTCGGAATTATCCAATGGTCAGGTCGTGCCTCTAGACAATGGGCCACGCTCTAATGACCTGGAATCATAGTCATAATTGACTACTGAGGAATCTCTAGATGCCCTGTCTGGCGGCTATCCAGACGAGGGGGGCACGAAACTGAGGATGAAGTCCTGCTTCTTCTCCTTTGAGAATCTGACTCAGTCCTTGATCGCTTGCGTTGAAACTTTTGTTCAAGGCGTATTAGACGATCGTCTTACCTCTTTAAAGGATCTTTGACTAGAGTATGATCTTGAATTCTTATTCTTACCCATGTCCTAACCTAAAAATGAAGGATTTTAATTAATATACTTACAAATTGGGGCCAAATTTGACCCACGTTGCCAAAAACGCCTGTCCATCCGAGCGCCAAAAGCAAAAGTGAGTTGACAGATGTTAGTGTATTGTGAGTTGCCTAAAGAAATTTTAATTTCTTTAAACGCCTTGGCGCCATCTAGCACCAAATAGCACTACTACAAGTGAAGTAATCTATGAAGAATGAAGCGCCGAAATATAATTTTGGATTTTATTACCACATGTTGGTTTGGTTTCTGGTTTATTTGCGTTTCCTGGGAGTAGAGCGGCCCTTCCTTACCTCCGGCCCGATTTGAAGATCACAGCTACCCCAGTACTACCACAGGACTCCACATCTGTCCAGGGCTTCTCCCACCAAGGTTGACGTACACCTGTCAGCCCTCAAGCGATTGTTGCTGGCTCACCAGCTAAGGAAACCGCAAGTTTTTAATGATTTTTTTTTTAAATATATATTGACCCATTATTTTGTCGCTCGACAATAAGAATAATAATAATAATAAGTGTACTTATTTCAAAATTTTACCTCGAGGAGCAACACGAAACTTATTTTATTCTGTCCCCCCTAAATATAAAACTTATCTTTTTCTGTCCCCCCCCCCCCTAAATGTAAAATTTACTGTGTTCTGTATATAATACTAATGTACTGATATTATAGTTATAAGTGTTAACGAATAATTCTGTTGGTTGATAGTTAACTAATGGAAATCTTATCTTGTCCCATTTGTTAGATTTAAGTCAGGGGTTATAATACAGGGTGTGCGAAAGTGCTGTAAACTAGACGTGATCACGTTTGGGGACTGAGCGTGCGCCGGTTATGCCCCTTAAGACTCATTTGGAATTACTTACACGATATTATATTTTCTCTTAATTTAATATTAATATAACCTTTGGTATTATATTTTTAATTGATCTTAACATCACTACTTTGTACCAAATTTTAACGGTTATGATTAATATAACCAATTTGTTGTTTTAAGCGTTGTTGTTTCATTAGATACTAGTATCGAGACGAGTGTTGGTGGAAGGCAGACTGCAGCCTGGGGCTTGACAATTCGTGATTTTTGTCTTTCCTCGCACAACATCTATTTACAGGGGCATGGTGTAAAACATTTAAAATCACGTGGCGCTCTAAAATAAACATCTTAACTCCGACCCATCTCACTGTTTAAAAGCTGGCGGCCACCATTGTCCCCTGGAACAATTCTTGCTAGTCTGTGATTAAGCTTGACCTAGTTTGGTACTAGGGATCATTTTGAAAATTCAAAATTATTTTTATCAGTTTTGGATTAATATAAAATTAAAGCCAATTCAATATTTCATTTCGGCAATATTATAGTAAATTTGTCAAATTTTTTGACTGAAGGATTTCAAGGTGATTTTACCTTTATTACCTAGTGTATGTTTCAAACAGGTTGAAGTTAAATTATACTGGATAAAACATTAAAATTTAATAAAAATAGCTGTCACAATATTAAATATTTTAATCAGAACGGACATAAAAAAAATCACTCGTTCCGAAAATCGTATAAAAAAAAGCTATGTTCCATTTAAAAAACACCTTATCCATAGCGTAACTCTTTTGTTTCTGGTTCAAATAAATTTTTGGTTTCATTTTTGAATTCTGCAGGAAAAAGTACATCGATTGGCTATTTTAGATTTTTCTTTAAATACAAGGAAGCTCAAAAATGAGCCCCTGTTCAGTCCTCGTTGGAAGACCCTGTACATTGCGTTTCTGAGATCAAAGAGTAATTTTGTGTGTGTACCTTCCAGGCAGATCGGAATATACGTGTGTGGTGATATTTTACGTGATTTTTGTTTTTTCCTGACAGAACTTGATCCGTAAACTTTGTGGAATGATGCGTCAGTGCCAACTGTGTGGAAAAATCGATTCTTTTCATCCGAAATGGTCTTTTTAGAGGTTTGCTTGGTGGAATACAGAATACATGAAAGCCATTACGGTGGCGCGCCGAGACGGACGAGTTCGGATAGTGGTTGGACTTTATACTACACACATAATGTATGAAGCAAACAAAAAGTTAGTTATGAATGAGGGGCTGCGTTTCCTCTTGCTAAAGGTCAATAATGGTTTAAACTAACTCAAGGCATACACACACATACATACGATAGTTGAAAATACGTAAGAAAGAGGATCAAATTAAAAATTCAAGTACCTAATAATCCTAATATACTATAAATGAATGAAATTATTTATCCTTTATGCGTGACCTAAGACCTACCTGCTAAATTTTAAGTTTCTGGTCTTACTGGAAATACTCTGGAATTTTGATTACACATCAATGCACTGATAGCGCCCCAATAGACGCTATCAATGTTAAAAATGCTTCCCGCTGTCGTCATTACTTTAAATCCGATCAAACCTTTAGAAGGTAGCAGTAAACTGTATTTGATAATTCTG
This sequence comes from Philopedon plagiatum, assembly GCA_963971165.1. NCBI lineage: Eukaryota > Metazoa > Arthropoda > Insecta > Coleoptera > Curculionidae > Philopedon > Philopedon plagiatum. Next base: position 64,395,817 of record OZ020189.1, on the reverse strand, counting down.
ATGCTTTTGGTCACGAGGTGTCGTTATTATTTAATTTAGTTATTTGAAGTAACAGTTATGATATATTTTTGTACTCTACCTTGCGTCCGTTGCTCAATGCCGAGCAGACAATAGCCCCATTTTTATTATATAAAACTATATCATACAGAATTCTGCAGCAGGAAAGGTAAGTTTTTGACTGAAACTAGTAGTGAAAACACTTATCGGTGTACAAAATAGGTATTTTTGTAAATTTTCTTGTTTAGGTTGTTGCATTATTTTTCTTTTCGGGAATTGTATTTGTGGCTTCTTCATTCTGTTTTAGGCAATATCACAAAATTCACACAATATTACCGCAAATCGCCATCACGTTACATGTAAACTTTCTAAGATAAAGGAACTTTCGAAGACGATTATGAATCTTAGCTTCATGTTACAATGTACTTACTTTTCTACGCGTCGAAGGTTTTTCAAGAAAAAACGAATGTCTCATAAAAAAGGTTTAATTTGGAATCTCACATTTCACCTACTTTTTGAATCACCTTTGGAAAGTCTAAACGTTATGTATAATGAATAATATCTTATTTTTACTTTTTGTGTTTTACCGTGAAAATCCACACCATTACGTGTAGCCAGTTCTAATAAATTGTAAGTAGCCTTTTAGGTATTATTATAATAATGACGCACATTAAAAATGGACCATTTTTCCACCGTAATGTAGAGGGATATCCAAATAAAAGTGAACAGGCCTTATAACTTTTTTTTATTTTTAAAGATGGCAAAAATGTTAAATATGAATATCTGAATCATTGATATATCTTATCAGCAAAACCATTTTTTTTATCTAAGACATCCCATGTAGACTTCAAGCCTAAGTACTAACGTACCGTGGGGGTCTGACGAGAAGGGAAATGTAGTCTATTGACACGGGGTTTGAAGGATTGGAGGTTGGGACGGGAAGGGAAAACATCTGCTGGCAATTCGTTCCACGATCTGGAGACTCTAGGTATGAATGAGCGAGAGAAGTGGTCTGTTTTAGACTTTTGTAGCTGGACAGTAAATGTATGCATACGTAACGCGCCTCTTGTTGTTCTGTTAGGGACATTCAAGGGGGGAATAATACCGGCTAGTTCTTCAGAGCAAAATCCGTGGAGGTAGCGGTAGAAATGGGATAAATCCCCTACAGCGCGGCGATGAGCGAGAGAAGGGAGTTTTCTCGTGAGGGCTGGGTCATTGATAAGTTGAATGGCTCTCTTTTGGATAGAATGAAGGATCTTAAGTGTCGAAGGTGATGCCGCTCCCCAGATGTGGGAGCAGTACTCTAGGTTAGGTCTTATTTGGGAAACATAGAGAGTGTATAAGTTGGAAGAGGAGAAGTATTTTCTGGCTCGAAAGAGCCGATGTGGCTACTGAAGTAATGTGCGTGTGCCAGCTGAGATCATGCTCGAAAGCGACGCCAACGAGATCGAATGTTTCGATATTTTGTAGGTCTTGGCCATTCATGTGGATGGGGTAAGCGTTGCCAGACTTTTTGCGTGAGAGGGAGCAAGACTGTAGAGTAAGAAGTATTGGAGGCGTTGAACTGAACAAGGTTCTTGGCAACCCAGTCTAAGATTAATTGAAGATCTTGGGAAAGGGATAGGTACATAGATCTGCCTCCATTATCCAACTCCTGATTCGAAACTTGTCTGGAAAAATGAATATTGGAGTGAAGAGTACTATCGTCAGAATAAGTGTGGATGGGATTAGTAGTTGAAGAGAGCAGGTCATTAATGTGAAGAAACAGGGTTGGTGCCAGGGCTGAACCTTGGGGGACACCAGCATTGATAGGATGGAAGTTAGATGAGTGACCGTCAACCACAACAGATATGCGCCGATTAGAGAGGAAGCTGCCGATCCAGGTACATAGTTTGGTAGGAAGACCGTAAGAAGGTAGTTTGTTGAGGAGTGCGGCATGTCATACTCGGTCAAAGGCCTTTGAAATATCGAGAGCAATAATCTGAGATTCGCCATGAAATTCAAGAGACTTGTTCCAGTTATCTGTGACAAAGCTAAGGAGATTAGCTGTGGATCTTTGGTGACGAAATCCGTACTGTCTGTCATGGATGATTTTGTTTTTCTAGATATTTTAGAATTTGCAAGTAGATTACTTTCTCCATAACTTTGCTGACAACGGAGAGAAGAGAGATAGGTCTATAATTGGATGGAAGGGACTTGGAACCTTTCTTTGGGACAGGCTGCACACGAGCAGTCTTCTAGCCATCTGTGAAGATACCCCTGTCATAAGAGATCTGGAAAAGACGAGTTAAGATGGGTGCAAGTTCTGGAGCGCATTTTTTTAGAACAATTGCTGGTATGCCATCCAGACCAGAGGACTTTTTGGTGTCAAGGGATAGAAGAATTTTTTGAACTTGTTTAACCTTAAGTATTATATCGGACATTTTGTGGGGTACAGACTTAGCGGTTGGAAGAGCGAAATTGGGGGGAGGGATCAGGGTGGAATTGGCAGCGAATTGTTTGGCGAATAGTTCTGCTTTCCCTTTAGAGGTGGAGATAACTTCGTTGTCATAGGTCAGGGGAGGAAAAGTGCTTCTACAGAAGATCTGACCAATGTTTTTGGCAAGTGGCTAGAAAGATTTGTCGCCGTTGGGGCAGGAGAGCAATTTATCTTTTATGCGGTTTTGGGCATCGAATAAAAAAAAATTAGTATAAAACATCGATTTTCCCGCTTATTTTGAATTGGATGGTATGATTTTTATCATATTTTTGGATCCTAGGAGAAGTTCTAGACATATTTTGTATAACATACCACCTACCCTATGCGGTTTTTCAATCGTTTTTGAAATATTTCAAATAAAGAATTATTTCGCATAAATATACTTTAAACCTAACTATCCAGGCTGCGAACAAGATACCTGCTACCTTTTAAAATTTTCGTCTTAGGCAAGTCAAAGTTAATGTCAAAGTTGATAATAATACTTTAGTCACCGTGAATTTATAATTTTATTTTTATAACGAGTAATTCTATTAAACAATAACGGTCAGATTCTCCAATGCTAGTCCGGTCTAATTTGACAACCAAAAGTTTTAAAATGACAAGTGTACGAATAAGACAACTAAGTTTTATACTATGAATTTATTTCTGAGCTTTTTCCCAAATTTATAAAGAAAAGGGCAATTTTAGTACGTACCTTCGACAATAATAGAACTACATTCATTACTGCAACTCGTTCCAAGATGAAAATCATTTGTAAACCAAGTAAATCGGTGAAATATCAGAATAATTCATAAGTTTTTAATGACGACCTATTAACAATGACAGGGCAAAAACCTGTCAGAACATAGCTGATCAACTATAAGATCTTAATTTAAACCAGTACTAAATCTTAAACTTTCTTAGTGAATCTGAACGTAAATGTTTATTTTTATTAGATATTAATATTTTAAAGCAATAATAATCAGTGATTATAAACAATAACAAATGAATTATAACATAAACAGATAAATGCTAACATTGGCGAATAAATATCAAAAGAAATTTTTAACATGTCCGCCTTTTAATTTTTCGTACTTTTCATACATTCTTCTCGCCCTCTGAAGAGTGTTTATAATACTTTCACGATCATTTTCGTTCAGATTTCTTACTTCATTTCTCACCTTCCTTTGAATTTCTTCAATATTTTCATTATGATTACTCTATACGATATTTTTCAAATGACCCCAAAGAAATGTATCTAAAGGTCTGAGGTCTGGGCTATTTGGAGGCCAATGTAACGTTCCCTATCTACCGATCCATTTGTTATACTGATGGTTTGAAAAATTGCGAACCTCAATTATATTATGGGGGGGGGGGGGGCGCTCCGTCCTGTTGCCACATAATACGTCGACGTTCTTTAAGTGGCAATTCGTCGAGAATATCTTCGATTTAATTTTCTAAAAAGTTAAGACAGCGCTGGCCAGTTAATGCTCCCCGAAAAAACAATGGTCCTAGAATTTTATTTTGTAATACCCTACACCAAACGTTGATTGAATTACGCCCCTGAAAAGCAATATCTTCGACGGTGAAAGGATTTTCATCCGACCAAACATGAACATTTCGTCTATTAAACATTCCCGCAGTTGAGAAAGTTTCTTCGTCTGTCCAAACGATAGTATGAAATAAATTAGGATTTTGCCACATTCTTTCGTTAATATTTGTGACAATAGTATATCTCCTTTCTTTTTGATCGGCATCGGCACTAAGCTTTTGAACTGGCATAATTTTAATTTATTTATTTTGATTTATTTATAATTTAAATGTAATAAAATCGCTAGGTTCCTTTCTCATTTCTTTCTCCTCTTCTTTTTCCACAGCCAAGAATTCCTCTTTCTTCCAGTCTTCTATTTGTTTTTATTATGGTGTTGGAGTTTTTTTTAAATAACTTTAAATTACTTTATTTTAGCGGTCCACTTTCCCCCGCTAATGGATGCTTTCAGATAATAACAACTGTAGCACTTCTAGAAAATAAAAACTATTTCTGTGTTATGAACATACATTTTGAAAAGTATCCAAACTACCACAAACTTGGGGTGGCTACTTATTTGAATAAGCAACCGAGAGTAGACTGTATAGCGGGTGGTTCAAGAATACAACTTATTTTTTCCAACAAAACAACAATGAAAAGTATCTTTATTTTACTTCAAAACAAAGAAGGATATTTACCTTTAAATATATAAAAATAAAAATGATTACTATATGGGTTAGTATCTAACTACTACATTAAACATGTCATATATACAATTACACAAATATTACCTAATAAAAGAAAATACAAGTACAGGGTTATTCATTATATTTTGACACCCATCTACAGCTCTTATTACGAGTTATAGAAAAAAACTTTAAATACAAAAGTTTTAGGTTTTTTCACGTAGTATCTTTTGGTAATAGCGGAAATAAAAAATCGACTTTACAACATTGAAAAAATTAATTGAGTTATATTTTTTTAAATGGAACACCCTGTATATTATTATCTCAAATGAAAGATCTCTTTGTTCTGATTTCAAATATATATAATTTGTTGGCATTTGGTTCAGCCACTTTTGAAATATTTCAGTTTAAAAAAATACTTTATTTACACTACAACAATACGTTTTCAAGGCAACTTGATTATATTATTAAAGCAACAAACTTTAATGACATGATCTCCAATTGTGGAAAAATAAGTTATAAACTCAAATATTTCAAAAGTAGCTGAACCAAATGCCAACAAATTATATATATTTGAAATCAGAACAAGGAGATCTTTCATTTGAGCTAATAATATACAGGGTGTTCCATTTAAAAAAATATAACTCAATTAATTTTTTCAATGTTGTAAAGTCAATTTTTTCTTTCCGCTATTACCAAAAGATACTACGTGAAAAAACCTAAAACTTTTGTATTTAAAGTTTTTTTCTATAACTCGTAATAAGAGCTGTAGGTGGGTGTCAAAATATAATGAATAACCCTGTACCTAAGTACCTTGCCCGACAATAATAAAAAAGCGGACGCACTGTAATAAATCAGTCAAAAATTCGTAGCAATGTTTTTAATTTACGGAAATAATTCAAAACGGTTGACAATTTTAAGCGCACGGCACTGGTTGTAAGTCAGTGGGTGTTTATTTAATCCAACTTCAATTTGAATCAAAAGAATTATGTTGATATTTCAACTTTTAATCACTAGTCTTGTGATGGGTTCGAAGGACCATTTTTTATATTAAATAAAAGCAAGCAGCTGATTTGCTAGCTCAAACAGAAGAGTAACTGTTTTTACATAAGAGAAGTTACTTGCATAAACTTTCACTCAATTAAACTGGGTTTCTCCTACCTTAGTTTGCAGCAACTGGTGGTATCTTTTCTTTAAGACCATCAAAATAAATCACAACTATTTTCCATTACTTAACACTTGAGGAATGCCAGAACACAGGCGGATTAGAGACTTCAGAGAGCAAATAACTTTTGTAGTTCACCGTTGCACTGTTGAATTAGCTTTTATTTAATTGCTAGAGGGAAACAGTTAATTTAACTTGGGTTGTGACAATAGAGTATTCAACTAATACCGTTAGAGAATAAACGGAATTCAACACGAGTTTCAAACAAGAGTTAGAACAACGGGTAATTTCAATCAGAGTAAGCCCGTAAAGCAACTTGCTGCATTTACGGCCTTTTTAGCGAGAGTATTCCAGAGCAACTTTGTGCCGCGAGAAGAAAATCTATTCAAGTGATTTTGAGGGAGAGCGCAGCGACTGACTGCCTTTACGACTGGAGAGAGAGTGCTTTTGAGAGAGAGCTATTCCGCCAGAAAATAAGCGAATTCTTTTACTGGAGTTTGATCGTTAGAGCGTAAACGAATCAAACGAGAGAACTTTCACTTGAACTTTCAGAGAGACTTGCAGCAACTTTGCTGCTTGTTGAACGTAGAGCAATTTACTAGAGGCCGCGAAGGGATACGCGGATTTCGCGAGAGCAATTTCAGAGAGAGGTGCAGCGACTTTGCTGCCTGTTGAACACAAAGTGAGTCTCCTCCCGTAGAGATGCGTCGAATCAGGATGATCCGTATAAATTATATACGAATCAATGCGATGATTCAAATGGTACGGATCGCCACTTCTGAAAAGATTCGTATCACAATGCGCGATGCGATAGTCAAACGAGTCCTGTCAAACGTACGAGACACGAACCCATACAACTCAACATGCGGGTCGAACGCGCACTCGAACCGCCGCGCCGACTCCGACTCCGAGATCGCTGGATACTGGATCGGAATGCGGTTGATTTCGTATTTCGTTATAATTGTACGGATCGGTGCTGTATGCCTGTTTACATGCAATGATGTCGTAGATTGAGAGGTTTTGGGCTAATTAAGAATAAATTAACATGAGTAAAATATAATAAATACATGTTATTTTCTTTGATTTTTAGCTTTTTTATAAGGTAAATTGTAAACATTACGGTGTTCGTAACAAAATAAAGAAAACACTTCGCAAAAGTCTGCGTAAATATTTTATTAAAAACTGTAAACTATCTAAAAATAAATTAGACTTTGCTAAAATAACAGTTGGATGTTTTGTGCGAATATGCCGAAATAAGTTTGCAGTGGTTTGACAGAAAAAACGGAAGAACAATATCCACATTTTGCTGTTGTGTCTGCCACTTTATTGAAATGATCCTATACAACACTTCTGGTCTTCATGATAGAGCTATTTTTAATTAAATTTGTAAAATTTATTTTATAAATAATGTTCATATCTAGTACTCCTAACTCTAAGTTTCATTCGAGGCGGGCCACGGCCACTCGGCCAGCGAAACATAAATTTGATATAATAAACAAAGCATAACGAACCCTGCAACTGCTGGATTCGAACTAAATTAAAAAACACGACAACCCACCGGTGACCGTATCCGTATACCTAATCGGGTCGAATCAGGAGATCGGAGTTGGCAACCCGGTGACACTAGATTTTACCTTTAGTATTTAGTACAGTGATACGAATCATTTGATACGAATCTTTTGGTACGAATCATTTTTTATGGAAATCGAATCGGTACGGATCTTTAAAATGAATCGAATCGCCCACCTCTATCCTCCCGTCGGGGTTTTGACCAGGAGGTCTAATAGCTGACGTCGCGAAATAAGCGGCCATCATGCGTGTCACTGGCATAAATAGGCCAATCACATAACGGTACTGCAACTGGACCAATTAATGAAAGAAGCATGGTTCCATTTCTGGCGCGAGGCGGCCTTTGCAGCACAACCCTTTTTCACGTCATCAACAAAAATCATAGCCGATGAAACTGCGGTGTAAGCTGCGGCCGACAAAGGATTTCGTAGAATTTAAGCTGTCTAGGATCTCGGGCAAAAAGCAATAAAACATCTATTTTTAGCATTTTAACGACGCGGTATTCTTTGTTATGCGAGTTTCAACGGGAAATTTATTTGGCAAATAATACCTTTCTTATTCTTTTAGAGAGAGAATTTTACAAAAGAAAATCTTATTTTATTTTTATACAGAGTGGTCCAAATATTTGAGAAAAACGTAAATCTAGTTGGAGAGTTCTCCAACATACTCCCCCCCTTGAAGTTACCTAACTTCAAAAAATAAACAAAGAGAAGAGAAGTCATTGTAATGACCTTGACAAGAGAAATTACTAAGTGTGAGTTTTTGCTACTACAATTTACAAGGAGGGAAAGCGAAGCTAATTAAACAATGGTTTTAACAGGGAATCGAATACCTATACTAACTATAAAAAGAATAAGAGAGTTTAACAAGAGTTAACATTTTTGAGTAAGGGGCAAATTTTTAATAGATCTTTTATAAATGCCATCACTGGTTTTAACGGTTACCATTCTTACTTTTCCGTCACGTCCGGGGGTTGTTTCTACTATTCTTGTTTCATAAATTGAGAGTAAATTTTGAATAAGTTTTGACACCAAAACCATGGCACATAAGTCCAATCGGGGAAGAGATATTGTTTTAAGCGGTGCGACACGAAACTTGGATGAAATTAAGTTAACTAAGACCGTTCCATCAGAATAAAGAGTGCGAAGATATGCGCATGCGGCATATGCGGACATACTGGCGTCAGCAAATCCACGTAATTGAATTTTAACTTTGCTTTTATTAAAAAATAAATTTCTAGAAAATTTGATTTGAGACAAATTACTAATATTGTTTATAAAATTTTTCCAAAGTGTGATAATCCGAGGGTCTGTGATTTCTGTGTCCCAATCTATTTTTAGGAGCCATAATTTTTGCATAATTAATTTTCCTACCATTACTACGCATGAAACTAAGCCGAGGGGGTCATACATTTTCGCAATAAGAGACAAAATCTTACGTTTTGTTAGAGAGGTTTCATTTAAATTATCAGGGGCAGAAAAAATAACATTATCTGAAATTGGGTTCCACTTTAAACCTAAAACAGCGCTTGGGGATTCGTCAAATTTTAAATCATATTCAATAGTTTTTTCTTGGGAAATTTTTTCCAAAAAATTCTGAGAATTGGAACACCACTTATGTAACTGAAAACCGGCAGAGTTTAAGAGCTTATTGAGTTCGAGATATACCTTGTTTAAATCCTCAAGATTGTCACAACCACAAATTATGTCATCGACATAAGTTTGCGTTAATAAAGCATCGGATGCCAAGGGAAAGTTTTCACGATTTTTCATTGCCAAATCATTTAATACGCGCGTGGCTAAATAAGGGGCACAGTTGGTACCATAAGTAACGGTAGAGAGCTCGATACATATAAGTTCTGCATCAGGGTTACTTCTCCAGAGAATATTTAGCAAAAAACGATGTTCGGGGTTAATTTTTATCTGGCGATACATTTTTTCTATGTCTGACGTTAATACAAAATTAAAGGAGCGAAATCTACACAAAATGTCATAGGGGTCAGGCTGCACCTGAAAACCTTTAAGGTTTACGTCATTAAGAGAGTTGCCAGAACTTGTTTTGCAGCTGGCATCAAACACTACTCGAATTTTTGTGCTTATACTATTTTCGCGAAGAACGGCGTGATGAGGTAAGAAATATTTATTAATTTGTTTGCTATCTGTGGTTTCCTTATTTAGAGAGAGGGGTACATATTTACCGTGGTTTAGCTCTGTGTAGTCATCGATAAATTTCGTGTAATCTTTTTTCAAAATGGGGTTATTTTTAAGTTTGTTCTCGAGATTCAGAAATCGTTTCTTGGCTATGTAAAATGAATCACCTATATAATATATATATATAATTTTTCATTTTCTGCGGGAGATTTTAATGGCATATCTACTTGATATGTACCATCGGGCAAAACTTTTGTAGTGCTTACAAAGAGATTTTCAATTTGTTCGTCTTCAGGGCTAAGAGGTGTCTTTTGCGGCAGTCCCTCGACTGTCCAAAATTTTTCAACTAAACCATTCAAACTAGAGTCAGAGTTTTCCGTTTGCAAAAAGAGAGAGACATTTTCTTGCACATTGTGAAGTGCGGGGTAAGAGGGGGGTGACGTAGTACACAGCTGAGTGCTACGGCGAGCAAAGGTCATACGAGTAGGTATGCAACCAGCAATTACCCATCCTAAGTGGGTTTCTTGAAGAACGGGGAGATTTCTTCCTAAGTGGAAGATACCCTGTAGCAAAAGGTCATAGTAAAAGTCAGCACCTATTAAAATGTCGATGTCCAAAGGTTGAGAAAAGTTAGGGTCTGCTAACTGCATGTGTCGGGGAATGTTAAGTCTGGCAGCATTTATGCCAACTTGGGGAAGCTTACATGTGATATTGGGGAGTACGGCGTAAGATAATCGGAATTTTTTCTGAGGATGGACATAGGAGTGAAGAGTAAAGTCAATCATTTTATTTGTTGTAGATCCTGTCTGGGCCCTTCCCGAAATGTTGAGATTTCTATCATAAGTTTGAGCTTGGAGCTTGTCCACAAGATTTTGAGTTATAAAAGAGTTTTGTGATCCACTGTCAAGCAAAACGCGAGCAGAGACGCGGAGACCTTGAGCACTATAAATAAAAACTTGAGCAGTGGCTAAGAGAACATGGGAATTGACAGACACAGCAGAAAGAGAATGAGTAACGTGTGCACCCGTTTGTGCATTTCTTTGTTGACTATTGTTTTGCGAAGTATGCTGACCTGAATTTGTGGATGAGTTCTGGGGCTGAGTGCGGCCCTGTCCATTATTATTATGAAATGTTCTAGAATTTGGGTTTGACGCGTTTCCAGAATTTTGAGCGCTATTTTGTGCATGGAAAGTATTGCCTCTTTGGGGCGGCGAGGTTTCATTTGAGCGATAAAAGTTATTTTGATTATTTTGCCTATTTTGGTTAGGCGAGAAAGTTTGTTGTTGAGAATTATTATTATTATTATTATTGGGAACATGTAACAGCGAATGATGTCTTTGAGCACAGACAGAGCATGTGCTAGTTGATGAACACTGAGCTACACTATGTTGCGAACCTAAGCAATTATAACACAATCTTTTTGACTTAACAAAATTTTGCTTTTCAAAGAACTTTAAATTTTTAAATTTATCACAACTATAAATTTTGTGTGATTCGTTACAAAAGGTGCAATGATCGCTACCAAAGTTATTATTATTATTATTTAAATGACATTGTGTTCTTTGTGTTGCCTTCGGCGCGGCGCCCTCTAAACTAGACAAGTTTTCCAACACTAAACACCGTCTATCCAAAAATTTTAAGAAGTTTTCCACCGTCGGAATTGTATTTAAATCACGCTCTGATTCAAATGCTTTTCGAGCTACAAAATCCAATTTTTTCTCTAGTAAATAAATGATCAAAATATTCCAGAGGTCTTCAAAAGTTAAATTTAAATTTTTTAGCGATTCTAAATTTCTTTTACAGTTCGTTACAAAATCACGTAAATTTTGAACATTACCTTTTACAAGTGAAGGCGCATCTACTAAACCGACTAAGAGATTATTTATTATAGAGACTTTATTTTCGTACCTTTCTTTTAAAATATTTATAGCCGTGGAGAAATTTTCATTAGTTACCGAAAGAGTGTCAATTAATTTTAAGGGCTCGTCTTTTAAGAACGACTTTAAATACATAAACTTTTGAATATCGCTTAGAGCAGAGTTGTCTATCACAAGAGCTGAAAATAACTGATAAAATGATACCCATTCTGTGATATCACCCTTAAAATGTTTTATATTTAATTCAGGTAGCCTTACGTTAGGCGGAGAGAGAGACCGTACACTAGATGTAGGGCTAACTGGGCGTGCATTCCGTACTTCTAAAAGAGACTTAATTTTGTTTTCTAAATTTGCATATAAAGTGCAATATTTATCCTCGATTGTTTGTCGATCATCATCCGTCGGATCAATCCTTTCGATTTCCCCTTGTACCCTTTCATAATCTGAAAAGGCTTTTGATAACATTTCAAATCTAACTTTAAATTGACAATCATTTTCTTCCGTGTTTTGGTTAGCATCAAACCAGTTGCTGATTCTGGTTATAATGCCTTTATAACCACCACGTTGGCGAACAAGTTCCTCCTTTTCAGTCATTTTAAATTAAATAAAATATAAAAATTCAAAAAATTTGTGAGAGTTTTTTCTTTAAAAGAAACACAAGTGTTTATGCAAGCAGCTTTTACAACAAAGAGATCTATAAATTATTAGAGAGCTTATTCAGCGAGACAAAATATTTGTGCACACCCACACGAAAAAAGAGAGAGAAATTTTTACATCAAAATTTTACAAAAAATGGCAATTATTGGCCGCCATTTTGAATCCGGCTCGAAGGACCATTTTTATGTTGCGAAAACCTATGAAGACTTTCACACCCAAACTTGGGGTGGCTACTTATTTGAATAAGCAACCGAGAGTAGACTGTATAGCGGGTGGTTCAAGAATACAACTTCTTTTTTCCAACAAAACAACAATGAAAAGTATCTTTATTTTACTTCAAAACAAAGAAGGATATTTACCTTTAAATATATAAAAATAAAAATGATTACTATATGGGTTAGTATCTAACTACTACATTAAACATGTCATATATACAATTACACAAATATTACCTAATAAAAGAAAATACAAGTACCTAAGTACCTTGCCCGACAATAATAAAAAAGCGGACGCACTATAATAAATCAGTCAAAAATTCGTAGCAATGTTTTTAATTTACGGAAATAATTCAAAACGGTTGACAATTTTAAGCGCACTGCACTGGTTGTAAGTCAGTGGGTGTTTATTTAATTCAACTTCAATTTGAATCAAAAGAATTATGTTGATATTTCAACTTTTAATCACTAGTCTTGTGATGGGTTCGAAGGACCATTTTTTATATTAAATAAAAGCAAGCAGCTGATTTGCTAGCTGAAACAGAAGAGTAACTGTTTTTACATAAGAGAAGTTACTTGCATAAACTTTCACTCAATTAAACTGGGTTTCTCCTACCTTAGTTTGCAGCAACTGGTGGTATCTTTTCTTTAAGACCATCAAAATAAATCACAACTATTTTCCATTACTTAACACTTGAGGAATGCCAGAACACAGGCGGATTAGAGACTTCAGAGAGCAAATAACTTTTGTAGTTCACCGTTGCACTGTTGAATTAGCTTTTATTTAATTGCTAGAGGGAAGCAGTTAATTTAACTTGGGTTGTGACAATAGAGTATTCAACTAATACCGTTAGAGAATAAACGGAATTCAACACGAGTTTCAAACAAGAGTTAGAACAACGGGTAATTTCAATCAGAGTAAGCCCGTAAAGCAACTTGCTGCATTTACGGCCTTTTTAGCGAGAGTATTCCAGAGCAACTCAGAGAAACGGCTACGAGCTTGTGCCGCGAGAAGAGAATCTATTCAAGTGATTTTGAGAGAGAGCGCAGCGACTGACTGCCTTTACGACTGGAGAGAGAGTGCTTTTCCGCCAGAGAATAAGCGAATTCTTTTACTGGAGTTTGATCGTTAGAGCGTAAACGAATCAAACGAGAGAACTTTCACTTGAACTTTCAGAGAGACTTGCAGCAACTTTGTTGCTTGTTGAACGTAGAGCAATTTACTAGAGGCCGCGAGAGGATACGCGGATTTCGCGAGAGCAATTTCAGAGAGAGGTGCAGCGACTTTGCTGCCTGTTGAACACAAAGTGAGTCTCCTCCCGTCGGGGTTTTGACCAGGAGGTCTAATAGCTGACGTCGCGAAATAAGCGGCCATCATGCGTGTCACTGGCATAAATAGGCCAATCACATAACGGTACTGCAACTGGACCAATTAATGAAAGAAGCATGGTTCCATTTCTGTCGCGAGGCGGCCTTTGCAGCACAACCCTTTTTCACGTCATCAACAAAAATCATGGCCCATGAAACTGCGGTGTAAGCTGCGGCCGACAAAGGGTTTCGTAGAATTTAAGCTGTCTAGGATCTCGGGCCAAAAACAATAAAACATCTATTTTTAGCATTTTAACGACGCGGTATTCTTTGTTATGCGAGTTTCAACCGGAAATTTATTTGGCAAATAATACCTTTCTTATTCTTTTAGAGAGAGAATTTTACAAAAGAAAATCTTATTTTATTTTTATACAGAGTGGTCCAAATATTTGAGAAAAACGTAAATCTAGTTGGAGAGTTCTCCAACACATACAACCAAACGATTTCACATGCTTCAAAATTTAAATTGTAAGTAATGGTAAATAATTTTGTATGCAGCCTTACCTTTCCTAAATGTTCCAGTCACACACCTCAACATTCTCATGATACAAGTAAAAGAAGGTATGATATCAAGCCGTCTGAAATTCGTCCATGACATCACCAGGTGACTTTTTTGAAATTTATAACGGTCAATATAGAGTTTATGTTAGTTAAAAGCGATTTTATATAAATTTTATTGGCAATATACACTTTGCCTCCTGCCTATAATACAAATTTTATAGTATATGATTTAAAATAATCATGTAAATAAAGGGATAAATACATACATTCATTGATTGATTGTCCACATCACAACCATACACAGCACATCTCATTTCTACTTTTAAACTCCTAAAAGTAATATAAAAACACCAAAAAATAGTTTTAAACACAACGCGATCTTAAAAGATGTGTTTCGTTTTCAAAATATCGCAGAATTATAAAAATTAAAAAACTGTATGTAGTAAGTGATTTTAAATCTCGCGCTTATTTTCAATTTGCCGCCTTAGTCGGTAAAGCAGATTCCTCTGCACGGTGACGTTACTGACTGTCATCGGTCAATCTCTCTCTCGAAAAATGGCGCTCTAACCCAAAGCTGTGTTTAACATGTTTTCTCTAAAATATGTAATAAAATCCTTGTTAATTTTGCAAATCTTCATCGTTTTAATTTATATAACCCTCTACAATTCATCAGGTGTGGGGTTAGCGCCATGCTGTGAGCATATTAGTACTTATGAAAAAGTCCCATGGTTAAGCAACGTGGTGGGACCCCAAGCTTATTTTATGCAAGGTAAATTTATGTTTTCCAATTCAATTATGGCTACAAATGACCAAAATACTGGTGCTGGAGCACACAGTGGTGAAACTGTAAACCTTACTTTGGAAGAATTGGTGGTAACGACTGGTCGTGCCATGCACATGCAAAATCAGGGTCTTATATCCAACAGAGACTTAGAAGTTCTTATTCCTCAATTCAGTGGTGGAATTGATGATGATGTCAATGTCTGGTTTGAAAGAATTGATAAAATTATGGTAAAATATCAAGCTTCCGAAGACAAACTTTTACTCGTTATTGCCAGTAAACTTACAGGCAAAGCGCTAGAATGGTATCATTCAAAACCCGATTATGTATCACTTAGTTTCAATGAGTTAAGAAGGGAAATGGTTAGCATGTTTGGAGTTAAAGAAGATTTAATTGTGTTGAGAAGGAAGTTCGAAGGTCGTAGGTGGAGAAAAATGGAACCATTTTCCAGTTATTTTATGGACAAGGTTTTACTTGGAAATAAGTTAGGTATTCCTGAACAGGATATGATTAATTACGTTATAGATGGTTTTGATAACCCACACTTACAATCCTTAGCCAAATTTAAAGAATTTACAAGTCTTAATCAACTATTAACAAAAATGAATGAAATCTCCTTAAGTGAAAGGCACCCGAGTGCCAGTACTGCATTTCAAAGGAGGGGTCCACCCGGTCCATCAGGAGTCAGGCCCCCAATGTCTAGTTCATCCTCTCCAAGGTGTTATAACTGTAATGAAGTTGGGCATGTAGCTCCTCGGTGCCCAAAACCCAGAAGAGAAAAAGGATCATGGTATAATTGTGGATCTCAAGGCCATATTAAGAAAGATTGTCCAGCTCTCAAGAAAGTACAAGTCAGTCCAGCAGATAGCACTACTATGGTAGTCGAGATGGTTTCATCAAGAGCAGCGTATGAGGTACCAATGAAATTAGAATTTTGTGATGAAGGTAGTGACTATTTGATTAATGTTAAAGCTTTGTTAGATACTGGTAGTCCAATAAGTTTAATTAAAGCTCAGTGTTTACCGTCTTCTGTTATATCTTTAGATTTTGATTGTAGTATTGATTATTTTGGTATTAACGGATCAAAACTTAACCTTTTAGGTATCTATGATAAAAAAGTAGTCATCCAAGGTATAGTTCAAATTCAAATTCAAATTCTTTATTGATGTCAATATACAAAATAAGTACTTACACACGTCACAGATAATTACATTCAAATACAAGTTACAAATCCAGTCAGAACATTTTAGTTAAATAAAAAACATCCAAATCTCGGTCCCATCATTAAAAACAGTCCTAAGACTTAAGGAGTCAAACAGATATACATTACAAGACAATAACATTTAAAAGTTTCTAAAAGCAATACAGATACAATTTATGGCGCTACCATACACTATTCAAAAACCCATTCACTGAGAAAAATGCGCCACTGATGAGAAAAGATTTGACCCTCGTTCTAAAAGCAGCTATGGGCAGTTCCTTTATTTCATTTGGCAGTTTGTTATAAAAATGAATACCCAAATGACCAGGGCCATTTTGGCAGCGCTTCAACGTCCAACAGTTAAGCATGAGATTGTGTTTATTACGTGTATCATGGTTGTGTATGGAGTCATGTCTTGCATACAGTGCGATGTTAGTTTTAATATAACACAGAGTTTCCAGGATGAAAAGCGATGGTAATGTTAATATATTATTTTGTTTAAAGGCTTCCCTACAGTCATCCCTATATCCCAAACCTGCCACCACTCTCACTGCCCTCCTCTGGAAGCGAAAAACCCTCCCTGCCCCCGCAGCATGACCCCAAGCGACTATCGCATACGCCAGGTGCGAGTGACAGAGAGAGAAATACGCCTGCCGAAGGACGGTCCGAGACACACACTCGTTCAGATTACGTAGCACATAGATGTTTTTGCTGAGTTTTTTAGTGAGCTGATCCGTGTGTGTGTCCCAGAGGAGCCTGCAGTCCAGGTGAATACCCAGAAATTTTGCTGTGGTTATCGAGTCTGTCTCCGGCATGTCACGGGTTGAAAAAATCATTGATTGAGTTTTGTCCACATTTAGATAGAGTAAGTTAGAACTGAACCAAGCCTCCGCTCTTTCCTGTGCCTCACCCGATCTTGCTTTCACCTTCTCCAAATCAGTATGAGTGTTAGTTATGGTAGTGTCATCGGCAAACAGAGTGTAACGTGATGAAGGATCGTGCCCAGGAAGATCATTAATATAGATCAAAAAGAGGAGTGGTCCCAAGACTGACCCCTGAGGCACACCCACAGTCACATCACCCCCCGCCGACTCAACTCCATTAAAACTGACTTTCTGGGTCCTACCCCTGAGATAGCTCTCGATCATAGACAAAGCAGAGTCATGGAAGTTATATCGATGTAATTTTCTTAACAGCAAATCGTGAGAGACACAGTCAAAGGCTTTGCTTAGGTCACAGAAGAGGGTACTTGCGTATGTGGACTCATCAAAAGCTTCGTGAATGCCCGAGACCAGATCCAATATTCCTAAAGTAGTGTTAAGGCCCCTTCTGAAACCGAACTGACTGTTGGTAAACAATTCGTGAGCCTCAAAGAAGTGCGCTATTCTGTTGGCCATACATTTCTCGAATATTTTTGATAGTATCGGCAGGAGAGAAATCGGTCTATAGTTTGAGACGTCACCCGGATCTCCCTTTTTAAAAATCGGGGCGACTACAGCCTTTTTTAAAGCATCTGGAAAAGTTGATTCTTTAAAGCATAAGTTGATTAATTTAGTTAAAGGGCTTATTATAAGGTTTTTAATTGATTTGATTAAGGATACATCAAAGCCATACAGGTCTTTACTTTTTTTATTTTTTAGAGAGTTTATAACATCACGCACCTCGTTGAAAGTTACATCAGTAAAGCTGAGAGCAGGCCGTACTGTCTCAGACACCTGAATGTTCTGTGCAGGCTCGAAAGTGGGCGTGCCAATCTTCTGTTGTATTTCGTGTGCAATATTTATAAAAAAAACGGTTGAACTGGTCAGGTGGAATATTCCTCTCATTCCCGTCAACCGTCTTCGTCAGTCCTCGATGTTCATTGATTATGTTCCACATAGTCCTTACTGGATTTGTGGCATTCTGAATTAAATTATCATTCGCGGCTCTCTTGGCCTCCCTTATGGCCGTTCTGTAGCGGCTATTATATGTATTTTTTAGCCTTTTTAAATTAGTAGTAGGATATTTATTGTATAACTCACATAGGAAGTTTAGATGCTCACGCATGTGCCTAAGATCTTCATTAAACCAATTGATGGTTCGATTTTGATCATTACGTTTTTGATATGTTTTTTCAGGAAAAGAATTCAAAAATGCATCAGACAGACATTCAATGAACATGGAGAACTGCACATTTGCACTGAGGTCATCATTATTTAAAAAACTCCAGTCAAGTTGCTCAATATGATTATAAAAATTAATTTTACCTACGTGTGTTATAGGCCTGAGAGTAATTTTAGTGGATTTTAGATAAGGTTTCTCTATATTGTAAGGTATTCTGATTGTCAGCCCTAAGTGATCCGAGATAGAAGTATTGACCAGTGAGACACCACATTTTAAGTAATCAAAATTGATAAATATATTATCAAGGCATCTAGTGTACCGGGTAGCCTCTGTTACCATCTGTTTTAGCCCATATGTTTCTAAGAGACAACATAAGTCAACACACTCCCTGCTGTCAGTATTAAAGTGGACATTGAAGTCGCCAGATATTAATATTCTATTCTGACAACCAACCATACCCAGAACCCCCTCAAGCGTCCCAAGAAAGTCATTAAAATTGCCAGAAGGGGACCTATACAAATTCAATACATAAGTTTTGAGATCCTTAATAAAGTTATCCCTATCAAATTTTATGTCGTACCAAATGAGACAATGGCTTTTTCTGCAATATTAGGTAGAGATTTTACTGGATTAAAAGGTATCGAAATCACCTTAGGGGAGTTTTTAACTATTAAAACGGTGTCAAATAAAAGTAAAGTTGGTAATCCTGTTTCCCAAGAAATTAACGAATTAATGTTTATTAGTTGTTTTGATCAAAAAGATGAGATTTCTTTAAAAATAAATAATCACATTGATCCCAAAATTAGACAGATTGTTGAGGAAGATTTCATTAATAAATATTTAAAGGCCGATAGACCTGATAAGCCTGAAATCGATTGTGAGATGAAAATATGTCTTACCCATGATCAACCCTTTTCTTTTAGACCTAGGAAATTATCCTTTTACGAAAAAAATAAGTTACAGCTTATATTAGATGACCTTATTGAAAAGAAAGTAATTCGAGAAAGTAATTCCCCTTATTGTAGCCCTATTGTTTTGCAAGAGAAAAGAAACGGAGACCTTAGGTTGTGTTGCGATTACCGCTCTCTTAACAAAATTTCAGTTAAGGACCATTATCCCATTCCATTAATGGATGATCAGCTTGATTTACTTAAAAATAAAAAGTATTTTTCATACTTAGACTTAAAAAATGGTTTTCACCATATTAAGGTAGCAGACGACTCGATCAAATATACATCTTTTGTTACTCAATTAGGACAGTTTGAATATTTGGAAATGCCTTTTGGACTTTCGAATGGTCCATCTACTTTTCAAAGATATATTAATTTGATTTTTAGGGATTTGATTAAAGAAAACAAAATTCTTATATATATGGATGACATTTTAGTAGCTACTACGGACATTTCAAGTCATTTGGAAATTTTGTCACGCTTGTATGATTTGGCTGTTCGAAATTGCCTGGAATTTCGAATGGACAAGTGTTCATTTCTTCAGAATGAAATTATCTATCTTGGTTATTTAATTGATGAAAATGGAATTCAGCCGAATCCATTGAATGTAAAAGCAGTCGTAGACTATCCTATACCAAATGACGTAAAAAAGGTTCAAAGATTTTTAGGACTTGTTTCTTATTTCAGAAGATTCATACCATCATTTTCTGTTATTGCTAAACCTCTTTATGACTTGCTCAGAAAAGATAGTACTTTTATATTTGAACAAGAAGAATTAGATGCTTTTAATTATTTGAAAAATAAACTTACTTCAGCTCCTGTTTTAGCTATTTATTCCCCGACTTTAGAAACAGAACTGCATACGGACGCATGTTCACATGGATTTGGTGGAATCCTTATGCAAAAACAAAAAAATAACCTATTTCAACCGGTATCTTATTTTAGTAAACGTACCACACCAGCTCAAGCCAATTATCACAGTTATGAATTGGAATTGATGGCTATTGTATTTTCTTTAGAAAGATTTAGAGTATATCTTCAAGGTATTTCCTTTAAAATTATAACGGACTGCAATTCAATTAAGCTTGCTTTAAATAAAAAAGAAATTAATCGCAGAATTAACCGGTGGGCTTTAATTTTGTCCAACTATGATTATAAAATTGAACATCGTGATAATAACCGAATGAGGCATGTCGATGCCTTAAGTCGTGCCAATAATATTCTGGTTTTAGAAGAAAATACTTTCGAGCAAAACTTATCAGTTTCTCAGAATTTAGATCCTACCATATCAAGTTTAAAAAATCAACTTTCTACTACTGAAGATAAAACTTATGAAATGCGAAATGGACTTGTTTACAGAAAATTAGGTACTAAATCATTGTTTTATGTTCCCAAATTAATGGAAAATCAAGTTATTTATAATAGTCATGACAAATTAGGCCATGTAGGAATAGATAAAACCACTGATTACTTATCGAGAGTTTATTGGTTTCCTCAAATGCGCGAAAAAGTTAAAAATTACATTAGCAATTGTATTAAATGTATTACTTATTCCACAAATAGGGGGAAAATTGAGGGTTCTTTACATAATATTCCAAAAAGTGATAAACCTTTTGTAACCTTACATATTGACCATTATGGGCCTTTAGAGAAAACTCCCTCTAACAAAAAATACATTTTTGACGTGATAGATAGTTTTACTAAATTTGTCAAATTTTATGCAGTTAAATCCACTAAAACCATTGAAGTTATACACAAATTGGAAGATTATTTTAGTAACTACAGTAAACCAATCAGAATTGTATCTGATAGGGGCTCTTCTTTTACCTCTTCAGAATTTGATAAATTTCTGCAAAAGTTTGATATCGTACATGTTAAGATAGCTACTGCATCCCCAAAATCAAATGGTCAGATTGAACGTATAAATCGTGATTTAACTCCTATCTTATCAAAACTTTCAGATTTAAAGAATAAGTGGGATAAACATTTAAACGAAGTGGAGTTTGCCATTAACAATTCAGTTTGTAGGTCTACGGGGAAAAGCCCTTCTGTGTTACTATTTGGAGTCGAACAACGACACCCTGATGATTTTCTTAGAAACCATATTGACATTCAAAACGATAACTCGATTGATCTAGATTCTCTTAGGTCAGAGGCCAAATTACAGAACCAAAGAATTCAAGAATATAATAAGAAATATTTTGATTTAAAACATAACTCCTTTCCAATACAAAACTGGTGATTATATAATGATAAAAAATGTTGACGTAACTCCTGGAGTAAATAAAAAATTATTACCTAAGTACAGAGGTCCTTATGAAATAAAGAAAGTGTAATGTAAGGACAGATACTTGATTTCTGATATCGACAACTTTCAAGTAACTCAAAAGCCTTTTGAAGGTATTTATGGGCCAGAAAATATGAAGCTTTGGCTTCACGAATAAGTTATTTTGGCTGGCTACTTATTTTACATAGAATCATGTAAAATTAACCTGATTATGACAATCCTTACCTATTTAGACCTTTAATTTACTTAATTTGATATTTACTTACCAAATTGTGACATTTTTAACCTTATGCATGACTTTAAGATTTAAACCTTATGAAACCTTATGAATACCCTTATGTGAACTTATGATTGTTGATAATTTATGAAACCTTATGAATACCCTTATGTGAACTTATGATTATTGATAATTTATGAAACCTTATGAATGCCCTTATGTGAACTTATGATTATTGATAATTTACGAAACCTTATGAATACCCTTATGTGAACTTATGATTGTTGATATATTAGATGACCTTATTGAAAAGAAAGTAATTCGAGAAAGTAATTCCCCTTATTGTAGCCCTATTGTTTTGCAAGAGAAAAGAAACGGAGACCTTAGGTTGTGTTGCGATTACCGCTCTCTTAACAAAATTTCAGTTAAGGACCATTATCCCATTCCATTAATGGATGATCAGCTTGATTTACTTAAAAATAAAAAGTATTTTTCATACTTAGACTTAAAAAATGGTTTTCACCATATTAAGGTAGCAGACGACTCGATCAAATATACATCTTTTGTTACTCAATTAGGACAGTTTGAATATTTGGAAATGCCTTTTGGACTTTCGAATGGTCCATCTACTTTTCAAAGATATATTAATTTGATTTTTAGGGATTTGATTAAAGAAAACAAAATTCTTATATATATGGATGACATTTTAGTAGCTACTACGGACATTTCAAGTCATTTGGAAATTTTGTCACGCTTGTATGATTTGGCTGTTCGAAATTGCCTGGAATTTCGAATGGACAAGTGTTCATTTCTTCAGAATGAAATTATCTATCTTGGTTATTTAATTGATGAAAATGGAATTCAGCCGAATGAGGCATGTCGATGCCTTAAGTCGTGCCAATAATATTCTGGTTTTAGAAGAAAATACTTTCGAGCAAAACTTATCAGTTTCTCAGAATTTAGATCCTACCATATCAAGTTTAAAAAATCAACTTTCTACTACTGAAGATAAAACTTATGAAATGCGAAATGGACTTGTTTACAGAAAATTAGGTACTAAATCATTGTTTTATGTTCCCAAATTAATGGAAAATCAAGTTATTTATAATAGTCATGACAAATTAGGCCATGTAGGAATAGATAAAACCACTGATTACTTATCGAGAGTTTATTGGTTTCCTCAAATGCGCGAAAAAGTTAAAAATTACATTAGCAATTGTATTAAATGTATTACTTATTCCACAAATAGGGGGAAAATTGAGGGTTCTTTACATAATATTCCAAAAAGTGATAAACCTTTTGTAACCTTACATATTGACCATTATGGGCCTTTAGAGAAAACTCCCTCTAACAAAAAATACATTTTTGACGTGATAGATAGTTTTACTAAATTTGTCAAATTTTATGCAGTTAAATCCACTAAAACCATTGAAGTTATACACAAATTGGAAGATTATTTTAGTAACTACAGTAAACCAATCAGAATTGTATCTGATAGGGGCTCTTCTTTTACCTCTTCAGAATTTGATAAATTTCTGCAAAAGTTTGATATCGTACATGTTAAGATAGCTACTGCATCCCCAAAATCAAATGGTCAGATTGAACGTATAAATCGTGATTTAACTCCTATCTTATCAAAACTTTCAGATTTAAAGAATAAGTGGGATAAACATTTAAACGAAGTGGAGTTTGCCATTAACAATTCAGTTTGTAGGTCTACGGGGAAAAGCCCTTCTGTGTTACTATTTGGAGTCGAACAACGACACCCTGATGATTTTCTTAGAAACCATATTGACATTCAAAACGATAACTCGATTGATCTAGATTCTCTTAGGTCAGAGGCCAAATTACAGAACCAAAGAATTCAAGAATATAATAAGAAATATTTTGATTTAAAACATAACTCCTTTCCAATACAAAACTGGTGATTATATAATGATAAAAAATGTTGACGTAACTCCTGGAGTAAATAAAAAATTATTACCTAAGTACAGAGGTCCTTATGAAATAAAGAAAGTGTAATGTAAGGACAGATACTTGATTTCTGATATCGACAACTTTCAAGTAACTCAAAAGCCTTTTGAAGGTATTTATGGGCCAGAAAATATGAAGCTTTGGCTTCACGAATAAGTTATTTTGGCTGGCTACTTATTTTACATAGAATCATGTAAAATTAACCTGATTATGACAATCCTTACCTATTTAGACCTTTAATTTACTTAATTTGATATTTACTTACCAAATTGTGACATTTTTAACCTTATGCATGACTTTAAGATTTAAACCTTATGAAACCTTATGAATACCCTTATGTGAACTTATGATTGTTGATAATTTATGAAACCTTATGAATACCCTTATGTGAACTTATGATTATTGATAATTTATGAAACCTTATGAATGCCCTTATGTGAACTTATGATTATTGATAATTTACGAAACCTTATGAATACCCTTATGTGAACTTATGATTGTTGATAATTTATGAAACCTTATGAATACCCTTATGTGAACTTATGATTATTGATAATTTATGAAACCTTATGAATGCCCTTATGTGAACTTATGATTATTGATAATTTACGAAACCTTATGAATACCCTTATGTGAACTTATGATTATTGATAATTTATGAAACCTTATGCTTATGATTGATGTATCTCTTTATTTTTATGATTGTTAACCCTTATGCCGTATGATTCCACTTAAGAGTTTTGACGATTACTTACTTGAGTAATGAATGTATTCCTCAAGACAGTCTAATGTTAGACTTGATTATGCCCCTATTTTGATGTTAGATAAGTTTAGCTAATTAAGCTAGGATTTGTATATACGTCTTATAAAATAGCTTAGTTTATCTTTGAAATGTAAATTAGGATTTTTATCTTATTTAAGTAAGATTCCTTATGAAAACTGCTTTTATATATGTTTATTACCGAAATATTCATCTATGCCATTGGATCAGATCGAGGACGATCAGTATGTCAGGTTCGCCGAATTGTAGTAAGTGATTTTAAATCTCGCGCTTATTTTCAATTTGCCTTAGTCGGTAAAGCAGATTCCTCTGCACGGTGACGTTACTGACTGTCATCGGTCAATCTCTCTCTCGAAAAATGGCGCTCTAACCCAAAGCTGTGTTTAACATGTTTTCTCTAAAATATGTAATAAAATCCTTGTTAATTTTGCAAATCTTCATCGTTTTAATTTATATAACCCTCTACATGTATAAATTTGGTTTTGAGAAAAAACAAATGAACAAAAATTCATCACATTGGTCAATTCCTACGGGCAGCTTACACAGGGAAAAACTATACACATGGCAGTCCAGATGTTTTGAGGTTGAAGCTCGTTTAGTTTAACTTGTCTACTTACGCATGTATATGCGTGTATATTTTTTATTCTTGAGAAATTTCCTGGTTTTGCTGCATTTCCTAGAACACCTTTATAACATAAGATCACTGTAAAATCAAAGAAAACCCTGCAATAGTGTTGAAAAACGTCAATAGGAGCGACTGGTGCTCATCGGTATTACATTTGACATTAAACGATCGAGCTACGTGAGTTCCTAACATAGAATCGACCATCGAGTTATATCGTCGTCTTTTGTTAACTTAATGTATCAAATAAAGAGATGTTGCCATTTGGAGGATGAACTGTAGCTACGTTCCCCGGCTGGGAGGAGCAGCTAAATACCCGACAGAGCTCCTCTCAAGTGCGCACACTCGGTTCCTAGATGTCCGCCATAATTTGAAATAACTACTCATCCTCTGTAAAGCGTTATTAATCACTAACAAACCCTAATCTATGTTATTATAATAAAATAACACGATCGTGCGTTAAAGTGGACTTTAGCTTAGCGGCTTAGTTTTTAAGCGTAAAGGGATACTTTAAGTTTTTCGTCAGAACCGTATATTAGTTTTACTTACCAATACTTTATTTTCCGATAACTTTTGAAAAACACTTAAATTTTGTACATGAACCTCATCTGATAAGGGTCTTCAAGAAAGTTCAATAACTTTTTATTTTAAAATATGCAAATTTACATGGGATTTCCTATGGCCACTAGGGTGATGGTGATGTGTACGCAACCCTTTTTTTTAATAAATATTGATTTATTATAATATATTTAATATAATACTATATCAATATTTAAAAATATTTTGTATGCCCTTTTTAAAACCTAATCATTCGTTTGGGAAATCTTATAAAAAGTGGTAGGTATATGCAGGTATTTAATAATAATAATTGGCAAAAAATACTGGACAACATATGAAAAAACAAACACAAAAATGTGGAACTTTACATATTTATTTATCTGTTATTATTATAAATTTATCCTTACAAAAGCATGTATGTACACATTGTAAAAAAATCTTACGTTACTACAGTTTTAATAAAAAAAAGAATAAATACAACACACGATATACGAGTAAAATCACATACGTTACATCATTTATAATGTATAATACACAAAACTAAAACTTTTCTGAAAAAACAGTAAACCAAAAAAGAAATGTCAAATTAAGAATTACGTTAGGATAACAGAAGAAAGGCTTATTATATTACGGCCTTGTCTCGTAAATAAGACAAGTATGTAGTATCTCTCTCATGGGTCGAATCTCACACGTTTTTAAAGCAACAGAAAAAACCTTGAAAACCCCACCAGCCCGACCGCTCTGCACAACTCCGCAGTACCCCACTTCAGTCTTTCTTCGTGTGTCGAATCGAGCACGTTGGTTGAACTTCCGCTCTTGTGTGTTAGTGTACGTAATTATGCCCAAGGAGAAGAATGAAGAAAACCGCAAACGCCGTCGTCGTAGCTACAGCGACGAGGACCGCGTTATCGAATCGCGGCTGATGCAGATGCAAAAACAATTGGACGCAATGAGTCGGAGAGAACGGAGAGCGAAGGGATCGGTGACTCCTGATAAAGAGGCAGAGCTTTATACTAACTCATCTTAGGATGACTTATCATCCTGCCACCTACCTTATGAGGAAGAATATTTTGATAATGGTGAGTTTTTTGTCTTATTTGACATAGAATAGGTTGTCTATAGATTCATAGATTGTTATTATTTTTTACCACTGTCTTTGGTTGATTATTATTAATGGTAGTTTGTGTGTTTTTGGTAACACTGCCTAATACATAGCAAATTTTTTGGTTGTTTTTGGTAACGACCTTCATATTTCGTGTTTTTGGTAACACATCCAAATTAGGAAAAACTATTTACTTTTGGTTGCCTTTTGGTAACAACCTGTATATTGCGTTTTGTAACAACCTGCATAATTTGTGTTTGCTAACACATGAAAATTGGGAAAAAGTCGAAATTGGTTGTTTTTTGGTAACAACTTGCAGGTCCTGTGTTTTTGGTAACACACCGCACACCAAATTTCTCATCGCATTTTCTTGGTTGTTTTTGGTGACAGCCTACATGTGTTTTTGGCGACACATGAATTTTAGCTGATTATGGGTATATCTATGTATGTGCGTACAATATTCCTGTATGAAGAACAGAATTATTTTATTCTATTTATTTTTTATTGTTCCTCTTGGTAGGAACCTATTATTATTTATTTCCGTTTATAACTTTTGAAAAAGGTTTTTCCTTGCTTCAGGCAACCTTGAAGCCGTCGAGGATGATAGCCACCCAGGTGACCAGTTTATATAGCAGCTATATATCAGAGATAAATCTCATGTGCTGTGTTTTATTCTAAATATGTCTCGCACAGAGCTCAAATATATAGCAGGAGCATTCCTGAGGTCCACAAATGTCCTACTCAAGAGAGGCGCAATGGGCCCTTTTTAATACAAATCATATCTATCGCTGCTACATCTCACTGAGCTTTGGAATACTACCACAAATAGCAATGTGACATAGTTGATTCCTCTCGGTGATAAAACATAAAAAGCGATGTGACATAGCCGATCTTTCATGCTGATGCAACTTAACTAGCAATATGACATAACTGATCTCTCATGGTGATTAAACATATCTAGTCAATTTACATTTATATTCTATAACTGCTGCTTCCTGTTACAAATTTAATTTATCACTGCTTTGTCCTTAAAGCAGCAATGCAGTATAGCTGATTTGTTCACGTGATTTAACGTATCTAGGCAGGCGCGGCCCGTGAAAATTTAAAGTTGTATATCTCTGTTGCTACTTTTGGGACCCATGCCAAGTTCAGGTTTTTTAATAGTGAGCCTACTAGGAATGTTTGGCAAATAAAAAAAATATTTTGTAATTTGCGAAAAAAAATTGAATTTTTGAATTGACCCACCAGGGTAAAAAATTAACACGCTTAGGTATTTTATTTATTATTTTTTTCTAAACAAATTTGATATCATTTTGTCGACAATTCTTAAATTTTAAGAGAAAAAAATGTGTTAGTAGAAAGTTATAGTCATTTGAATTTTTTAAAACCTGATATGTTATTTTAAAAAAAATCAAATGACTATAACTTTCTACTAACACATTTTTTTCTCTTAAAATTTAAGAATTGTCGACAAAATGATGTAAAATTTGTTTAGAAAAAATAATAAATAAAATACCTAAGCGTGTTAATTTTTTACCCTGGTGGGTCAATTTAAAAATTCACCTTTTTTTTGGCAAGTTACAAAATATTTTTTTTATTTACCAAAACATTCCTAGTAGGCTCACTATTAAAAAACCTGAACTTGGCATGGGTCCCATAAGTAGCAACAGAGATATACAACTTTAAAATTTCACGGGCCGCGCCAGCTAGCCCGTCGATATTATTATTATAAAATAGTTTTATCTATATTCTTGCCGAGTTTAGCGGGTTTGGGAACAGTAAAACAATTCCTTGTAATTTTTTTATTACAAAGAACTGGTTTTTGTCCTAAACCCACAAAATCTACAAAAATCGTTAAGCTGGAACGCTAATATTCCCACAGATTTCATCTTTCTCATGACCGAAACCAAATGGACAGTAACAAAATTGAATATTCTATTCAAGTTTAATTTTTTTGCTATCGCACTGAAAGTAGGCCAACTCTCAGGGCTTCATGTAATAGTGTTCAGTTTTATTTTAGATATAAGCGTTTCCAGTATTTTCAACTGAAATATACTAAGTGTTTATTGTAAAATAAGGTTCATTTTTAATTCCTTGATGGTCAATTCGTTCTTTTTTAACAGATTCTGACAACATATTTTTGATATCTCTTTAAAATTAAGCATACAAATAGATTCCATTTACAATATAACCAAAAACTAAAGAGGAAAGGTTAGTAAAACTCAAACCAATTTAACGAAACGTCATTAAATGTACAAACTGTGTATGTTTCAGAGGTAAATACCTCCATCTTCATCAGTCAAAGCTATTTTTTTTCTTATACGTTAACAATAATAAGAAAGTAGGGGAGCATAGAAGACTTACATAATTAAAACCCCAACCATGTAGGAACGCCTAAGGCCTTTAGCATCTTCACAACAGTTAAAGAATTTTTTTAACTATTGTCAAGTTGCCAAAGGCCTCAGGCGTCCCTACTTTGTTGAGGTTTTAATTAGGTAGGTAAGTCTTCTACTTCCCGTTTTCTCTATATTGCCAACCAACCAAAAAATGTTTGACTGCTTCGACTGCTGATGGAGATATTTACCTCCGAAACATGTATAGTTTGAAACATTAATCAGGTTTCATTAAATTAGTGGAGCAGACTTTGAGTCTTACTAACCCTTTCTATACTTTCACTCCACTGTGAGATGGACTACTTCCATAAAATTAAAATCTAAATATTTATAGATTGACAGTGTACTACAGTGGTACAGTGTCTGTACAGCTCTAAAACCCTATTTATGGCATGTAAAAGTATTAGATATATTTACCAATACTCCTGCTAACATGATAAAGGAGTTGCTTGGGATATATGGGTAACTAGCAAGCAATAAAAACAAAAAAATCTCTGTAATTCTTATATTTTTTACTTTTAGTTTTAGTCAGTTTTTTTTTGAATGTGATCTTGAATCTGGATCCCTAAAATAAAGAAAAAGAAACGTGTAGTATTTGCCTTTTTTGTATCGAAGAAGTGGGCTATCAGTAGCCCTCCAAAAACCTATCCCACCAACAGGGTAGTATTATTAGCTACAGGGCTATTCCCTATATAATATGCTATACATATAAATGCTACCGGCCCTATTAACAAAGAAATCAAAAAGTAGTAAAAGACAAACTTGTACATTTTTGTTATAAATTTTTTAGATATGCCATCAAGAAAAGCAAATCACCATTGTGACGGGAGATTTTTACATAAGCTTCAGTTCTTTAAATAGGACACCCTGTATGTATTATATATATTTAAGATTTGTTGTTCTGATTTCAAAAATATATAGTTTGATGCCATTCGGTACAACTGGTTTTGACTTATTTAGGCTTAAACATTTAATAAAATTCACTTATTTATCAAGGTAGCCATGAACGCTTAGGCTAACGTTTGTGTTTTCTTCTTAAATTCAAATTGAGCAGGCCATTCTGAATAATTTTAATTGCATGTTCATGGCTACCATGATAAATAGGTTACTTTTCTTAAATGTTTAAGCCTAATTATTTCAAAAGTGACTATACCAAATTGTATAAAACTATATATTTTTGAAATGAGGAAAAATATTTTATATAATTCCATTTAAATCCATTTAAAAAACTGACGTTTATGTAAAAATCTCAACTTTCCGATGGTGATTTGTCTTTTTTGATAGCATATTAAAAATATTAATAAAAATATGTACAACTTTCTCATCTAAGTACTACTTTTTGATATCTTTGTTAATAGGGCCGGTAGCATATGAGTCAGATTTTGACTAAAATTAATAATAATAAATAATAATAATAATCAATCTTGATATCCTGACTACAACCCCGTTACCGGGATAACATTCCGAAGTGTAGCTATCAGTAATGGTTTAGATAATTTTTTTATAAGTAGAATTTTACAATGCCTACTTCCGTTTTTACACGTAATTTTAGATTTACAATTCCTTAGATAAACTTTGCCTCGAATAAAAAAATCCAAAAAAAAATCTTACCTTTAATTTTCACCCTCATTGTTTACTACAATTTTCGAGATATCCCTATGGTATGTTTGTTTTCCCTGTCATATCCAGTCACTGGAAAATGTATCAAACGTCTTTTCCGAAAATAATTCTGCATCACATACAGCGTCTAAAATGATTTTAAGAAATAATTAGTTAAGTCCAGTTAAATTATGATATGTGGGTTTGGACATTCCTTGATAAATGCCAATAGTACCTAAATGGTTCAATGAATTTCTCATTGGAGTATATCTGTCCAAGTATTGGCCAAAACTGACTTCCACAGCTCTTTGAAATGGGTAGTCCATCCATATTCACCTTGATCTCAATCACCATAGGAATAGTGTCATCAGCAGC
This sequence comes from Philopedon plagiatum, assembly GCA_963971165.1. Taxonomy (NCBI): domain Eukaryota; kingdom Metazoa; phylum Arthropoda; class Insecta; order Coleoptera; family Curculionidae; genus Philopedon; species Philopedon plagiatum. Next base: position 64,364,703 of record OZ020189.1, on the reverse strand, counting down.
AAAAGACTTGCTGATAGAATTCGCTAATGACAATTCCAAACCAAAGTGATAATAACTACCTGGATCCAAAGGAACAATATCCTTATGATGAGAAGTTTGAAACAAAGACCGTGCATCAGTAGGACGGTCTTTATGCCCGTGGCTAATTAAAATATGCAGGAGTTTATTTAAATGAAACCTGCTAATAGAAGAGTTAATCATCCACGAACGTAACTCATCCTGTAGAGGCTGTTTCTGAATCCCATATTGACAGAATTCAGTATTATTTGCTCCTGAAAAACTCTCACCAGAAGTATGATTTAAACATTCCTGAAAACTTATGGGAATTATCTGAACAGGAAGAACAGCTGAAAAGATCAGCACGAGTAGAATCTGAGCTAGTGCTCGTACCTATGGGTGGGAACTGACTTACTTCGGGGGCCCCATGTGATAGCCTTGAACCAGTGGGGAAAGAATTTTCTGAATTATTGGTTAAAAGTGTAGATGTTTGGGGTGTGGAATTTGGGTTAAATGACCTGTTTTCGAACTGTTTTATGTGACGATATTAGTCTTCATTGTTGCCTTTCGGATAAACTTGAAAACGACAAACTACATTTTAAACGTCGCGTCACCTAGCCATGCCTATAAATACGCAAAGGTAAACTTACCAATATGGAGGTGTAATTTTAGGGGCTTCGGGGAGTTTCTGGCACAGCTTTCAGGGTTTCATTCATAACACTATCCGGACACCCTTAATTTTGGAATTTGACACATTTTTTTTATTAATATTGATATAACTTACGTTTATAAATGACCTTCAATGTGGAACATACAATATTTTTACTCAGAAATTACTTTATTAGTAAAAGCATGATTTTTATCAACTATTTTATTTATAGTTTTGTAACATATTTCAGGTTATGGTGTGGCGTTTTGGATTATGGAAACACAGTGTTGCCACATTTATTATTGTTTTTTGTTTTTGTTCTTTTTCGAAAAATTTTGGCATTAAAGCAAAAATATACTTATTAGTTGTAAGTTGTGATTACTCTGATTACTGTCGTCGTTGGAAAATGGAAATAAATAATACTGTAATATTATTTTCTATTGCGTTGCTTGCGGAGCGATTGCTCAGGTTTGCTCGGTTTTCATCGATATCGGTATATATTTATATACATACGCTAAAATTCTTAATATTTTAGATTTCCTCTTAACTTGTTTCAAGCCGCAATGCCGCAATATCGAGGATATCGAGAATATCTATAGGAAACTCTGTCAACTTTGGCAACACTGCATACAACTGACTTTATTATGCAATTTTTCAAACTTCTTTATTTTTTTTTAAAGAAAATTACTGAATATTTCGAAATTTTTTTTTCAAAAAAACACTTTGAAATACCTATTTTTCGATGACATATGAAAAACTTCGTAATTCGGTTATCCGGAAAGCGCTCCGGACCCGGTCATATCCGCGTCCCTGTCCTTCCCTCATTATTAAACAAAGAGAGTCGTATTACTGACTTCGCCGTGATGTTTAATTTGAATGGGTTTGATGTTTGCTTGTCCGTTTTGCTGCTCTGCTCTGACGGAGCAGCTCTGTTCACAAAAGTAGAAAATATTGGCCCAAAAAATCGCAGAGCGCAATATTTATCAAGATTTTTTAAAATACTTTAGTAGGTCTCATATATTATTAACGTATAGGCCACATACCTATCACATATTTATGGTTTATCGCAATGAGAGATCAACTATATCACATTGCAATTTTAGTAGTATTCCAAAGCTCAATGAGATTTAGTAGTGATATAGATATGATTTGTATAAGAAAAGGCGCATTGCGCCTCTTTTGAGTAGGACATTTGTGGATGAATGCTCCTGCTATACTATATATATATACCTGAGCTCTGTATGAGATATCTCTGTGATAAAATGAAGAATTTGATATTTATCTCGGTGATGTAGGTAGCCCCTGTATAAATTGACCGTTGTAACGCAAAAAGCTATATGAACCCACATAAAACTTAATTGTATTTAAGTTATTGAGTTTAAACTTCAGTTTGGATAGTAATTAAAATACTGTAGGTAAATATTGGATACAAATTTTTAAAGACCTATATATTTGGTGATTCTGGGTTGGGAGGTTAATGCAAAACAAAGAGTAGAGGTAGGTACCTACCTATAAATTTCATTCGGTATACGTATGAGACGTATATACATAGTAGGTATATATGCAGTAGGTATAGGTGCTCATTTTTTTCATTTTGTGCGTTAGAAGTTTTTTGCATAACAGCTAGGGTCCAATTAATATGCAATACTGGGATATAACTGCCCTGTTCAAAAGAGGTTTTTTGCAACATTCATGTTTTGTATATGTGGAAGATCACAAAACGTCACAGTTATAAAACATTGATGTCACATTTAAATAAAATATAGCTTTGGTGCAATTTTTCATTAAATCAACATTGCTGGTACATAAAAAGAATACATAACAATGTTCCCTTATTGAACTCTAATTACTATATCACAGGTATATAACTGGTCACCTGGGCAGATGTTAAGTGTCCAAGATGACGCTCGGTCCTCAGTTCCCAATGATTCTACTGATCAGGAGATTGATACAAGTGGATTGCAGGAAAATATTTTGCATATTTTAGGGTTTGAACCCACGCAGAAGGAAACGCGTGGCCCGCCTATTCATTCAGCTATCAAGCCTCGCTGGATGGATATTTTGATTAGCGGCCTGAGTGACGATGTTAAATCAGAAATCCTTAAAAAATATGTAATTCCTGAAAATCTTCCCGATCTTAAGGCACCCCTCTTAAATCCAGAAGTTAAAGCAGCACTTTCCCCACAAGTTCTACGTAGGGATGAACGTTTAATTGCTAAACAGGGTCAACTTTCTAGCTGCATTGCTGGGCTCGGCCGAGCATTGACTTTAGTGCTTTCAAAGGAGGGAGAGAGGGCCGACCATGATCTCCAGCTTATAGAATATTTAAGCGATACAGGTCGACTTTTATGTGACTATTTTAACTCGGAAATGAAAGTTCGCAAAGAACTAATCTTAATAAATTTAAATAAAGACTTGCGCGATGTTTTGGCGGAAGCGCCAGTTAGTAATAAGTTTTTGTTTGGCGATTCCCTAGAAGATCGCCTTAAAGCTGCAAAAAATTTAGAGAAAGCTGGCCTGGAGTTAAGACAGTCTAAACCCAAGTTTATCAAGAGGCCACCTGTTGTATCATCTTTAAACTTAAAGGGCCCCTCTCGTGCATCAAGGGGATCGCGAGGGGAATATGTGCAAGCAAGAGCTTCTTATCAGCAGCGCCTTCTGTACCATCCTTATCAACGTCCGACCAATGTGCAACGATCATTTCAGCAAAGCTCTCTCGTGAGGCGACCATCTCTCAACAATCAAGACCAGATTCGCCATCGCCAGGGGAGAACAAAGGTGGAAAACAACAGACAGAGGCGGTAATTTCCAAGGTAGAGTCTAGTAGCAGTAAAGTTAGTAATTGTTATGCTGGTAGATTGAGGAATTTTATAAATGAATGGCAAAATATTACTTCTGATAATATGGTATTATCATATGTTCAAGGTTTACAGTTACCCTTTTTAGTTTACCCTAAACAAACTATCGCTCCCAAGGAGCCTTCCTGGTCATTGTCCGAGCAGAGAGCAATTGAATGCTCTATCTTGAACTTACTCAATATCGGTGCAATAAGTATGGTAAAACCTTGTGTTGGTCAATACATTTCTAAAATATTTTCAGTGCCAAAGTCGGATGGCAGCAGTAGACTTATACTAAACCTCAAATCTTTAAATTCATATATTTGGTCAGACCATTTTAAAAGTGAGGATCACAAGACGGTGACAAAAATAATTCAAAGGGGCATGTTTATGGGGTCTATTGATCTTAAGGATGCTTATCTTATGGTTCCAATTTTTGAACCACATAGAAAATATCTGAGGTTTAGATTCCAAAATAAGCTTTACCAGTATAATTGCATGCCGTTCGGTTTAAATTGTGCTCCTCTCGTTTTTACCAAACTTTTAAAACCAGCGTTGTCCTATCTTAGAGGTAGAGGTTTCCTGTCTGTTTTATACTTAGACGATTTTTTGATTTTTGGTTTTTCTTACAAAGATTGTTTAAAAAATATACAAAGCACAATTTGTTTATTAAATAATTTAGGCTTTCTTATTAATTATGAGAAAAGTAAATTAGTACCTTCCCACCAGGTAAAATATTTGGGTTTTTTTATATAATTCCCTTGATATGTCTGTTTCTCTTCCTCAAGAAAAAATTAATAAGGTTATTAAATTATTAAAGAAATTTTATAATCTACAAGAATGCACAATTCGAGAGTTTGCTGAATTTTTAGGTACTCTTTGTTCTATCTGCACTGCTGTGCAATACGGTTGGCTTTATACAAAATTATTTGAGAGGCAGAAATTTTTAGCGCTTAGACAGTCTGGAGAAAATTATGATTGTAAGATGACTCTACCTCCAGCTTTAAGAGAGGATTTTAATTGGTGGTTACGAAAAGTTCCTTGTGCCAGAAACAAAATTAAAGTCGATTCTTACAGTCTTGAGATTTTTTCGGACGCTTCTACAGGATGGGGTGCTTTTTGCAATGGCCAGAGATGCCATGGTTTTTGGTCGGATTTAGAACGGGCAGACCATATTAATGTTTTGGAGCTTAAGGCGGCTTTTATGGCACTAAAAAGTTTTGCCTCGGAATTATCAGATTGTAATATTTTATGCCGTGTGGATAACACTACAGCCTTGGCCTATATTAACAGGATGGGCAGTGTTCAATACCCCGTTTTAAACAAATTATCTCGGTTAATTTGGCAGTGGTGTGAAGCTCGCAATATTTTTATATTTGCTTCTTATATCCCCTCACAAGATAATGTCGAAGCAGACACTGAATCTCGAAAGAGTTTAGCACAAGAAACCGAATGGCAGCTTAACAACTCGGCTTTTCAAAAGATTGTTTCAGCCTTTGGTTTTCCAAACATTGACCTTTTTGCATCAAAGAGTAATAAAAAGTGTAAAAAATTGGCGGGGGGATTCGGAGTGTATTGCAGTTGACGCCTTTACGGTGGATTGGAATGAGTATTTTTTCTATGCCTTTCCACCTTTTTCATTAATTCTTCGTGTTCTGCAGAAAATTATCAAGGATAGGGCTAGAGGCATTGTTGTTGTCCCACTCTGGTCCTCTCAGCCATGGTTCCCCCTTTTCTGCTCCATGCTAGTAAATGAACCTATTGTTTTTCAACCATCTAAAGATCTGCTTTCTTTTAATAGGCTGTCCCATCCGATTTGGAGCAAGATTACCCTGGTGGCAGGAGTCTTATCCTGCAATCATTAAGATCTGGGAACATTCCTCAGGATTCTTTGGAAATATGCTTAGCATCTATTTCCAATTCTACTATTCGTCAGTACAACGTAGGTCTTAAGTTGTGGTGGAATTATCGAAAAAGCAAGGGCCTTGATATACTTTCCGCTTCGATCACAGAGGTATTAGAATTCTTAACAATTCAATTTAATAAAGGGGCTTCTTTTAGTACTCTGAATTCCCTTAGAGCAGCTCTTTCTCAAATTTTGGGGCCTTTTCTAAGTACGGACTTAAGAATTAAAAGGTTTTTTAAGGGAGTCAACAGCTTAAGACCTCCGTTGCCTAAGTATGGTACCACATGGGATCCTTCTATTGTTTTAACCTATGTTAAGAAATTAAGGGCGTGTACCGTTGTCAACTTCGGTTACGGTTTTGTGTCCCGTAAGTATCGGTAATCTGAAAAGTTGGCAGATTGGAAACGCAATATCTGTCATTAATGTCACCGAAGAAACCGAGCGGTTAACCAGGTTTGACAACGGTACACAGCCTAAAATCGGATTCCCTTTCGTTACAAGAATTATCTCATAAACTGGCAGTTCTTCTGGCCTTAGCAACTGGACAGAGAGTCCAGACTTTGGCTAATATAGAAATATGTAATATTATTAGATATGAAACAAAAATTGTAATCAAAGTTCCTAATAGGATTAAGGCTTCTGGAAAGGGTAGGCTTCAGCCCACTCTCATTCTACCTTTTTTTGATTCAGATATAGATATTTGTCCTGCGAGGACTCTCCTTTTTTATTTAGATAAAACAAAAGTTTTAAGAGGATCGTCGACTGATCGTCTATTTATTACTGTTAGGAAACCGTTTCATGCTGCGTCCTCCCAGACGATTAGTCGATGGTTAAAAGATATTTTGAAGAAGAGTGGCCTGGATACTAACCTTTTCTCGGCCCATAGTACCCGTCACGCTTCGACTTCCGCTGCTTCAAGAAAGGGTATCTCTTATGATACCATTCGTTTAGCGGCAGGTTGGACGGATAAATCCAGCGCTTTTGCGCGGTTTTATAATAGGCCATTAATAGAAAATGATAATTTTGCAGAGGCTGTTTTTAGTTGTTAAAGAGTTTGTTTCTTCTTGTTTGTATCCTATAGAAACAAATTTCTTGTTTTTGTTATAGGATATGTTAGTTTGTTTTCAATGTTTTGTACCTATTATAGATCCATAGTATCTTACTGTGCTATTTCTCTATCATAGAAAATATTTTTGTCGTGTATTTCTTAGTTCCAGATATGTAAGTTTTATTTACATGTTTCGTACCTGTTACGTAATATATTACCTTGTTTCTTCTTAATATTGTTGCAAATTGCTTTAAACGACTACATACTTGTCTTATTTACGAGACAAGGCCGTAATATAATTGACAGATCAAACGAACTTACCTAAGTGAAGTTCGATCTTAATTATATTAGGCCTTGTTGAAGTAAATAAGTCCCACCCTACCCATTTTATTCCTTACCCCTTATGTGGCAACAATATTTGGCTTTAAAATAACTGAAGTGGGGTACTGCGGAGTTGTGCAGAGCGGTCGGGCTGGTGGGGTTTTCAAGGTTTTTTCTGTTGCTTTAAAAACGTGTGAGATTCGACCCATGAGAGAGATACTACATACTTGTCTTATTTACTTCAACAAGGCCTAATATAATTAAGATCGAACTTCACTTAGGTAAGTTCGTTTGATCTGTCAATTCTATGATCACTTGACTCCGATACCGCCAAACATGAAACAAAACAACAAACAGCTCTTTAACCTTCATTTTGGTTCGGAGATCTTCGTTTGTTGTCGGCCGGGAGTTCTGTCGGATTTTTAGCCGCTCCTCGGCTAGGGACCTCTTGCAAGGTTGCCAAATTTTTGGAATAAAATGTGTCAATTACTTAATAATAATTATTTGTTTTAAACTAATGCAGAAATTAAATTAAGAATAAAATTATAAAGCACTACGATTTAAACCCACGTTAACAAATTCTAATACAACCATAAATTGGTCTGGTATCTGAGACAACCTGGCGACATTGGATCTGACATAACATAACATAACCTCTAAAAATTCTTTGTTGCTAAAATGTCACAGACGCGTATTTTTTGTGTATTTTTGCGTTGTTTGTGCCCATTTTGTATTCCCAATGGCTAAGTGGAATAGAATCGACGATATCCCAGGAACCTCCACCGAAAGGGCCTTATCCCCACCAAGAAAACGACAAAAAAAAAACCGAAATGTAAAGGCCAAAGGAAATGCTAATAAATATTTATAAAGCTTCATTACAAAAGAAATAAAGTTTCATTACAAAAGAACTATACCTTTTCCAGGACCCAGCATGGAGGGTTTGAGGCTGAATGTGGTGGTAAATACTAAATGTTCTAATTTATACATTATAAGTCGTTTTATACATACATAAACTGCTGTTCCTTCCATTGAGTATGTATAGTTGCTCATCCAAAAGGTAAGTGCCAAAAAAGACTATTTCAGAATGCTCACAAATTATTTCCAGTATGAAGGAAAACTGTAAGTAAAAACGGAATTTTTCCGACAGCTTCCTGCCTTTTTTATGTTTATAAGGCAAGCAGCTAAAATCAAATGTGACCGTAGGTATAGGTACATAGTACTTAAAAAAATAAACTGTCAGAAACTTTCAAGTATTTTTTATATAATCTTTATGGTACCATTAAACCGTTTTTCTTGAGTGCTTTTTTGTAAGCATTTACATTATCTTATAACGGTACCTATTTATAAGTATCTTAGTCATGATACACTTACAACAGTATGCTACGTTTGATGTCACTTCGAGGGAGAATCTTAAATTGACAAGGCACTTACCTGAGCAAATGGAATATGACAATAATATTTTAATAAGAATCAACCCAACATACTACCCGACAGTAAGCTGACCTGTAATAATATTTTGATAAATGTCAACTCAACAGACTACCCGACAATAAACTGACCTGTACTTATGTACAAGGAGTGCAAGCGTCTAATCAATTTAGGATTCCTCTCGAAGTGACGTCATAGCGTAAGCATACCTTGTAAGTGTATCGCGATCTTAGTAATAGGTAAGTATAAGTATCAAAGCAATTTCAAAATATTCCTGTGGTCTGTAAATGGTTTATTTATGCATTGTTTCCATGTTAAATATTTAACCCCAAGTTATGCCCTGTTATATTAGAAGTATAGAGATAAAAGTTGACATAATATTATATAAATTTCATAGTCTTAAGGTTATTTTAATTTGCCAAATAGGCTGAAAAATGCATTTAAAATTGTGCCCATAAAGTTTTTAATGTCAGAAAATTATTATCAATCAACCTTTAGGTAGGTACTTGGTATGAAAAGGTAAAAAACAATAATACAAGGGATGTGAAAAATTTGTAAAAGTTTTTCAAAAAGTAAAAGCATTTTTTAACTATTTTTGAAGCTTTTTTGGCATAATATTGGCAAATTAACACTATCTTAAAACTCTGAAAATGTCAAAGTTTAACCCTATCCTATATATGTCAATAGAACCCAACATGGGCTTAAAAATTTAACATGTAAAACACTGTGGAGTGCTTTAAAAAAATGTAGGTACTTACTGCCTTGTTAAGATAGATTCTTTGTTCGATAAGGCTTTTAATTAAACTGAAGTAGCTTTTGGCAATAGGTAAGTAACTGCACGTATTTTTTTTCCCAAATTAACATTTTGAAAGATTTTACAATCATTTTCTTAGTAGGTATATTTTAATGTATACGTATTTTATCCAGTATTTTGTTGGCTTTTTTTGTCTGTTATACAGTAATGTCTGGGTTATCCGAACAGAAAATTGCCAGACCCTGTTAGGATTACCTACACATTCTACTATGGACTATGAACATTGGACTTCATAATAATAATCCGAAACATGGACGGATTATTATTATTATTATTAATTTTTTTGTTTTTAGTAAAATGAAGAGAAAATAATGAACTTGCAGGAAAACCATGAAACTGGCAAATTAATTTACATTACATTACATTTACATTTCAAGACCCAGGATAAATGATATGTCATATGTTGTTACCATTACGGAGGCATCGTGGTATTTTGGAGAGGTTGAAAAAGATGTTACTCCTCAAAACCCAATTGGAAACACCTGTGGAGTCTAGTGAGAAGGAGCCCTTGGATTTAAGACCTTGGTTTTACTTTTACTTCATATCTATTGAACTCCTTAGCTTAGAACCGACAAAAATATCAGTTAGGTGCCAATCACTATATAGGTGCCAACAACTGTATGTTTTACCCTATATTTTTTGTTATTTTTAAATTGTTTCTTTAAATAAATTTTGAAATATAAATTGAATTGTTTTTTTTGTCTTTTTAAACTCTGTACCTACACTTTATCCTTAATCAACTTATTAGAGTCGTCTGTTTTAATAATACTCTTAAAAAAGTATATTCTTTAATCTGGTATTAAAATGCATTGTCTTCCAGAAATAAATAATATAAAAAAAATTTACAATGTTTAAAAGAAAACTGAAGAAATTTGTTCTAAAAAAAATATCAATTTTTTATATTCTATGATTAATCTGAAAAACATTGGCGTTAATTTGATTACATTTTTATTTAATATTATATTTATTTTGTCATATTCCATGTAACGAACTATGTATAGTTGGTTTGGAATAGACAGTTTAAAGTTAAATCATACCCAACAGGTCATAAACAACAAATTGGGCAAAAATTAAAATAAAGAAATATGAAATAACCCGCGTCTTTCTTTGAAGATGATTGCCTGTAATTTAAACTTTATTATGAACGATAAGTAAGTCTGCAAGTCCATGCATAAGTATTAAACAGTTTTTTTTTGCAAAACTACAAAACGGGCTCCTTTTTTAAATAAAACTCCTAATTCGGTGTAAGTTTTTGTATTCTTTTTAAATGGACCTTTTTGAGGGTTACAGCAATTAACTCTCAATTATACTGCTAGGCTGAAGTGTGGTAAGTATGTATTTGAAGCAAAACGACAATTAAAACTTCCAATGTGACGGTTCTTGCGGCTTCATTTATGTCTGTATGGTTTTAATGCCTTACTTTTCTGATATGATGTTTAACTTTATACTTGACGTCACTGTTTGTGACACGAACATAAAACAACTTAAAGTTTTTGTACTTATGTTAATTATGTTAATAATAACTTTACTAGGAGTGAAAGTAACTGAAAAAAAAAAACCTCCACTGGAGGGTGACATAAAGTTTGACAAAATACTATAACTTGATTAACACTGCTTCTCCATGCAATCCTTTCTCCTCAGGCACGTAATTGTTTCATCACAGTGTTTTATCGCAACTCTATCAGTCTATAAGATTCTTTATATATATATATATATATATATATATATATATATATATATATATATATATATATATATATATATATATACAGGGTGATTGATGGTGAGTGGCCTATTAGAAGTTCTGGCGAACTAGTCAACGGATCACTTTGAAAATTTGGTAGTTTACATAAGTGGACATGACCTTTCTTTTAAAATTATTTTTGGCCTTGCGGTGTTGCCGCTTCTACTGAAAAGTATTAGCACCTATGATAATTTAAATGGAACACCCGGTATATTATATTTTTTTTAGAATCCCTGTTGGTTTGTTAATAAGTTTCGTTAACATATTCCTATGTCTATCTAGTATCGTTGTCGAGATAATAATTATTTTCTTCTTTTTTTCTCGGAAAACATGGTAGTCAATAAGGGCTGATATTTTTGAACTCATGACAGATAGGACACTAGAATTCGGTGGAGAGCTAGGTAATACCACGAGGCTATTCACTCGGTGTCCAAATCGTAGTTATATTTGTACAGGGTGTTTCAAAAATAAACATATTTTGATGGTTTGGAAAAATGATTAAAAGTACATTTTTTTAAATGGAACACCCTGTATTTTAACCGCGGTCCTAAAAGCTCTGTAAATTTCCTATCTTTCAATATATCATGTCCCTATACCTATCTCGAATAGTTTTTGACTTATTAGCATTTATTTGGACAATTTAACTATTACAGATAACATTCACGAGTTTTTAGGAAAATTTGAAAAGTAGCCTTTGGAAACTGTTGTTTTTAAATGGATGACACTTTTCTATTATTTATTCCGTTTCGTTGTCAGTTGGTTGCCGTACTTGAAAATTCTAATTTAAGGTTTTAAGAGAAATGGAAGAAAACAATAATTATTCAAATACAGTACTTATGAATTTATTTGTTTTACATGGTCAGTGTGATAAGATCATTAGTCGTACTTGTAGAAAATTCAATGAAATGTATCCAAATTTGCCATCAATGAACAATAAGAAATTTAGACGAATTCAAAGCAATTTCAAAAATTTTGGTTCTTCCTTGAAAGTTCCCAGAAATTTACCCAGACCTGTAACATCTAGTGAGGACAACGAAATTAACGTTTTGGCTTATTTTCATGCCTATCCGCAGGCTTCAATAAGATGTGCCAAAGAAGATTTGGGCTTAACCTATTTCTGCGTGCAAAAAATATTGGCTAAACATAATATGCATGATTATAAGTATACCAAAGTTCAATGTCTTAAGCCTGAGGACTGTCCACAAAGAGTTTTATTTTGCGAAAACTTGTTAGTTCATATTCAGGAAGATCCACAATTTTTAAGGAAAATCATTTGGACTGATGAATCAAAATTTTCTCGCGAAGGAATTTTTAATAGGAAAAATATTCATTATTGGGCGAAGGAAAATCCTCATGTAACGAGAGATACTGGATTTCAAGAAAATTTTCGATTTAATGTTTTTTGTGTAATGATGGACAACAAAATTCAATATTTGATATATGATGAAAATTTAACTTCCAGAAAATACTTAGAAATTTTAACTACATTTGTCGAAAATTTCGTGGACAACCTTCCTCTCGCCCAGTATCGCAGCTGCTGGTACCAATTGGACGGGGCTCCCGCTCACTGCACTGACGAAGTTAGTGCGGAAATACAGAGAATGTTTGAAGATCGTTGGTTCAGGCGTTTGGGACCTTGGAATTGGCCTGCAAGGTCCCCAGATTTAACACCTCTGGATTTTTACCTTTGGGGCACTCTCAAGAATATTATTTACAAGACACCGGTAAATTCAAGGGAAGAGTTAGAAGATCGGGTGAATCGGGCATTTCAAAATTTGGATGCTGGTGAACTTAGACTTGCTACTGGACATGGTGTAAACAAGCGAATTTTAAAATGCTTAGATGTCAACGGCCAACGTTTTGAACATTTATTAAAAACTAATTAAATGTTTTTTACTTTTTTCTTGGTAATTTTGTTAGAAGTCAAAAAAATATTATTATGTACACTACAACTTAAATATGATTAAGTAATTTTAAGCATTTAAGAATTTACTAATTGTTTAAAATTTGTCTAAATTTCTTATTGTTCATTGATGGCAAATTTGGATACATTTCATTGAATTTTCTACAAGTACGACTAATGATCTTATCACACTGACCATGTAAAACAAATAAATTCATAAGTACTGTATTTGAATAATTATTGTTTTCTTCCATTTCTCTTAAAACCTTAAATTAGAATTTTCAAGTACGGCAACCAACTGACAACGAAACGGAATAAATAATAGAAAAGTGTCATCCATTTAAAAACAACAGTTTCCAAAGGCTACTTTTCAAATTTTCCTAAAAACTCGTGAATGTTATCTGTAATAGTTAAATTGTCCAAATAAATGCTAATAAGTCAAAAACTATTCGAGATAGGTATAGGGACATGATATATTGAAAGATAGGAAATTTACAGAGCTTTTAGGACCGCGGTTAAAATACAGGGTGTTCCATTTAAAAAAATGTACTTTTAATCATTTTTCCAAACCATCAAAATATGTTTATTTTTGAAACACCCTGTACAAATATAACTACGATTTGGACACCGAGTGAATAGCCTCGTGGTATTACCTAGCTCTCCACCAAATTCTAGTGTCCTATCTGTCATGAGTTCAAAAATATCAGCCCTTATTGACTACCATGTTTTCCGAGAAAAAAAGAAGAAAATAATTATTATCTCGACAACGATACTAGATAGACATAGGAATATGTTAACGAAACTTATTAACAAACCAACAGGGATTCTAAAAAAAATATAATATACCGGGTGTTCCATTTAAATTATCATAGGTGCTAATACTTTTCAGTAGAAGCGGCAACACCGCAAGGCCAAAAATAATTTTAAAAGAAAGGTCATGTCCACTTATGTAAACTACCAAATTTTCAAAGTGATCCGTTGACTAGTTCGCCAGAACTTCTAATAGGCCACTCACCATCAATCACCCTGTATATATATATTGGTATTAGTATGAACAATAATCAGTGCCTTGCCAATTCCACCTTTTGCTACATTTGTTTGTTACTGCAGACTTAGAATTTTGTAAATTTCATTTCAAAATATCCACTATCATAATGTTAATAGACAGACGTTTATTCTTTCATAACAGTAGTGTCTTTCTTGCTCTATGTGGACACACACAAACCTCATTCACAACAATGTGGACCTAGAGGAGTTTGGAAAGAGAAGGAATATTCCTATTAAAAATAATAAACTTTTGAAGTACCTACTTTTGGAGTGCTGTTTTATAATAATAGATCTTACCAAAATCTTCGAAACCTTCACTGCCTTTAAACTATTTTTTTTAACATAACTCTGTTAGCATAGATACTGCTAACAGATTATAAAAGTAAACATTTTACTATATGAAGATAGCTACTACCCAATAACCATGTGCTTATGAATGATAATTTAATTCTGCCTTAATTTCTGTATACCTAATATGCACGGGCATTTTTTTTAATAAATAAAGAAAACTTGGCAAAATTGAGTAAAGATTTTTTATTAAAATAAATCGTAACATGAGTTTAAAGAAATATTCCCTATTCTCTGATAAATTCTACAAACCCTACATCAACCTGCGAACAACGAAATTCTTAACTTAAAGTACTACTTGTAGAAATAAAAATTATAACTGTATAGCTCAATGTGACAGGTTCTCAATTAAATATCGAAAGTTTTAGCTCTAGAAGGATAAACAGACTTTGCACTGGTACTTTTACTGTAACTGAAAACCAAAATTTTTGTATGATTAGGGGTAGAGTAATTTTCATTCTTTCCTCCTCTCTGACTTCTTTATCGAACTATTTGGGATCGAGGTTCCTGGTTAGATGGTAGAGTAATTTTCATTCTTTCCTCCTCTCTGACTTCTTTATCGAACTATTTGGGATCGAGGTTCCTGGTTAATCATCTCCACAATGCCCGGCCTTGGCCGTACTTTTTCGGTAGTTGTTAGCCAGTAACAGATTTATAGAATAAAAAAATTTAAGCGGCCAACACTTTATACAAACATTTTCTACACAGAAAAATAAAGGTTTATTCGTTTATTATCAACACTGCAGAAAAAATTTATGGGACATGCTCAAAATATGTCATGTTGATATTTCTCGTAACTTAACCTAACTTTTTCTAGTTGTCAAAATTTCAAAATATGACAAAGAAAAAAGGTGAGATACTTTATTTGTCCATTGTAAAATGGGGTTCTGACGTCATTCTCAAAGTCTCAAAGTGACGTAAATGGTCACGCCTACCTGTGCTCGGTATCATATCTTGTATTATTTGTATCATGCAACATTCTCATACTCACTGAAATCAATGGCATCCCGCAACGTGACGTGGACTACTGAAAAGAAGGCGTTCTCGATTCTACGCAGTTATACGTTTGACAAGGCACCTTTGATTCACTTACCCATAGCGATTCATTTAACCCCGGTTGGAAATAATTTGTAATTTGAAATATTTCAAAAAGATTGAAAAACCGCATAGAGTGTGTTGTACAAAATATGTCTAGAACTTCTCCTAGAATCCAAAAGTATGATAAAAATCATACCATCCAATTTAAAATAAGCGAGAAAGTGGATGTTTAATACAATATTTTTTTATTCGATGCTCAATTGTTTTGCTGATAAGATATATGAATGATCTATAAAAATCCCCAAAACTTTCACATTTAACATTTTTCCCATCTTTAAAAATAAAAAAGTTGAAGGCCTGTTCACTTTTATTTGGAAATAACCCTGTACTGTTTTGTATGAAAATCTAAATCGTAACTGAAATCTTTAAGTACGTTCATTGACAACTCAGACTTTCAGATATGCATTGCTTTTCCATATTATAGACCTAAATTCAGTTAGTTGTCAAGGGCTCTACATTCAAATACACTTTTCAAACACTTTTTTTATTTAGAGCGAAAATTGAAAAAAAAACTATGTTAAATTGTAGGCCCTGTATGAAAGCACAGCTAATTTTATAAACAATAATAACCTACTCAAACTCAACTACTAAATAAGTAGTATCATACAACCAGTGCTTTAATTAGAAGACCAACAAAAAAAGGTTATTTAAAATTTGGAGTAGTGATTTTTTATGTATACAATACTTCCTCTAGCGTGTAAAGTAAAATTGTAGATATAAATTTAATCTAAATAATCTAGGGTGAATTGAAATTAAATACCAAATGCAGATTTGAAGTTTTATTAAAAAAATTATATGTACCTATATACATAAAAATAAATCTTAAGAAACATTATACACGATTGGCAAGGTAAAACCTTGCATGCCAAGTTTAATGCAATAGAATAGTATGGTTATAAAAAGCCTAAGATTGAAAAGAGAACGACAGCTATTACCCCTGTTCCACTTCCAATACGACGGCTATTCGTTGGCATAATGTTGGCTGAGGTATGCAGGGGGAAGAAGTTTCTCTCACTCCATGCAAAACGCATTTTTACAAGCGTCCAGCTATTGCCTGCATCACTTAAAGTGATAGAGGCACTGCGTTATTATGAGTGCACTACAATAAAGATATTTTATATTTTTGATTTAAACGACAGCCAGTGTTGCCATTCCATTAGAATATTTATTAGCTATTTTAGAAATGTTTTAAAAGTAATACATTTTACAGGACTTTTCGATTTAAAAACAAGTTATGCGCTTATCACAAAAAAAGTAAATTTGTAAAAAATATTAGTATTTCAACATAAGAATAATTGTCAAAGTGTAATAATAGGTATTTAATATTTTATCGGGGAAGACAACATAAATAATTTAATTTTTACTGGTTGATGGCAACACTGCCCTTCGCGTTCACTTTACTACGCAATACTTTTAATGACTGGCTAGGGCGGCTAGGCTCATTTTCGCAGAGACTTTTGCATATAAAATAATAAAGTGATATTTTTAGAAATGTATTCGCGTGAACAGAAAATTAATATAATTTTGTGGTATTCCAAAGCTGAAAGTGCCGATGACGTTGTTGGGCAACTTGCATTTGCGTACCCTGGTCAACAGGTTCCTTCCCGCCAAACGATTATCAATATTTTTAATCGTTTCAAAAAATCCGGGTGCATTAACCAATGTGGTAAATGCTATCACGAGGATCAACAAGCCCGTCCTATTCCTGAAGAAAGAGTCGAGAGGGACGAAAATGTATGTGCTTTTGTGGAAGCAAATGAGTCATGCCCCAGCATCCAAATTTCTCAAGAAATTGGCATTCCAGACCGCATAGTTAGACATGTTTTAAAAAAGCATGGGTATAAATCCTACAAAATTAAAACTACCCAAGAAATTTTCCCAGATGATTTTATCAGGCGAATGGAGTTTTGTGAGACCATGAGAAGGAAAATTGATGAAAATGAAGCTTTTCTAAAAAATATTCTGTTTACAGATGAATCATCATTTTCTCTTCATGGTTATCATAATCCTGCAGTCGCCAGATATTGGTCACGGGAAAATAAACATTTAAGTGCGCCTTTACGGACACAATATCACCAAAAATTAAACTTTTGGGCGGGTATTTTGGGCGACAATATTGTAGGACCTTTTGTCATTGACGGCAACTTAAATGTGGACAAATATTTGCAGATACTGCAAGAGGAAATTATACGGGCTGTGCGGACCTTGAATGTTAATTTCGAAGAAATTTGGTTTCAGCAGGATGGCTGTCCTGCTCACAACGCAAGGCCAGTTCAGGAGTTTTTGACTAGGACTTTTCCTGAACGGCTTATTTGTGGCAGAGGTGCCATACCATGGCCGGCAAGGTCACCGGATTTGACTCCCCTCTACTTTTTTTTTTGTGGGGCCACTTAACTCAACTAATTTGCAGGTATTCACACGAGAGGCCTGTAAATTTAGTTGAGTTAAGAGCAAAAATATTCGACATTACTACTATCCATTTCTAAAGTTTTGACCCCTCAGTCTGAGGGTCAATAACAAAAAAACCACGGGGCAGAATAAACTGACAAAATTACAGCTTGTTAGGACGTTATCCAAGAGTTTCTTCCAAAAAATGTATTATTGTAGCGTAAACGATATTGAAGTTATTCATAATCAAGTAGAAAAAAACGACGATTTTACTGCGTTAATACTGATAAACGATTTTCTCATGTCTATATATTGGTTAATTTTTTCCCTATTTAAATGCAATTTTGAAGGTAGATAGAAAAATATCTATACTTTCGCAAGAGATTGGTAGTATATGTCTAAAATTGTATTTTTTTATTTTTTAATGATGTTTTTGTATCAGCTGTACTGTGGACAATTTAAAACCTTAAAAAAAATCTTTACACTCGTAGACGTATTTATTATTATACAAATGTATTTTATTACACAAAATTAAAAAAAGCACCTTTAGTTCTTGTAAAAATTGTAATAAATATTAAAAGCGACATAAGAAATAGATGCAAAATATTAAACGCCTTTACCGACATAAACACAGTACGGTTGCCTCGTCGTGAATGTCAGGCTTATCGCTATGTAGTCCGTAGGTCCATGTATTTTTATTTGTTTAGAATTTAATCTATTTGTTATGTCTTGAAAATATTTGTTAAATAATATTATTTAGTTGATTGTGGTTGTTTATATCTACTTATTGTTGATTTAAATTTTGGTTTTAGTGGTAGATATTAATGTGAAATTATTATTGTTTTCACATGATTTTTAAGATTATCTTGTTCGAATTTATATAAATACCTGATGTAATCTGAACCAAAAATACGGTACCAAACTACAGCCTAATAAGTTAAAATGTCTCGTCAGTGCAACGAACAAATGAAAAATATTATATTAAAAGTCAGAGCGTACTTTCAACAAGAGAAAGACAACGGTTTGGAAAATATTTTGGCTGAGCAAGTGGTTAAAAGAACAGCGGATTGCCTGGGTATTAGTGAAAGCACCGTTAAACGTGTTACTGCTGAAGAAAAGAGTTCCGGTATTATTATACCATCAAAAGGGAGAAGTGGAAGGCCCCGACTAGAATGTGCTGAGATTTTGCAGGGCGTCATAAGGAGAACAATATTAAATTTTTACCTGGAGCGCCGGTTTCCTTCTATAAAAGACGTTTACCAGAAATTGAAAGATGTCGATTATTTACCAGAATTTTCAGAAATGACTTTGTATCGATGGATTAAAGAACTTGGGTTTTCCTATAAAAAAACTAATTAATAAACGAATTTTAATGGAACAAAACACAATTGCTGCCAGAAGAGCGGAATTCTTATACGCCATAAAGAGATATCGTGAAGATTCTTGGCAAATATTTTATACAGATGAAACATGGTGCGGTGCAAATCATTCAAGGAAGTTTGGCTGGGTTGAAAGAGTTAATCCCACAAAACGGGATAAGTTTGATGAATACAGAGGTGGTATACAGGAAATTAATGGCTTTAGAGGTGGAATACAACGGCCATCAGGATCAGGACAACGGGTTATTATCTTACATATTGATAGTAAAAATGGGTTTTTGGATGGCTGCCTGAAGTGTTTCGTTGGGAAAAAAAGTGCGGCGTCAGTGGATTACCATAACGAGATGAATAAACAACATTACGAAGAATAGTTTAGAACAGTGCTTTCCGTAATACTTGACAAATCAGTAATCGTAATTGACCAAGCACCGTATCACACAATGTTGGATCCTAATTTTCGAAATCCTACAACTGCCTGGACAAAACAAAAAATAATAGAATGGATGTCCCAGCGAAAAGCAACATTGCCCGATGGATTTACAACGTTTAATGAATTAACCAAACCAATGCTTTTAGACCTATGCAAGAACTATCACTTTCCAAAAACGTATCTTTTAGATACAATTGCACAGGAGTTACCTACGTAATGATAATGTAAAGCTTCTATGGTTGGCAGTTGCACACTGTGAATTCAACGCAATTGAATTAATTTGGGCATATGTGATAAATAAAGTGGCAAAATTGAATACTACGTTTAAAATCACAAATGTACTAAATTTGTATCTTGAAACGATGCAGAACGTGCCAAATTCTGTTTGGGAAAAGTGCGTTGGACACGCTAATAAAATTGAGGAATCCTACAGAGAAAATGACCACTTAGTTGATGATGTTGTAGAACCATTAATTATAAATGTAGATGAAGATGATGAAGATGATGATCCAAATGAAGACTTTAGTAATGATGAAGAAGGAGGAAA
The DNA here is from genome assembly GCA_963971165.1 of Philopedon plagiatum. Taxonomy (NCBI): domain Eukaryota; kingdom Metazoa; phylum Arthropoda; class Insecta; order Coleoptera; family Curculionidae; genus Philopedon; species Philopedon plagiatum. Next base: position 64,344,819 of record OZ020189.1, on the reverse strand, counting down.
CGATCCATAAGTGTAGGTATTCTTCGGTAAAAAAGAGTGGTGTAATTCAAGCAGGTTATTTTTAGTTTTAGAATTAACTAAATTTTGTCAGGGCTTTGTACCTTAAAAGTTAAATCAGATGTGATTCTACGTAAACAGGCCACTTTCACATATTTCTTTTCTTATTAAGCAAAGACAAATGCAGACAAACTTAACACAGCATTTGTTACAATTTTCCAAATATGCGAATCATAAAAATAAGGGAACATAAAAAATATTGTTTTTCTTTTAGGTGAATTAGAAATAAATAAAGCTAATTGGCCTATTTACGTTACTCACTTTGAAGTAATATTTTTAAATTACTATTGTTCTACTACACACGTTTTGCCTATTGTATAGATCTTAATAAAACAATCGAACATCGTTAAATACAAATAAATGTAAATATTTACCAATGCATATACTTATTTTTTCTTAATTTTACCAGTTACCTAATTTATTATATAGAGCACAAAAATAAAAGCCTTCACTATATTGCATTACATTAATGATTATTACCTTAACACCCATACTATTGCACCTTCGACGCCCCGCTCCATCCCGCAAGCTCAATGCTGCTATCCTTTACACAAATTAATTGTTTGTTTTTAGGTTTATGACAACTGCCAAAACAAAATTTTCGTTAAACGTGAAGTTACATCTCTTTATATGTAATACAAAAAAACAAAAATTTTTGCTGTACGATTACTGGTAGTAATTACATAACCACAATCATTTTTTGAATATTACTACCAAACCTAAGACAAAAAAATAAAAATAATATTTTTTGGGAATAAAGTAAGGTTCACTTTATCGCCTGTAACAAATTAGTTAGGCCTGGGAGTACCAGTAAGGCACAATAAATTTTTAAAATTGAGTAATTGATGAAATAGGGAAAAAATGGTGACAATTTTACAATTACCTCCCCATTAAAAAAGCACCAAGGCATCTACGGTTACAAAGTTTTACATGTGTAATAGAGACAAGTAACTTTACCGAAATATGTGAAAATTATATTTTTTAAAATTGTACTTTTTACTTTACAAGCTTCCAAACTGAGGGGTCAAAACTTTAGAAATGGATAGTAATTCCATAACACCGGAGGTATTGTCGAATGTTAGGACGGAGTTTTATGATCGGCTCGGGTATTGCGAAGCCCAGCAAGGCAATGTCTTCGAACATTTATTAAAATGACTTTTTTTATTTCATAACATTTTAAGAATGCTTATGAGTTTATTTTTTTAAAGTTATTGTTTTAATTAGGATTACTATTAATTTTTAAGAATGTTCATGAGTTTATTTTTTTTAGAATAGCAGTTTTTATTTTGTTTTTATGCTTAAGTCAGATAAAAATTTAAACACCTTTAAATTACTGTTGTATTAAATACAACAGTGATTAACATGACCGCAAAAAAATGAAAACGTCGTAAAACATCGCAAAAAAATGCGTAGACATCACTACTTCCCCAATATCCGGCTGATACGATACTGCCGACCAGCTGTCCGGCGGCAGTCGGCAGCTGCTGCCGACTGCCGAGTGCCGCGAGTGTTGATCGCCGATCTGGGGGATAGCCCCAAATGGCCTAAAGTTCAACTGGCCTAATCTCCGAAGCTCACTTCGTGTCGAATCGGAGATCTTCGTTCCTGCAATTGGCCTAACACTGGAGAAGTTGACAAACAAGGATGGAATATGCATACTTTCTTTATTGTACTCGTGCCAGTGTATTGTGTGGAAAAAATTATTGGGTTTAGTGTGTAGTGACAGTGGCAGGACTGGCAAGTCATATTGATTATTTTATTCTCGGATATTGCCGCCAAATTTTATAACGGATTAGTTGCTTGTTAGACTTGTCTCAAGCAGCTTCCCTAGCATCAGCCTTTTTATTTTCTTTGGCATCAGCGTCTTTTTAAAGATCTGAAGTGACCTATTATTTGTTTGAGATCTCATTTGTGTGTTGTGATTACAACAACAGTATTACAATTTTTTTTTGCAGATTAATTTGTTTGTTTCAAAGTTTTTTTAAGGTTAGAAATGGATCCGACAGGACATCGTCAAGAGTGCGTTACCCACGACGGATATTTATTTAAAACAAGGCGAACAAGAAATGCTATAAGGTAAAAATCGAACAATGTATTATCCTCCTATAATTAAAATGGCGTTAGGTAACTTTTAAATATGTATGGCTATTTCTTGCTTCTGTTCTTTAGGTATATGGTCTGTAAAAACAACAGGAAACTAGGATGTACGGCATCGGCGAAGATTACAGCAACTGGAGAATTTGCAGTAATGAATGCCCATCACAACCATCCCAGAGAAGAAGGAAAAATCCAAGCAGCTGAATTTAGAAGGCAGTTGAGAGAAGCCTGCGTCAGAGAACGGGGCACTTTAAAAAATATCTATGAGCATGCTGCTACAAGGTAAGGAATTTTTTTAAAACGTTTTGACATCTTTATTGTTTATTAATTTTATTTTTATCATTCTTACTTGTCAAGAACGTCGGATTTTTTCCCTTGGGGTCATAGGCGGTTTTAGGTGGCGGCTTGGGGAGCTAAGCCCCCCCAAATGTCGTAATAGCACGCCAAATCCAACTAAGTGGCCTAACCGCCTATATATAGACCAGGGGCTTAAGCCCCCCCCCCCCCCAAAATAGAGGTCCAGAACCGCCTATGCTTGGGGTAATGTGCACGCAAATTTTTATTTTTTAAATCAAAAACACCACAAAATCTGACAACGCCTACCCCATCCACATGAATGGTCAAGCCCTACAAAACAATGAAACATTCGATCTTGTTGGCGTCGCTTTCGAACATGATCTCAGCTGGCACAGAGACATTACTTTAGTAGCCACATCGGCAGCTAAAAAGCTTAGTTTTCTCTTTCGAGTCAGAAAATACTTCTCACCTTCCAACTTGTACACTCGCTATGTTTCCCAAATAAGACCTAACCTAGAGTACTGCTCCCACATCTGGGGAGCTGCATCACCTTCGACACTTAACATCCTTGATTCTATCCAAAAGAGAGCCATTCGACTTATCAATGACCCAGCCCTCACGAGAAAACTCCCTTCTCTCGCTCATCGCCGCGCTGTTGGGGATTTATCCCTTTTCTATTCTTTTATAGTGGAAGCAATACTTACAACATAAACATTTTTTGGGTTTGGTTTATGTCTGTTTATATGAAGATATTTTCTTTAGTAATACTCATATATAGTTTTAAAGGTTCACGTAATTTTTTGTAGAAGATTTTCGATTGTTTGTTGTTTTTCTAGACGAAACTCTGTGTGAAAATGAAATATTTTTTTGTTTTAGAAATCCAGATGGTGCAGCTAATGTACCATTCAATGCTGTTAGATCCTCTCTATTGAGGTGGAGGCAAGCAACAACTCCAAATGTTCCTGCAAATTTAGAAGAACTGGCAGAAATTTGTCAATCAGGTGAATGGTCTAGATACTCTAATTGCACTGCTGGACTTTTTTTTTCAGGTGCTGTAAATGCTGGTGGAGATTGTGCTGTCATTTTTGGGAATGAAGACTTCATTAGGAACTTCAGTGAATCGCAGTACCTACACATTTATTGATGGTACCTTCAAGGCTGTTCCAAGGAGACCCACCTTTATGCAGATATTAACCGTTTTCGCGACTTGCATGGATCATGTAAGTAAAATGCTTTAAATATGTATAAGATGATTGTATTGTGTAAATATTTGCTCTGAGTTGCTTGGATAAATAAATTGCCTATGATGAGAGACCCTAGTTATTTAAATATGACCAGCTTTATGACTTTTATTTTAATAGACAGTTTATCTTCCTAATTATTTTATTTCAGTAACGTAACTTTTAAAGTATAGTAAACAGGGATAAAAACATTAGGTATCTTATTTAAATTTGAATTGATAATTTATTAGTGGTAATAAATACATTTTTTGTAATTCAGTTCCGAAAAGTAATCTGTTTGACATTGATTTTCACGTGTTTCAGTGCTAAAATGACTTTACTTTAACACTAGTACTAAAATGAGGTTAGTCATACATAAACACATATTGACACATATTCGTTCATTTTTACCAAGAAAACAACATTATTATAAAATTGTTTTTGCGAATTACAAAAAAAACTTGGACACAATGTGCTGTTCACATCTAGTGCAAAAACAAGTTTATTTTGCAACTTACTACATAAATAACTATTACACAACTCTAAAGTAACTGATATAATAAAGTACACATAAAGTAAACAATTACAGAAATGAAAAAAGACATTTACAAAGAATTATCACCATTTTTGCACTTTTTAGGCATTCCCCATTATCCACATTTTCATGGCGAGGAGAACAAGGGTTTTGTATGAAGCTGTATTTGCCTACCTGTTGCGGACTTTTCCAAATTTCGTGAATGAAACAGTGGTGACGGACTACGAAGTTGCACTTGTTGATGCTTTAAGAGCCACTTACCCTCAAGCTTCTCTACGTGGATGTTTCTTTCATTTTTGCCAGGTATTCATGTTATGTCTCTTTACAAAAAATTAATTTATGAAAGACTTAAGTTTTTATTGTTCTCGTAATATCCCATTTTTTAAAGTAATAGTACAGCAGCAACAGTACAGTAAAGCTAGAGTATAAGGTCTTTAAGGGTCAAGGGGATCTTAAAAATCGATGTTATATCAGAAATGAAATAGATTCATAACAACTGCCGGGACGTTATAACTGTGGGTATGTTATAAGCGTGTATGATATTATAATACAGCTTTACTGTACAAGCAAAATTACCCGTATTCTATAAAAGTGAGGCTTAATTTATTTTTAAAATAACACTTTCAAAAATTAAGTGTGTATGTGATAAAGAAATTATTTCAACTAAACCAAAAAAAAAAGAATTTACACTAATTTACAGCCGAATTAGAGCGGCTATAGGAAGCCAGGTAATGGCCAATGGAAAAAAAAGTTATGTTGTATTTTTCTTAGCCCACCTTTTTTTAAATTAACCTGCGTATTATTCTTTGTAGGCTATTTTTCGTAAGGCTAAGACGTTGGGAGTAGTGCGACAAATCGAAGGAAACGTGAATGGAAGAAATTTGTTAAGGAAGTTTTATGCATTGGCTCTCTTACCAGAGGAACAGATTGTACCAGCATTCGAATCTTTACAGGTTATTTTGTAATGTCGTTTTTCTGAAAAAATTATGTATTTTTTATATTTTACCTAGGATAATATGGAAGATGGCGCAATATTCAGACGACTGCATGATTATGTTAGGAGGCAATGGATCGAACGTGTCACCCCCCAACATTTTAGTGTTTTTAAGCAGAGACATCGGACCAATAATGTCATGGAGTCTTACCACAGGAGGTTAAACAGCAAGCTGGTTAGACATCCTGGTGTATGGGATCTAATGGGTATTATATTATTTTATTAAACATTGTAAAATTTTTTAATATCCTAAGTACGTTCATATATTTTAGGAGACAGTTTCCTACGACATTCTAAGAAAATATAAACCTATGTCCGCAACTGCTCCAATTCTAAGATACAGGGTGGTTAAAAAAAAAGATTAATACCCTCTATCTTAAAATTGAAGCATTTGCGGAACTCATTTTCTTAGAAAGTCCTAGAGAACCGTCCCCTAAAATATTTGAACATACCTAAGGACCACCATGTATATTATGGTGTTGCAAAAAGACAATATTTTAGCAATGTTTTAGGTAACTAAAGAGCTAATCTTCAGTAGTTGTGTTTAATAGTACATAGGCTATTACATTTTTAGATACGCTTATAGATATTCAAAATACTGCTTCCATTGAGTTAGGACAGCTGGAACGCCAGGGAAGGGTCTTTAGGATAGCAAGGAAGAATGTCGTTTTTAATAACCGCCTGAATGAAGCATGGGATAAATTAGCAGATGGTCGTTTTACTGTTGGGGACTTTCTTAGGCAAGCTGTCCATTTTGTAGAGGGCTTAGATGAGCAAAATTGGAATGAAGACATTCCAAATAATGAAGACCCTGAACTACCTTTAATGCCACTCATTCAAAATCCTCCTTCATTAGAGCCAGTTGCTCCTGACCTGCCACCATTCGTACCTCAAATCCCTCCTCCAATTGTACTTGAGCCACCACCTCTCATTTATTTTCGACAGGTTGTTCCACCACCTCCAAACCTTCGAAATAGTCCTGATATGGTCCATCCCATTCGAGAAGATCCACCTCAGTTTCTAATTCCAAGACCTCCTTCACCCCACCACATACCTTTGGAACCTCCTCCGCCGTTGCCTGATCACCTTCCTTTCCCTGAATATAACTTTCCTCCCATTCCAGAAGAAATAGGAAGATTGTTTGGTCAGCTTGGAAATGATGACATTCCCGCGCTGGAGAACGCAGTTGTACGTCGTAAGTCTGCATCCTATTATCACTTCTACTGCTACTATTTCATTACTTAGTAGTATGTGTATTGATGTATTTGTATTGATGTATACAAATACACTAATAATTAAAAAGTATGACAATCTCACAGGGGGGCCACGCCCCAACCCCCCCCCCCCCCCTGCGGGCGCCCATGCTTCTGTTTCCATTTTGTATCATGGGTCTTATCAAGGTTGATTTAATCCTGTTAAATTAATTATTTTATATTGTTATAAAGGTTGGGAGCCAACAATTCCTGCCATTAAATATGAAGAGGACTCCATACCGGCCGTTCTGAGATGTAGTGTTTGCTACTTAAATAGAGTGCAATACGTTATGGCATGTGGGCATACTTTCTGTACTTCTTGTACAGACACTTTATTTAACGTGCAAACACCTCGCTGTGGATTTTGCCGAGCGGAATGGAACAGCGAGCCATTGCTGTCTTATTTAGCTTAAATATCATTGAAATACATAAATTTATATATTTTATTTTTTTACAGGTTATTAGAAAAATGTAATCATTTCTACAGGGTGGTCCAAAAGTAATGGGACACAGACCAACAGCAGCACAGACCAACAGCAGATTCCTTAAGTCGAAATAATTCGTCTTAAGGAATCTGATATTGCTCTGTGTTCCATTACTTTTGGGTCACCCTGTAAATAATTGGGTACCTATACATTTATGTTATTTATAGTAATATGCTTGTAATAATAGGTCGCGGTAGTTTGTTGTGGGTTACTAATAAAAAACTTAAGGGTGGGTTCATTAAATTATGTATAAACAGTTTTGGGCTTTGTGTTGGTTTGGGATTATGTAATGTATGGTTATGGTATGGTATATTATTACAAATTTTTATTATATCCGTTTTGTTTTTTTGTATTGGTAAAGTGTTGTGGTTTACTAAAGCTTTATTAGGGCCGTTCATTTATTACGTAAGAAGTTTTTGGGAGGGGGTTGGCTACCTTCTTATTGATTCTTACTTGGGAGGACAAGGGTCAAGACAATTTATTATATAAGATTTTTTTAAAATTATTATGTCGCAATTGTAGACTAATACGTTTATTAAGAAAATGATATCTCAGTGGCTGATTGCATTTCATTTCTGACTGCCTTCTGAGCCCATAGGTAGCTAACAATGAATTATTTTTTTTATTATTTTCTTGAAACTGTTTACATAAGATTAGAAGGTGGGAAGATTATACATTTTCTTATTGGGAGTTTCTAAAAGTAAGAAAAAAAAGTCTAACGTAATAAATCGACAGCCCCTTTGTAGAATTTAAAAAATTGGTGTATGTTAAATTTTAACTGTTACATATGTTACTTAGAATATATTATGTGTGATCATATTTTCCTTTTGTTTTCATTTGGCATTTTGTTTAGATACTTGCTATACCTTAATAAATATAATAATTAGTACAATATGTATTTTTGAGTCTCTTTCTGTTTTAATGTTTTGGATAAGCCAATATACAGTTATTATGAATGTGCTTTTGGGTTTTTTTGTGGGTGAGTGTATTATATTTCTTGTTCAGTCTTAATAAAATTGAATTAAAATAAAAATATGTTTTATTTCCTTTTCCCAAGAATATCAAAGCTCATTTCAATATCATGAACAATTTTAAACAAAGATGAAAATTATTATTAAAGTTGGAAGTATCAAAAGTTATCTAAAAATAAAAGTTTTGAGAAGTTTTAATGTTTTTTAACTAAAAATTTGTTTATTCTTTTGTCAATTTTTTTACATTTGATTAGCTTAGATTTTTCTTTAAAAAAAACTAATTAGGACCAGTTTTTTTGATTGTTTTATTTTAGCAATGGTTGTATTTCTATTTAAATAAGTACATTTCAGTCAAAAATTAAACTCTAAAATGAACATACACATTTTAATAATCCTTAGCCATAATTTAATTTTAAAGTCCCACCGTCACCGGTTAATATTAATATGAATATCTGCAATGTTTTTGGAGAATATTCAGTTAAGTGCTACACGAGCATACAAAGAAAATTACACTAACTTCAATAATTTTCAATACAATTTTCAAATCAAATATTTTTTTCTCTTAAAATTTAAGAATTGTCGACAAAATGATGTAAGATTTGTCTAGAAAAAATAATAAATAAAATATCTAAGCGTGTTAATTTTTTACCCAGGTGGGTCAATTCAAAAATTCAACTTTGGTCGTAAATTACAAAAAAAAAATCTTTACCAAAATATTCCTAGTAGGACTGTTAACAAACCTGACCTTGCCATGGGTCTCATAAGTAGAACAGAGATATACAACTTTTAAGTTTTACGGGTCACGCCTGAAATGCAGTGCTAAATGCAAATAATAAATAATAGATACACATTGTTTTATTTGAAATTTTTTATTTTAAATGTTTAGTGTTATTTTAGTACTACGCATAGGCAACCGTTGTTACATGTCTTTATGTAGGTGGCTGCCTATGGGTAGTAGGACACCTTTGAAGGCATGGATTCTTAATGAATCTATGTTTGAAGGCCTACTAGAAAGTTGCTAGGAGTAAGGAGAGGATTATATATAGAAAAAGAACAGTACTAACAGTAGTAAAAATTCTTTAATAAAAGAAATCAATGATTCAGTGTTGCCGATTTGCGGGTACTTAGGTACCCGAAAATCGGTTTTTTTGACCTGTTATGTGGTTAAAATTTTCATGCGGATAAAACTGGGTATTTCAAAATTGATATAAAGTTATACAAAGGTAAAATGGATGTCTAGCAACCGCTTAAATTTAATAAGTTAAACCTCCAAAAACACTTGTAATCAAGTACTTAAAATAAATTTTAACGTAACAAAGTATTAGGTACTCGGAAACTGATGAAAATGGAGTGAAAACGCACTACAAATAGACCTGACCTCTTAGTTTTATCCCCAAAAAAAAATCAATAAAACAGTTAATATTATTCACCATTAATTAAACCACTAACAACTATTCTTAAAACGTAAGTTAATGAAACAAAATAAGAAAAACAACTAATTATCCTTAAAACACTGAGAAAGATGCAAATTAATTAGTACACACTCTTTTATGGGAAGACAATAATTTGAAATTTCGTCTACGATCACTACGATCAGCTATTCAGCCGCTCTAACCAAAATAGCCTGTAATGTAATTAATAGTTTAATAGTATTCGTCGCAAAATAGTTTGCTGCACGTCAAGATTTAGGCCAAATGGGTGTAAAACGGATTATGCCATACGAGCTTAACCGAACGCCCGCCGGATACACTCGGGTTTAGGCCAGTTGAACTTTAGGCCCGATGGGTTTTAGGCCCGATGGAGCCATCTCGCCGATCTGCCCTGCCCGCTGTATTCCCCTCTTCCATAAAAGCATTTTGTTTGGTCCCCGGGCCGGTCGAAGGGGAATCGGCTAAAGCACGTTTTCTGTCTGTCTTTATTTCGCTCGAGCCTTTGCCTATTAAATTGTCATTTCGTTTTATCGCACTGAAAATCTCCGCATGCAAGATATTGGCTTGCCAGCCGTGTACCCATACAAGAGTATTTTCTTAAAGCAACTAAACAACGGCTTCCAGCATTACTTAAATGCATGAATCTACAGTACTGACTAAAATATTAACCTTTAGTAGAGTCTTCAGGAAAGTACAAAAAATATAATTACCGTAAAACTTAAAATTTATTAAACGTTACGTTTAAGATCCGAACACTCTAATTAATAATAAATAAAGTGTGATTGGTTTACCGATTAACTTTTTAATTAATGCGATTTTAGTTTTTTTATGGCTGAGACTGATTACAGATAAACAAAGCATTAAACTGGTCATTTTTGATTAACTACTGAAATTCACTGCACTGTTTAATCAGTTAATTCCATAAACAGAGGCAAAATTTTATTAGAATAAAGCAACAGCTGAAGTCAAGAATTAAAAATATTTTAACAGAACTCTGACAAAATCGGCACGATCAGCGATATAACGGCTAGTGAGATCCTACAGACCAGTGCAATATAATATACATGCATTGCAGTCCCATAATGTAAATTTAAACCTACAATAATTCGTCTCGATTCTGGCGAGACAATCCTTATTATATTATAAACCACAAATCGCCATTCGAGAATTCTATCCAGCTGTCATCATAACTCTCACATATTAAATTTTGACGCGTTTCCAATTTGGCTGCGGCTACGTATTGGTTTGTCGCGCTTTCGGGCAATACTGCGAACAGTTGATTTATTAAACGTAAAAAAGTATTCATCCAGATGAATAGGAAACCCGAAACTTTTCGGAATATAACTTTTTTTAATAAAACGTTTCGTTTATTACATTTTTGTCTAAATTAAAAAAGACCCGATTTCAATGAATTTTTGTAATACCTTAAGTATATCTAACATACCGTAAGTATATCTATCATTCTTTAATGGTTCAGAGTTTTAGGGTTTTGGCAAAAGTTTCAATTAAATTACCAGCTGAAATATAAAAAGCAAAGTCCCAACCTACGTTTCAACTAACAGTAAAAGCCTTATTGTAGTACTAGTTGTTATAACAAAAAATCGGTTATACCTACCCACATTTCTGTAAATATCGGTATATGAAGCACGAGCGTCCGTCATGTGCATTTTAAATTTAATATTCCCTTGCTCACTCGCGGGACTGGGGCTAATATTTTGACATCTCATTGAATAGGTATTTTACAATTCTAATTTCTTTCATTGGACAATGTGGCTTTCTGCGTATGCCATTTTGTTTATTTTTCAATTTAATATAGCCTATGACACTCGCGGGACTGACACGAATCTTTTGACGCCTCATTTAATGGGTTTAAAAATTTTTAATTTGTCTGATTGGCTGGATGCGCCCGCCATTTTTTTCTACTTAAATACCGATACTAAACTTAGGCTGGTTGATTCAGTTATTCTAAGTGGATTAGATTACTGTGATATCATTTATCACACAAATATCAGTAACGAAGATAAACAGAATTTACAAATTCTTCAAAATAACTGTGTTCGTTTTTCAATAGGGCTAAAAAAATATGATCACGTATCACCTACTTTTGACAAACATAATTTAATTAAATTAGAAAAAAGACGCGAAATCCACATATCCTGTTTTATATATAAAATAATTTTAACTCAGAAACCAAGATATTTATTTGAAAAAATTGAATTCAGGAATAATATTCATAATGTTAATACTAGAAATCAGAACGCAATAGAAATACCTAAACATCATACTGAAAAATATAAGTCTTCGTTTAAATATACCTCTTCTGTAATTGGCATTTTCTTATATATACAGACTATATGATTCAATAAATTTATACCTTTTTACAACAATATACAAACCATTTAAAATAAAATTTAATTTTAATAGAAAACAGATATTACATGTTATAATAAAGTATTTTTACATTACCAGAAAAGTATATAAATGGCAAATCGTTCAACAACAAACATGTTAGTTTTTAATATTACTGATAAGTAATTATAAAAAAGTAGATATTAATTAGACGTTAAATCTGAAAATATCGAATGTTCTGATTTTTTTTAAGTTTTGAAAAAAATTTACTTTTTTTAATTATTATTATTTTAATTAATTTTCTAGTTACAAAATGTTAAATAGTTTGCTCAAATCTTTTAATAAAAATTGGTGTGAAAGCAATAAGTATAATTAACAAAAAAAAATATTTACCCAAAATTTTTATCAAATTTTAAATTTTACCTCTAAACCGATTTTTGCAAGTTGTGATTTTAAGCGTAGGACGTAAATGACATATAATATTCAAAAAATATATTCTTTACTTTGCTTAATTACAATCTTTTTGTTAAATTGCTCTAGTATTTCGAGTCTCAAATTCCACATGTTTTCCTACTTAAGAATTCATTCCACGAGAAGAATTATTAAAAATTATTAACCTCAGCTTACGGCTTTGATAAGACAGTGTTTTGATTTTTTATATACACCGACGTGAAAATAAATATTGCATTAATCTCCGTAAACGTTAGGCTGTGTACTTTCAGGCCCGTAGCTGGGAGGGGGGGGGGGGGCAGGGTGGTCAACACCCACTCTGAAAGAGAAACTTGCCCACTCTAGAAAATCACTGAAATCATTGGCTTGTCTACTAGAAAAATATGCCATCATAAGTTTTAATTAAATAAGTTAAAATTTTAGGTACCCCTCTGAAATCAAAACCTGGCTACAGGCCTGGTACTTATATCAAATAATTACCGATCTAAAGGATAATACAATGCTTGTTTTGTAAAAGAGTTCGAATTAATTAATAATAATATTAAACAAATATTGCAGAAGCTAAGAAAGAAAAAACTTTTTGGCGTAACTGGCAGAAAAGCCAGTGTGTTTTGACCTGCATTAAAATACGGGACATCCAAGAAATGATGGAAACCCGCAGGCCGGCTAGACAGTAGACAGCTTTCATCCTTGTTGGGATCATCAAATAAGGTAATCCATAAGGCAGCTCCCTCAATAGCAATCTCACATAGTACTTATACCAAAACTGAAACGGTACATAATATGCAATACCGCTATCTATAGGAACTTCGATGTTCAGTGCTGGGATTCCAAAATGCTATTCGATATCGAAATATTCTATTTGGCGCAAAAAAGCGATTCCCATTCATTTTCAGCTGATCACGGATCGTCTAAAACGATATCGATTCTTTTGAAACCTCTAGAGATCTCTTTTCGGTCGATTTCGAGAAGACAGTAACTTTTAGGTTAGAATTATTTGTTTTTGTTTTCCAAGTTTTTTTTTGTTTAAATTAACGACTATAATAAAATTATTAATTACTTTGTCCTTTCTAACATTTCACATATGTACCAATATATAAGAAATTATGTATTTAAAAAAAGACATTTTAGACTTTTCCAGTTAAAATCGGATACTTATGTTGTAGTTTAAAAGTTCGATTTTTAACATTTTTGATAGCAAAACAGTAAACACATTGTTCAGAAATGATCGTTCTTTCAACCGATTTTTTAAAAGTTTTCCCACAAAGTAATCTTAGGTTATAATTCACTACGCATGCGTGCTACGAATACTACGGTTTCCGATAACGAAAAAAGCGATGGCATAAACGACATCGAATGAGAATACCGAATTGGTCAATATCGCTTTGACCGTCGAGTATCGAAAGCGTTACGATAGCTGTCGTATCGAGTGAAAGGGAATCCCAGCGCTGATCACTTAGACCTTGCCGATTTGGATGTGATGACGCAAATAACAGAGTCGCACTCAGGGAACACATACTTAGTATTTTACAAAAATAACTGAATTCCCGGGCGTTACCGTGACTGTGTGATATAAAAAAATACGGCCAAGTGCGAGTTCGCCTCGTTCATAGAGGGTTCCGTACGGCGTGCTGCGCGGTCCTAATTTTGAAGAATTTTTTTTCTATGGAGTAATCCTGCAACATAGTACATTAAAAAGGTCAAAATGGCATACAGTTTTACCGTCTGGGTGGGGCACAAATCGACAACCGGTAGTCGACCTCTGGTGCCAGGAAGTACTAGCCTGCGCAATACACGTGCGCGCGGCAAAGTGCGCCCGTATATTTTTATTTTGTTTTGTGGGGAACTTTTTTTCCCAACTTCTGTTTTCGACTTCTTTACTGCGCAGATGTAAAAACGAAAAATATAAACGTTTTTTTTGTCGTCTGCGTTTTTTTTGTCGTCTGCGGTTTTTTTTGTCGTCTGTTTTTTTTTTGTCGTCTGCGTTTTTTTTTGTCGTCTGCGTTGTTTTTTTTTATTTTTTGACATCTGCGCAGTAGACCAAAATGCGTACCACGCGCAAACCGAGCGTGCTAGATATGTGCACGGAATTTCAGGGGATGTACTTTGGAGTCTACATGCGAACCTATCCACTTTTAACCCTCACCGAACCAAAATAATATATTTTTTAAGTTACCAAAACTGGGTCAGTACTGACCATAGTGACCATAGCCCGTAAAATGCTTTTTTTATTATTATTGGAGAAGAAGATATTTTTATTTTAAATAAAACAGTAGATTTTTAGTTTTTCACCGTATTGTTAGAAAAATGCGACAAATTAAACCTCCTTTTACCATGAATAACACTTCTAGTTTGTACAGAAAAGGTTCTCTGGTGACGGTATAATTATGACGTAACAGTTAGCCTTTTTGTACAAACTGTTACTTAACGCTACTAATGTTTTATTCAAAAAAATACTATTTTTTTAAACAATAAAAAACGCAATACACAAAGCAACATATCCCAAAACCGGGTCAGCGGTGACCAAAATGCTGTTTTTATATAAAGAAATAATTTTTATGGAAAATGAGACAAAGGGCATATTTTTCCTTAAACATTAGGAGAACTCCCGGAGAAAAGCCAAGGAGAAATCAAGGAATTAGGAGATATTCACAAAATTGCAATTTTAGGGTCATCTCTTGTAATATTAGGTAGTTTGTTAAAGGTCCGTTCGGGTGTCCATAGCTACCCCGACAAGGATTATAGTTATTTTAGGTTATTGTGCTGGCTGTTGGCAACCCTCGCCAGATCATGGCAACGGGTGTCAAGAGCAACATATTTACGAGTCATGTTACAAACAAAAAATAAATAAACTAATATTAAATTATTATGTTTGATTTAATATCAGTGCAATGTTACATGGCGCAGTCGGTAGAATAACTGTTATATAAGTTATAAAGAAAAACTAAAAAGCAGATGTTTATGACTTTATGAGATATTAACTATAAAGCAGGTAATAAATAAAAATAAAAATGGAGGGAAGATTGCCCGAGCCAATGAGATGTGAAGGGAATTTACATGAAAATTTTAAAAAAATTTATCAAAACTTTGATACATTTCTAATAGCTACGGAGAAAGACTCAAAGCCAGGTAAAGTTAAAATTGCCCTTTTCCTTAACTTAATAGGACCTGAAGGGATTGAAATATATAATATACTCAACATTCCTGAAAAGGACAAGTTTAAGGGTGTTTTGAAAGAATTTGAAAATTATTGTGCACCTAGAAAAAATAAAACCTATGAAAGGTTTGTTTTTAATAGCAGAAACCAGGGACCAGATGAACCATTTGATCAGTTTGACGGTCAAATAAAGAAATTGATTCAAAGTTGTGAGTATGATGCCCAAGAAGATAGTATCCTTATAGATAGAATTATACTAGGAACTAACCACCCAAAAGTTCAAGAAAAACTTCCAAGTATTCAAAATGTATCCTTGCAGAAAGCTGTAGAAATTTGTAGAAATGCTGAGTTAGTAGAGTGTTTGTGTGCGCATCAGATTAATCCAAATCCAAACCCCCCCACTCTTTTACATGTATATTGTCACAAGTGGAAAAACCAATAATATTTCATAGATCAATATTTGGAAGTTCAATAAGTAATCTATAATCCTATTTTACTTAATCATAAGTTATTGCCCTCTACATTGGCAGGATGTAGCTTATTTATTGAATATACATTAAAATTGCAACTATGAAATATTATAGTTCCTTTATAAAATCAAATAATTACTCGAAATAATTTATTGAAACGACGTCTAATTACCTAGTCAGCATTATCGAGGTTTTCGACCTAAAGTCAACGCTCCAAATAAAGGAGGGAATTGCTGACTATGTAATAGGGCGATCGAAAAGACAAGAGTGGTAAAGGAGACTAGTGCACGATCCTCGGTCCGATACGTTGGTGATTGTGATAAATTGTAGAAGAAATGATCTTCAAATATCTAATGTAAGTAAAATAAATGATTTAAGTTTGTTTTTAAAATCACGTTTAGTTTCAATTTAGTTAAGGTTCCGTTACCTCTACGCCCCTAGTTGCACCCTATAAAATAGGGCGTGACATTTGGTGGGGTCGAAAACCTCGATAATGCTGACTACTATCCATTTCTAAAGTTTTGACCCCTCAGTTTGGAAGCTTGTAAAGTAAAAAGTACAATTTTAAAAAATATAATTTTCACATATTTCGGTAAAGTTACTTGTCTCTATTACACATGTAAAACTTTGTAACCGTAGATGCCTTGGTGCTTTTCTAATGGGAAGGTAAGTGTAAAATTGTCACCATTTTTTCCCTATTTCATCAATTACTCAATTGTAAAAATTTATTGTGCCTTACTGGTACTCCCAGGCCTAACTAATTTTTTACAGGCGATAAAGTGAACCTTACTTTAGTCCCAAAAAATATTAGTTATATTTTTTTTTCTTAGGTTTGGTAGTAATATTCAAAAAATGATTGTGGTTATGTAATTACTACCAGTAATCTTACAGCAAAAATTTTTGTTTTTTTGTATTACATATAAAGAGATGTAACTTTACGTTTAACGAAAATTTTGTTTTGGCAGTTGTCATAAACGTAAATACAAACAATTAATTTGTGTAAAGGATAGCAGCATTGTGCTTGCGGGATGGAGCGGGGCGTCGAAGGTGCAATAGTATGGGTGTTAAGGTAATAATCATTAAAGTAATGCAATATAGTGACGGTTTTTTTGTGCTCTATATGATAAATTAGGTAACTGGTAAAATTAAGAAAAAATAAGTATATGCATTGGTAAATATTTACATTTATTTCTATTTAACGATTTTCGATTGTTTCATTATGATCTATAAAATAGGCAAAACGTGTGTAGTCGAACAATAGTACCTAATTTAAAAATATTACGTCAAAGTGAGTAACGTAAATAGGCCAATTAGCTTTATTTATTTATAATTCACCTAAAAGAAAAACAATATTTTTGATGTTCCCTTATTTTTATGATTTGCATATTTGGAAAATTGTAACAAATGCTGTGGTAAGTTTGTCTGCATTTGCTTTTGCTTAATAAAAGAAATATGTGAAAGTGGCCTGTTTACGTAGAATCATATCCGATTTAACTTTTAAGGTACAAAGCCCTGATAAAATTTAGTTAAACCTAAAACTAAAAATATCCTGATTGGATTACGCCACTCTTTTTTACCGAAGAATACCTACACTTATGGATCGTTTTCTCCTTCTTCATCATTAATAAAGTCTTCATTTGAATCATCACCTTCATCTAAATTTATAATTAATGGTTCTACAACAACATCAACGAAGTGGTCTTTTTCTCTGTAGGATTCCTCAATTTTATTAGCGTGTCCAACGCAATTTTCCCAAACAGAATTTGGCACGTTCTGCATCGTTTCAAGACACAAATTTAGTACATTTGTGATTTTAAACGTAGTATTCAATTTTGCCACTTTATTTTTCACATATGCCCAAATTAATTCAATTGCGTTGAATTCACAGTGTGCAACTGGCAACCATAGAAGCTTTACATTATCATTACGTAACTCCTTTGCAATTGTATCTAGAAGATACGTTTTTGGAAAGTGATAGTTCTTGCATAGGTCTAAAAGCATTGGTTTGGTTAATTCATTAAACGTTGTAAATCCATTGGGCAATGTTGGTTT
Organism: Philopedon plagiatum; assembly: GCA_963971165.1. Lineage (NCBI taxonomy): Eukaryota > Metazoa > Arthropoda > Insecta > Coleoptera > Curculionidae > Philopedon > Philopedon plagiatum. The sequence goes on along the minus strand of OZ020189.1, from coordinate 64,327,002 downwards.
TCGCTGGGACATCCATTCTATTATTTTTTGTTTTATCCAGGCAGTTGTAGGATTTCGAAAATTAGGATCCAACATTGTATGATACGGTGCTTGGTCAATTACGATTACTGATTTGTCAGGTATTACGGAAAGCACTGTTCTAAACCATTCTTCGTAATGTTGTTTATTCATCTCGTTATGGTAATCCACTGACGCCGCACTTTTTTTCCCAACGAAACACTTCAGGCAGCCATCCAAAAACCCATTTTTACTATCAATATGTAAGATAATAACCCGTTGTCCTGATCCTGATGGCCGTTGTATTCCACCTCTAAAGCCATTAATTTCCTGTATACCACCTCTGTATTCATCAAAATTATCCCGTTTTGTGGGATTAACTCTTTCAACCCAGCCAAACTTCCCTGAATGATTTGCACCGCACCATGTTTCATCTGTATAAAATATTTGCCAAGAATCTTCACGATATTTCTTTATGGCGTATAAGAATTCCGCTCTTCTGGCAGCAATAGTGTTTTGTTCCATTAAAATTGGTTTATTAATTAGTGTTTTCTAGGAAAACCCAAGTTCTTTAATCCATCGGTACAAAGTCATTTCTGAAAATTCTGGTAAATAATCGACATCTTCTTTCAATTTCTGGTAAACTTGTTTTATAGAAGGAAACCGATGCTCCAGGTAAAAATTTAATATTGTTCTCCTTATGACGCCCTGCAAAATCTCATCACATTCCAGTCGGGGCCTTCCACTTCTCCCTTTTGATGGTATAATACCGGAACTTTTTTCTTCCGCAGTAACACGTTTAACGGTGTTTTCACTAATACCCAGGCAATCTGCTGTTCTTTTAACCACTTGCTCAATCAAAATATTTTCCAAACCGTTGTCTTTCTCTTATTGAAAGTACGCTCTGACTTTTAATATAATATTTTTCATTTGTTCGTTGCACTGACGAGACATTTTAATGTATTAGACTGTAGTTTGATACCGTATTTTTGGTTTAGATTACATCAGGTATTTATATAAATTCGAACAAGATAATCTTAAAAATCGTGTGAAAACAATAATAATTTCAAATTACTATCTACCACTAAAACCAAAAATTTAAATCAACAATAAGTAGATATAAACAACCACAATCAACTAAATAATATTATTTTACAAATCTTTTCAATACATAACAAATAGATTAAATTCTAAACAAATAAAAATACATGGACCTACGGACTACATACGACCTTAACGACGACGCCACCGTACTGTGAGTATGTCGGTAAAGGCGTTTTTTACTGGATTAAAAGGTATCGAAATCACCTTAGGGGAGTTTTTAACTATTAAAACGGTGTCAAATAAAAGTAAAGTTGGTAATCCTGTTTCCCAAGAAATTAACGAATTAATGTTTATTAGTTGTTTTGATCAAAAAGATGAGATTTCTTTAAAAATAAATAATCACATTGATCCCAAAATTAGACAGATTGTTGAGGAAGATTTCATTAATAAATATTTAAAGGCCGATAGACCTGATAAGCCTGAAATCGATTGTGAGATGAAAATATGTCTTACCCATGATCAACCCTTTTCTTTTAGACCTAGGAAATTATCCTTTTACGAAAAAAATAAGTTACAGCTTATATTAGATGACCTTATTGAAAAGAAAGTAATTCGAGAAAGTAATTCCCCTTATTGTAGCCCTATTGTTTTGCAAGAGAAAAGAAACGGAGACCTTAGGTTGTGTTGCGATTACCGCTCTCTTAACAAAATTTCAGTTAAGGACCATTATCCCATTCCATTAATGGATGATCAGCTTGATTTACTTAAAAATAAAAAGTATTTTTCATACTTAGACTTAAAAAATGGTTTTCACCATATTAAGGTAGCAGACGACTCGATCAAATATACATCTTTTGTTACTCAATTAGGACAGTTTGAATATTTGGAAATGCCTTTTGGACTTTCGAATGGTCCATCTACTTTTCAAAGATATATTAATTTGATTTTTAGGGATTTGATTAAAGAAAACAAAATTCTTATATATATGGATGACATTTTAGTAGCTACTACGGACATTTCAAGTCATTTGGAAATTTTGTCACGCTTGTATGATTTGGCTGTTCGAAATTGCCTGGAATTTCGAAAGGACAAGTGTTCATTTCTTCAGAATGAAATTATCTATCTTGGTTATTTAATTGATGAAAATGGAATTCAGCCGAATCCATTGAATGTAAAAGCAGTCGTAGACTATCCTATACCAAATGACGTAAAAAAGGTTCAAAGATTTTTAGGACTTGTTTCTTATTTCAGAAGATTCATACCATCATTTTCTGTTATTGCTAAACCTCTTTATGACTTGCTCAGAAAAGATAGTACTTTTATATTTGAACAAGAAGAATTAGATGCTTTTAATTATTTGAAAAATAAACTTACTTCAGCTCCTGTTTTAGCTATTTATTCCCCGACTTTAGAAACAGAACTGCATACGGACGCATGTTCACATGGATTTGGTGGAATCCTTATGCAAAAACAAAAAAATAACCTATTTCAACCGGTATCTTATTTTAGTAAACGTACCACACCAGCTCAAGCCAATTATCACAGTTATGAATTGGAATTGATGGCTATTGTATTTTCTTTAGAAAGATTTAGAGTATATCTTCAAGGTATTTCCTTTAAAATTATAACGGACTGCAATTCAATTAAGCTTGCTTTAAATAAAAAAGAAATTAATCGCAGAATTAACCGGTGGGCTTTAATTTTGTCCAACTATGATTATAAAATTGAACATCGTGATAATAACCGAATGAGGCATGTCGATGCCTTAAGTCGTGCCAATAATATTCTGGTTTTAGAAGAAAATACTTTCGAGCAAAACTTATCAGTTTCTCAGAATTTAGATCCTACCATATCAAGTTTAAAAAATCAACTTTCTACTACTGAAGATAAAACTTATGAAATGCGAAATGGACTTGTTTACAGAAAATTAGGTACTAAATCATTGTTTTATGTTCCCAAATTAATGGAAAATCAAGTTATTTATAATAGTCATGACAAATTAGGCCATGTAGGAATAGATAAAACCACTGATTACTTATCGAGAGTTTATTGGTTTCCTCAAATGCGCGAAAAAGTTAAAAATTACATTAGCAATTGTATTAAATGTATTACTTATTCCACAAATAGGGGGAAAATTGAGGGTTCTTTACATAATATTCCAAAAAGTGATAAACCTTTTGTAACCTTACATATTGACCATTATGGGCCTTTAGAGAAAACTCCCTCTAACAAAAAATACATTTTTGACGTGATAGATAGTTTTACTAAATTTGTCAAATTTTATGCAGTTAAATCCACTAAAACCATTGAAGTTATACACAAATTGGAAGATTATTTTAGTAACTACAGTAAACCAATCAGAATTGTATCTGATAGGGGCTCTTCTTTTACCTCTTCAGAATTTGATAAATTTCTGCAAAAGTTTGATATCGTACATGTTAAGATAGCTACTGCATCCCCAAAATCAAATGGTCAGATTGAACGTATAAATCGTGATTTAACTCCTATCTTATCAAAACTTTCAGATTTAAAGAATAAGTGGGATAAACATTTAAACGAAGTGGAGTTTGCCATTAACAATTCAGTTTGTAGGTCTACGGGGAAAAGCCCTTCTGTGTTACTATTTGGAGTCGAACAACGACACCCTGATGATTTTCTTAGAAACCATATTGACATTCAAAACGATAACTCGATTGATCTAGATTCTCTTAGGTCAGAGGCCAAATTACAGAACCAAAGAATTCAAGAATATAATAAGAAATATTTTGATTTAAAACATAACTCCTTTCCAATACAAAACTGGTGATTATATAATGATAAAAAATGTTGACGTAACTCCTGGAGTAAATAAAAAATTATTACCTAAGTACAGAGGTCCTTATGAAATAAAGAAAGTGTAATGTAAGGACAGATACTTGATTTCTGATATCGACAACTTTCAAGTAACTCAAAAGCCTTTTGAAGGTATTTATGGGCCAGAAAATATGAAGCTTTGGCTTCACGAATAAGTTATTTTGGCTGGCTACTTATTTTACATAGAATCATGTAAAATTAACCTGATTATGACAATCCTTACCTATTTAGACCTTTAATTTACTTAATTTGATATTTACTTACCAAATTGTGACATTTTTAACCTTATGCATGACTTTAAGATTTAAACCTTATGAAACCTTATGAATACCCTTATGTGAACTTATGATTGTTGATAATTTATGAAACCTTATGAATACCCTTATGTGAACTTATGATTATTGATAATTTATGAAACCTTATGAATGCCCTTATGTGAACTTATGATTATTGATAATTTACGAAACCTTATGAATACCCTTATGTGAACTTATGATTGTTGATAATTTATGAAACCTTATGAATACCCTTATGTGAACTTATGATTATTGATAATTTATGAAACCTTATGAATGCCCTTATGTGTACTTATGATTATTGATAATTTACGAAACCTTATGAATACCCTTATGTGAACTTATGATTATTGATAATTTATGAAACCTTATGCTTATGATTGATGTATCTCTTTATTTTTATGATTGTTAACCCTTATGCCGTATGATTCCACTTAAGAGTTTTGACGATTACTTACTTGAGTAATGAATGTATTCCTCAAGACAGTCTAATGTTAGACTTGATTATGCCCCTATTTTGATGTTAGATAAGTTTAGCTAATTAAGCTAGGATTTGTATATACGTCTTATAAAATAGCTTAGTTTATCTTTGAAATGTAAATTAGGATTTTTATCTTATTTAAGTAAGATTCCTTATGAAAACTGCTTTTATATATGTTTATTACCGAAATATTCATCTATGCCATTGGATCAGATCGAGGACGATCAGTATGTCAGGTTCGCCGAATTGTAGTAAGTGATTTTAAATCTCGCGCTTATTTTCAATTTGCCTTAGTCGGTAAAGCAGATTCCTCTGCACGGTGACGTTACTGACTGTCATCGGTCAATCTCTCTCTCGAAAAATGGCGCTCTAACCCAAAGCTGTGTTTAACATGTTTTCTCTAAAATATGTAATAAAATCCTTGTTAATTTTGCAAATCTTCATCGTTTTAATTTATATAACCCTCTACATGTATAAATTTGGTTTTGAGAAAAAACAAATGAACAAAAATTCATCACATTGGTCAATTCCTACGGGCAGCTTACACAGGGAAAAACTATACACATGGCAGTCCAGATGTTTTGAGGTTGAAGCTCGTTTAGTTTAACTTGTCTACTTACGCATGTATATGCGTGTATATTTTTTATTCTTGAGAAATTTCCTGGTTTTGCTGCATTTCCTAGAACACCTTTATAACATAAGATCACTGTAAAATCAAAGAAAACCCTGCAATAGTGTTGAAAAACGTCAATAGGAGCGACTGGTGCTCATCGGTATTACATTTGACATTAAACGATCGAGCTACGTGAGTTCCTAACATAGAATCGACCATCGAGTTATATCGTCGTCTTTTGTTAACTTAATGTATCAAATAAAGAGATGTTGCCATTTGGAGGATGAACTGTAGCTACGTTCCCCGGCTGGGAGGAGCAGCTAAATACCCGACAGAGCTCCTCTCAAGTGCGCACACTCGGTTCCTAGATGTCCGCCATAATTTGAAATAACTACTCATCCTCTGTAAAGCGTTATTAATCACTAACAAACCCTAATCTATGTTATTATAATAAAATAACACGATCGTGCGTTAAAGTGGACTTTAGCTTAGCGGCTTAGTTTTTAAGCGTAAAGGGATACTTTAAGTTTTTCGTCAGAACCGTATATTAGTTTTACTTACCAATACTTTATTTTCCGATAACTTTTGAAAAACACTTAAATTTTGTACATGAACCTCATCTGATAAGGGTCTTCAAGAAAGTTCAATAACTTTTTATTTTAAAATATGCAAATTTACATGGGATTTCCTATGGCCACTAGGGTGATGGTGATGTGTACGCAACCCTTTTTTTTAATAAATATTGATTTATTATAATATATTTAATATAATACTATATCAATATTTAAAAATATTTTGTATGCCCTTTTTAAAACCTAATCATTCGTTTGGGAAATCTTATAAAAAGTGGTAGGTATATGCAGGTATTTAATAATAATAATTGGCAAAAAATACTGGACAACATATGAAAAAACAAACACAAAAATGTGGAACTTTACATATTTATTTATCTGTTATTATTATAAATTTATCCTTACAAAAGCATGTATGTACACATTGTAAAAAAATCTTACGTTACTACAGTTTTAATAAAAAAAAGAATAAATACAACACACGATATACGAGTAAAATCACATACGTTACATCATTTATAATGTATAATACACAAAACTAAAACTTTTCTGAAAAAACAGTAAACCAAAAAAGAAATGTCAAATTAAGAATTACGTTAGGATAACAGAAGAAAGGCTTATTATATTACGGCCTTGTCTCGTAAATAAGACAAGTATGTAGTATCTCTCTCATGGGTCGAATCTCACACGTTTTTAAAGCAACAGAAAAAACCTTGAAAACCCCACCAGCCCGACCGCTCTGCACAACTCCGCAGTACCCCACTTCAGTCTTTCTTCGTGTGTCGAATCGAGCACGTTGGTTGAACTTCCGCTCTTGTGTGTTAGTGTACGTAATTATGCCCAAGGAGAAGAATGAAGAAAACCGCAAACGCCGTCGTCGTAGCTACAGCGACGAGGACCGCGTTATCGAATCGCGGCTGATGCAGATGCAAAAACAATTGGACGCAATGAGTCGGAGAGAACGGAGAGCGAAGGGATCGGTGACTCCTGATAAAGAGGCAGAGCTTTATACTAACTCATCTTACGATGACTTATCATCCTGCCACCTACCTTATGAGGAAGAATATTTTGATAATGGTGAGTTTTTTGTCTTATTTGACATAGAATAGGTTGTCTATAGATTCATAGATTGTTATTATTTTTTACCACTGTCTTTGGTTGATTATTATTAATGGTAGTTTGTGTGTTTTTGGTAACACTGCCTAATACATAGCAAATTTTTTGGTTGTTTTTGGTAACGACCTTCATATTTCGTGTTTTTGGTAACACATCCAAATTAGGAAAAACTATTTACTTTTGGTTGCCTTTTGGTAACAACCTGTATATTGCGTTTTGTAACAACCTGCATAATTTGTGTTTGCTAACACATGAAAATTGGGAAAAAGTCGAAATTGGTTGTTTTTTGGTAACAACTTGCAGGTCCTGTGTTTTTGGTAACACACCGCACACCAAATTTCTCATCGCATTTTCTTGGTTGTTTTTGGTGACAGCCTACATGTGTTTTTGGCGACACATGAATTTTAGCTGATTATGGGTATATCTATGTATGTGCGTACAATATTCCTGTATGAAGAACAGAATTATTTTATTCTATTTATTTTTTATTGTTCCTCTTGGTAGGAACCTATTATTATTTATTTCCGTTTATAACTTTTGAAAAAGGTTTTTCCTTGCTTCAGGCAACCTTGAAGCCGTCGAGGATGATAGCCAGATGTTAAGTGTCCAAGATGACGCTCGGTCCTCAGTTCCCAATGATTCTACTGATCAGGAGATTGATACAAGTGGATTGCAGGAAAATATTTTGCATATTTTAGGGTTTGAACCCACGCAGAAGGAAACGCGTGGCCCGCCTATTCATTCAGCTATCAAGCCTCGCTGGATGGATATTTTGATTAGCGGCCTGAGTGACGATGTTAAATCAGAAATCCTTAAAAAATATGTAATTCCTGAAAATCTTCCCGATCTTAAGGCACCCCTCTTAAATCCAGAAGTTAAAGCAGCACTTTCCCCACAAGTTCTACGTAGGGATGAACGTTTAATTGCTAAACAGGGTCAACTTTCTAGCTGCATTGCTGGGCTCGGCCGAGCATTGACTTTAGTGCTTTCAAAGGAGGGAGAGAGGGCCGACCATGATCTCCAGCTTATAGAATATTTAAGCGATACAGGTCGACTTTTATGTGACTATTTTAACTCGGAAATGAAAGTTCGCAAAGAACTAATCTTAATAAATTTAAATAAAGACTTGCGCGATGTTTTGGCGGAAGCGCCAGTTAGTAATAAGTTTTTGTTTGGCGATTCCCTAGAAGATCGCCTTAAAGCTGCAAAAAATTTAGAGAAAGCTGGCCTGGAGTTAAGACAGTCTAAACCCAAGTTTATCAAGAGGCCACCTGTTGTATCATCTTTAAACTTAAAGGGCCCCTCTCGTGCATCAAGGGGATCGCGAGGGGAATATGTGCAAGCAAGAGCTTCTTATCAGCAGCGCCTTCTGTACCATCCTTATCAACGTCCGACCAATGTGCAACGATCATTTCAGCAAAGCTCTCTCGTGAGGCGACCATCTCTCAACAATCAAGACCAGATTCGCCATCGCCAGGGGAGAACAAAGGTGGAAAACAACAGACAGAGGCGGTAATTTCCAAGGTAGAGTCTAGTAGCAGTAAAGTTAGTAATTGTTATGCTGGTAGATTGAGGAATTTTATAAATGAATGGCAAAATATTACTTCTGATAATATGGTATTATCATATGTTCAAGGTTTACAGTTACCCTTTTTAGTTTACCCTAAACAAACTATCGCTCCCAAGGAGCCTTCCTGGTCATTGTCCGAGCAGAGAGCAATTGAATGCTCTATCTTGAACTTACTCAATATCGGTGCAATAAGTATGGTAAAACCTTGTGTTGGTCAATACATTTCTAAAATATTTTCAGTGCCAAAGTCGGATGGCAGCAGTAGACTTATACTAAACCTCAAATCTTTAAATTCATATATTTGGTCAGACCATTTTAAAAGTGAGGATCACAAGACGGTGACAAAAATAATTCAAAGGGGCATGTTTATGGGGTCTATTGATCTTAAGGATGCTTATCTTATGGTTCCAATTTTTGAACCACATAGAAAATATCTGAGGTTTAGATTCCAAAATAAGCTTTACCAGTATAATTGCATGCCGTTCGGTTTAAATTGTGCTCCTCTCGTTTTTACCAAACTTTTAAAACCAGCGTTGTCCTATCTTAGAGGTAGAGGTTTCCTGTCTGTTTTATACTTAGACGATTTTTTGATTTTTGGTTTTTCTTACAAAGATTGTTTAAAAAATATACAAAGCACAATTTGTTTATTAAATAATTTAGGCTTTCTTATTAATTATGAGAAAAGTAAATTAGTACCTTCCCACCAGGTAAAATATTTGGGTTTTTTATATAATTCCCTTGATATGTCTGTTTCTCTTCCTCAAGAAAAAATTAATAAGGTTATTAAATTATTAAAGAAATTTTATAATCTACAAGAATGCACAATTCGAGAGTTTGCTGAATTTTTAGGTACTCTTTGTTCTATCTGCACTGCTGTGCAATACGGTTGGCTTTATACAAAATTATTTGAGAGGCAGAAATTTTTAGCGCTTAGACAGTCTGGAGAAAATTATGATTGTAAGATGACTCTACCTCCAGCTTTAAGAGAGGATTTTAATTGGTGGTTACGAAAAGTTCCTTGTGCCAGAAACAAAATTAAAGTCGATTCTTACAGTCTTGAGATTTTTTCGGACGCTTCTACAGGATGGGGTGCTTTTTGCAATGGCCAGAGATGCCATGGTTTTTGGTCGGATTTAGAACGGGCAGACCATATTAATGTTTTGGAGCTTAAGGCGGCTTTTATGGCACTAAAAAGTTTTGCCTCGGAATTATCAGATTGTAATATTTTATGCCGTGTGGATAACACTACAGCCTTGGCCTATATTAACAGGATGGGCAGTGTTCAATACCCCGTTTTAAACAAATTATCTCGGTTAATTTGGCAGTGGTGTGAAGCTCGCAATATTTTTATATTTGCTTCTTATATCCCCTCACAAGATAATGTCGAAGCAGACACTGAATCTCGAAAGAGTTTAGCACAAGAAACCGAATGGCAGCTTAACAACTCGGCTTTTCAAAAGATTGTTTCAGCCTTTGGTTTTCCAAACATTGACCTTTTTGCATCAAAGAGTAATAAAAAGTGTAAAAAATTGGCGGGGGGATTCGGAGTGTATTGCAGTTGACGCCTTTACGGTGGATTGGAATGAGTATTTTTTCTATGCCTTTCCACCTTTTTCATTAATTCTTCGTGTTCTGCAGAAAATTATCAAGGATAGGGCTAGAGGCATTGTTGTTGTCCCACTCTGGTCCTCTCAGCCATGGTTCCCCCTTTTCTGCTCCATGCTAGTAAATGAACCTATTGTTTTTCAACCATCTAAAGATCTGCTTTCTTTTAATAGGCTGTCCCATCCGATTTGGAGCAAGATTACCCTGGTGGCAGGAGTCTTATCCTGCAATCATTAAGATCTGGGAACATTCCTCAGGATTCTTTGGAAATATGCTTAGCATCTATTTCCAATTCTACTATTCGTCAGTACAACGTAGGTCTTAAGTTGTGGTGGAATTATCGAAAAAGCAAGGGCCTTGATATACTTTCCGCTTCGATCACAGAGGTATTAGAATTCTTAACAATTCAATTTAATAAAGGGGCTTCTTTTAGTACTCTGAATTCCCTTAGAGCAGCTCTTTCTCAAATTTTGGGGCCTTTTCTAAGTACGGACTTAAGAATTAAAAGGTTTTTTAAGGGAGTCAACAGCTTAAGACCTCCGTTGCCTAAGTATGGTACCACATGGGATCCTTCTATTGTTTTAACCTATGTTAAGAAATTAAGGGCGTGTACCGTTGTCAACTTCGGTTACGGTTTTGTGTCCCGTAAGTATCGGTAATCTGAAAAGTTGGCAGATTGGAAACGCAATATCTGTCATTAATGTCACCGAAGAAACCGAGCGGTTAACCAGGTTTGACAACGGTACACAGCCTAAAATCGGATTCCCTTTCGTTACAAGAATTATCTCATAAACTGGCAGTTCTTCTGGCCTTAGCAACTGGACAGAGAGTCCAGACTTTGGCTAATATAGAAATATGTAATATTATTAGATATGAAACAAAAATTGTAATCAAAGTTCCTAATAGGATTAAGGCTTCTGGAAAGGGTAGGCTTCAGCCCACTCTCATTCTACCTTTTTTTGATTCAGATATAGATATTTGTCCTGCGAGGACTCTCCTTTTTTATTTAGATAAAACAAAAGTTTTAAGAGGATCGTCGACTGATCGTCTATTTATTACTGTTAGGAAACCGTTTCATGCTGCGTCCTCCCAGACGATTAGTCGATGGTTAAAAGATATTTTGAAGAAGAGTGGCCTGGATACTAACCTTTTCTCGGCCCATAGTACCCGTCACGCTTCGACTTCCGCTGCTTCAAGAAAGGGTATCTCTTATGATACCATTCGTTTAGCGGCAGGTTGGACGGATAAATCCAGCGCTTTTGCGCGGTTTTATAATAGGCCATTAATAGAAAATGATAATTTTGCAGAGGCTGTTTTTAGTTGTTAAAGAGTTTGTTTCTTCTTGTTTGTATCCTATAGAAACAAATTTCTTGTTTTTGTTATAGGATATGTTAGTTTGTTTTCAATGTTTTGTACCTATTATAGATCCATAGTATCTTACTGTGCTATTTCTCTATCATAGAAAATATTTTTGTCGTGTATTTCTTAGTTCCAGATATGTAAGTTTTATTTACATGTTTCGTACCTGTTACGTAATATATTACCTTGTTTCTTCTTAATATTGTTGCAAATTGCTTTAAACGACTACATACTTGTCTTATTTACGAGACAAGGCCGTAATATAATTGACAGATCAAACGAACTTACCTAAGTGAAGTTCGATCTTAATTATATTAGGCCTTGTTGAAGTAAATAAGTCCCACCCTACCCATTTTATTCCTTACCCCTTATGTGGCAACAATATTTGGCTTTAAAATAACTGAAGTGGGGTACTGCGGAGTTGTGCAGAGCGGTCGGGCTGGTGGGGTTTTCAAGGTTTTTTCTGTTGCTTTAAAAACGTGTGAGATTCGACCCATGAGAGAGATACTACATACTTGTCTTATTTACTTCAACAAGGCCTAATATAATTAAGATCGAACTTCACTTAGGTAAGTTCGTTTGATCTGTCAATTCTATGATCACTTGACTCCGATACCGCCAAACATGAAACAAAACAACAAACAGCTCTTTAACCTTCATTTTGGTTCGGAGATCTTCGTTTGTTGTCGGCCGGGAGTTCTGTCGGATTTTTAGCCGCTCCTCGGCTAGGGACCTCTTGCAAGGTTGCCAAATTTTTGGAATAAAATGTGTCAATTACTTAATAATAATTATTTGTTTTAAACTAATGCAGAAATTAAATTAAGAATAAAATTATAAAGCACTACGATTTAAACCCACGTTAACAAATTCTAATACAACCATAAATTGGTCTGGTATCTGAGACAACCTGGCGACATTGGATCTGACATAACATAACATAACCTCTAAAAATTCTTTGTTGCTAAAATGTCACAGACGCGTATTTTTTGTGTATTTTTGCGTTGTTTGTGCCCATTTTGTATTCCCAATGGCTAAGTGGAATAGAATCGACGATATCCCAGGAACCTCCACCGAAAGGGCCTTATCCCCACCAAGAAAACGACAAAAAAAAAACCGAAATGTAAAGGCCAAAGGAAATGCTAATAAATATTTATAAAGCTTCATTACAAAAGAAATAAAGTTTCATTACAAAAGAACTATACCTTTTCCAGGACCCAGCATGGAGGGTTTGAGGCTGAATGTGGTGGTAAATACTAAATGTTCTAATTTATACATTATAAGTCGTTTTATACATACATAAACTGCTGTTCCTTCCATTGAGTATGTATAGTTGCTCATCCAAAAGGTAAGTGCCAAAAAAGACTATTTCAGAATGCTCACAAATTATTTCCAGTATGAAGGAAAACTGTAAGTAAAAACGGAATTTTTCCGACAGCTTCCTGCCTTTTTTATGTTTATAAGGCAAGCAGCTAAAATCAAATGTGACCGTAGGTATAGGTACATAGTACTTAAAAAAATAAACTGTCAGAAACTTTCAAGTATTTTTTATATAATCTTTATGGTACCATTAAACCGTTTTTCTTGAGTGCTTTTTTGTAAGCATTTACATTATCTTATAACGGTACCTATTTATAAGTATCTTAGTCATGATACACTTACAACAGTATGCTACGTTTGATGTCACTTCGAGGGAGAATCTTAAATTGACAAGGCACTTACCTGAGCAAATGGAATATGACAATAATATTTTAATAAGAATCAACCCAACATACTACCCGACAGTAAGCTGACCTGTAATAATATTTTGATAAATGTCAACTCAACAGACTACCCGACAATAAACTGACCTGTACTTATGTACAAGGAGTGCAAGCGTCTAATCAATTTAGGATTCCTCTCGAAGTGACGTCATAGCGTAAGCATACCTTGTAAGTGTATCGCGATCTTAGTAATAGGTAAGTATAAGTATCAAAGCAATTTCAAAATATTCCTGTGGTCTGTAAATGGTTTATTTATGCATTGTTTCCATGTTAAATATTTAACCCCAAGTTATGCCCTGTTATATTAGAAGTATAGAGATAAAAGTTGACATAATATTATATAAATTTCATAGTCTTAAGGTTATTTTAATTTGCCAAATAGGCTGAAAAATGCATTTAAAATTGTGCCCATAAAGTTTTTAATGTCAGAAAATTATTATCAATCAACCTTTAGGTAGGTACTTGGTATGAAAAGGTAAAAAACAATAATACAAGGGATGTGAAAAATTTGTAAAAGTTTTTCAAAAAGTAAAAGCATTTTTTAACTATTTTTGAAGCTTTTTTGGCATAATATTGGCAAATTAACACTATCTTAAAACTCTGAAAATGTCAAAGTTTAACCCTATCCTATATATGTCAATAGAACCCAACATGGGCTTAAAAATTTAACATGTAAAACACTGTGGAGTGCTTTAAAAAAATGTAGGTACTTACTGCCTTGTTAAGATAGATTCTTTGTTCGATAAGGCTTTTAATTAAACTGAAGTAGCTTTTGGCAATAGGTAAGTAACTGCACGTATTTTTTTTCCCAAATTAACATTTTGAAAGATTTTACAATCATTTTCTTAGTAGGTATATTTTAATGTATACGTATTTTATCCAGTATTTTGTTGGCTTTTTTTGTCTGTTATACAGTAATGTCTGGGTTATCCGAACAGAAAATTGCCAGACCCTGTTAGGATTACCTACACATTCTACTATGGACTATGAACATTGGACTTCATAATAATAATCCGAAACATGGACGGATTATTATTATTATTATTAATTTTTTTGTTTTTAGTAAAATGAAGAGAAAATAATGAACTTGCAGGAAAACCATGAAACTGGCAAATTAATTTACATTACATTACATTTACATTTCAAGACCCAGGATAAATGATATGTCATATGTTGTTACCATTACGGAGGCATCGTGGTATTTTGGAGAGGTTGAAAAAGATGTTACTCCTCAAAACCCAATTGGAAACACCTGTGGAGTCTAGTGAGAAGGAGCCCTTGGATTTAAGACCTTGGTTTTACTTTTACTTCATATCTATTGAACTCCTTAGCTTAGAACCGACAAAAATATCAGTTAGGTGCCAATCACTATATAGGTGCCAACAACTGTATGTTTTACCCTATATTTTTTGTTATTTTTAAATTGTTTCTTTAAATAAATTTTGAAATATAAATTGAATTGTTTTTTTTGTCTTTTTAAACTCTGTACCTACACTTTATCCTTAATCAACTTATTAGAGTCGTCTGTTTTAATAATACTCTTAAAAAAGTATATTCTTTAATCTGGTATTAAAATGCATTGTCTTCCAGAAATAAATAATATAAAAAAAATTTACAATGTTTAAAAGAAAACTGAAGAAATTTGTTCTAAAAAAAATATCAATTTTTTATATTCTATGATTAATCTGAAAAACATTGGCGTTAATTTGATTACATTTTTATTTAATATTATATTTATTTTGTCATATTCCATGTAACGAACTATGTATAGTTGGTTTGGAATAGACAGTTTAAAGTTAAATCATACCCAACAGGTCATAAACAACAAATTGGGCAAAAATTAAAATAAAGAAATATGAAATAACCCGCGTCTTTCTTTGAAGATGATTGCCTGTAATTTAAACTTTATTATGAACGATAAGTAAGTCTGCAAGTCCATGCATAAGTATTAAACAGTTTTTTTTTGCAAAACTACAAAACGGGCTCCTTTTTTAAATAAAACTCCTAATTCGGTGTAAGTTTTTGTATTCTTTTTAAATGGACCTTTTTGAGGGTTACAGCAATTAACTCTCAATTATACTGCTAGGCTGAAGTGTGGTAAGTATGTATTTGAAGCAAAACGACAATTAAAACTTCCAATGTGACGGTTCTTGCGGCTTCATTTATGTCTGTATGGTTTTAATGCCTTACTTTTCTGATATGATGTTTAACTTTATACTTGACGTCACTGTTTGTGACACGAACATAAAACAACTTAAAGTTTTTGTACTTATGTTAATTATGTTAATAATAACTTTACTAGGAGTGAAAGTAACTGAAAAAAAAAAACCTCCACTGGAGGGTGACATAAAGTTTGACAAAATACTATAACTTGATTAACACTGCTTCTCCATGCAATCCTTTCTCCTCAGGCACGTAATTGTTTCATCACAGTGTTTTATCGCAACTCTATCAGTCTATAAGATTCTTTATATATATATATATATATATATATATATATATATATATATATATATATATATATATATATATATATATATATATATATATATAGGTATTAGTATGAACAATAATCAGTGCCTTGCCAATTCCACCTTTTGCTACATTTGTTTGTTACTGCAGACTTAGAATTTTGTAAATTTCATTTCAAAATATCCACTATCATAATGTTAATAGACAGACGTTTATTCTTTCATAACAGTAGTGTCTTTCTTGCTCTATGTGGACACACACAAACCTCATTCACAACAATGTGGACCTAGAGGAGTTTGGAAAGAGAAGGAATATTCCTATTAAAAATAATAAACTTTTGAAGTACCTACTTTTGGAGTGCTGTTTTATAATAATAGATCTTACCAAAATCTTCGAAACCTTCACTGCCTTTAAACTATTTTTTTTAACATAACTCTGTTAGCATAGATACTGCTAACAGATTATAAAAGTAAACATTTTACTATATGAAGATAGCTACTACCCAATAACCATGTGCTTATGAATGATAATTTAATTCTGCCTTAATTTCTGTATACCTAATATGCACGGGCATTTTTTTTAATAAATAAAGAAAACTTGGCAAAATTGAGTAAAGATTTTTTATTAAAATAAATCGTAACATGAGTTTAAAGAAATATTCCCTATTCTCTGATAAATTCTACAAACCCTACATCAACCTGCGAACAACGAAATTCTTAACTTAAAGTACTACTTGTAGAAATAAAAATTATAACTGTATAGCTCAATGTGACAGGTTCTCAATTAAATATCGAAAGTTTTAGCTCTAGAAGGATAAACAGACTTTGCACTGGTACTTTTACTGTAACTGAAAACCAAAATTTTTGTATGATTAGGGGTAGAGTAATTTTCATTCTTTCCTCCTCTCTGACTTCTTTATCGAACTATTTGGGATCGAGGTTCCTGGTTAGATGGTAGAGTAATTTTCATTCTTTCCTCCTCTCTGACTTCTTTATCGAACTATTTGGGATCGAGGTTCCTGGTTAATCATCTCCACAATGCCCGGCCTTGGCCGTACTTTTTCGGTAGTTGTTAGCCAGTAACAGATTTATAGAAATAAAAAAATTTAAGCGGCCAACACTTTATACAAACATTTTCTACACAGAAAAATAAAGGTTTATTCGTTTATTATCAACACTGCAGAAAAAATTTATGGGACATGCTCAAAATATGTCATGTTGATATTTCTCGTAACTTAACCTAACTTTTTCTAGTTGTCAAAATTTCAAAATATGACAAAGAAAAAAGGTGAGATACTTTATTTGTCCATTGTAAAATGGGGTTCTGACGTCATTCTCAAAGTCTCAAAGTGACGTAAATGGTCACGCCTACCTGTGCTCGGTATCATATCTTGTATTATTTGTATCATGCAACATTCTCATACTCACTGAAATCAATGGCATCCCGCAACGTGACGTGGACTACTGAAAAGAAGGCGTTCTCGATTCTACGCAGTTATACGTTTGACAAGGCACCTTTGATTCACTTACCCATAGCGATTCATTTAACCCCGGTTGGAATAATTTGTAATTTGAAATATTTCAAAAAGATTGAAAAACCGCATAGAGTGTGTTGTACAAAATATGTCTAGAACTTCTCCTAGAATCCAAAAGTATGATAAAAATCATACCATCCAATTTAAAATAAGCGAGAAAGTGGATGTTTAATACAATATTTTTTTATTCGATGCTCAATTGTTTTGCTGATAAGATATATGAATGATCTATAAAAATCCCCAAAACTTTCACATTTAACATTTTTCCCATCTTTAAAAATAAAAAAGTTGAAGGCCTGTTCACTTTTATTTGGAAATAACCCTGTACTGTTTTGTATGAAAATCTAAATCGTAACTGAAATCTTTAAGTACGTTCATTGACAACTCAGACTTTCAGATATGCATTGCTTTTCCATATTATAGACCTAAATTCAGTTAGTTGTCAAGGGCTCTACATTCAAATACACTTTTCAAACACTTTTTTTATTTAGAGCGAAAATTGAAAAAAAAACTATGTTAAATTGTAGGCCCTGTATGAAAGCACAGCTAATTTTATAAACAATAATAACCTACTCAAACTCAACTACTAAATAAGTAGTATCATACAACCAGTGCTTTAATTAGAAGACCAACAAAAAAAGGTTATTTAAAATTTGGAGTAGTGATTTTTTATGTATACAATACTTCCTCTAGCGTGTAAAGTAAAATTGTAGATATAAATTTAATCTAAATAATCTAGGGTGAATTGAAATTAAATACCAAATGCAGATTTGAAGTTTTATTAAAAAAATTATATGTACCTATATACATAAAAATAAATCTTAAGAAACATTATACACGATTGGCAAGGTAAAACCTTGCATGCCAAGTTTAATGCAATAGAATAGTATGGTTATAAAAAGCCTAAGATTGAAAAGAGAACGACAGCTATTACCCCTGTTCCACTTCCAATACGACGGCTATTCGTTGGCATAATGTTGGCTGAGGTATGCAGGGGGAAGAAGTTTCTCTCACTCCATGCAAAACGCATTTTTACAAGCGTCCAGCTATTGCCTGCATCACTTAAAGTGATAGAGGCACTGCGTTATTATGAGTGCACTACAATAAAGATATTTTATATTTTTGATTTAAACGACAGCCAGTGTTGCCATTCCATTAGAATATTTATTAGCTATTTTAGAAATGTTTTAAAAGTAATACATTTTACAGGACTTTTCGATTTAAAAACAAGTTATGCGCTTATCACAAAAAAAGTAAATTTGTAAAAAATATTAGTATTTCAACATAAGAATAATTGTCAAAGTGTAATAATAGGTATTTAATATTTTATCGGGGAAGACAACATAAATAATTTAATTTTTACTGGTTGATGGCAACACTGCCCTTCGCGTTCACTTTACTACGCAATACTTTTAATGACTGGCTAGGGCGGCTAGGCTCATTTTCGCAGAGACTTTTGCATATAAAATAATAAAGTGATATTTTTAGAAATGTATTCGCGTGAACAGAAAATTAATATAATTTTGTGGTATTCCAAAGCTGAAAGTGCCGATGACGTTGTTGGGCAACTTGCATTTGCGTACCCTGGTCAACAGGTTCCTTCCCGCCAAACGATTATCAATATTTTTAATCGTTTCAAAAAATCCGGGTGCATTAACCAATGTGGTAAATGCTATCACGAGGATCAACAAGCCCGTCCTATTCCTGAAGAAAGAGTCGAGAGGGACGAAAATGTATGTGCTTTTGTGGAAGCAAATGAGTCATGCCCCAGCATCCAAATTTCTCAAGAAATTGGCATTCCAGACCGCATAGTTAGACATGTTTTAAAAAAGCATGGGTATAAATCCTACAAAATTAAAACTACCCAAGAAATTTTCCCAGATGATTTTATCAGGCGAATGGAGTTTTGTGAGACCATGAGAAGGAAAATTGATGAAAATGAAGCTTTTCTAAAAAATATTCTGTTTACAGATGAATCATCATTTTCTCTTCATGGTTATCATAATCCTGCAGTCGCCAGATATTGGTCACGGGAAAATAAACATTTAAGTGCGCCTTTACGGACACAATATCACCAAAAATTAAACTTTTGGGCGGGTATTTTGGGCGACAATATTGTAGGACCTTTTGTCATTGACGGCAACTTAAATGTGGACAAATATTTGCAGATACTGCAAGAGGAAATTATACGGGCTGTGCGGACCTTGAATGTTAATTTCGAAGAAATTTGGTTTCAGCAGGATGGCTGTCCTGCTCACAACGCAAGGCCAGTTCAGGAGTTTTTGACTAGGACTTTTCCTGAACGGCTTATTTGTGGCAGAGGTGCCATACCATGGCCGGCAAGGTCACCGGATTTGACTCCCCTCTACTTTTTTTTTTGTGGGGCCACTTAACTCAACTAATTTGCAGGTATTCACACGAGAGGCCTGTAAATTTAGTTGAGTTAAGAGCAAAAATATTCGACATTACTACTATCCATTTCTAAAGTTTTGACCCCTCAGTCTGAGGGTCAATAACAAAAAAACCACGGGGCAGAATAAACTGACAAAATTACAGCTTGTTAGGACGTTATCCAAGAGTTTCTTCCAAAAAATGTATTATTGTAGCGTAAACGATATTGAAGTTATTCATAATCAAGTAGAAAAAAACGACGATTTTACTGCGTTAATACTGATAAACGATTTTCTCATGTCTATATATTGGTTAATTTTTTCCCTATTTAAATGCAATTTTGAAGGTAGATAGAAAAATATCTATACTTTCGCAAGAGATTGGTAGTATATGTCTAAAATTGTATTTTTTTATTTTTTAATGATGTTTTTGTATCAGCTGTACTGTGGACAATTTAAAACCTTAAAAAAAATCTTTACACTCGTAGACGTATTTATTATTATACAAATGTATTTTATTACACAAAATTAAAAAAAGCACCTTTAGTTCTTGTAAAAATTGTAATAAATATTAAAAGCGACATAAGAAATAGATGCAAAATATTAAACGCCTTTACCGACATAAACACAGTACGGTTGCCTCGTCGTGAATGTCAGGCTTATCGCTATGTAGTCCGTAGGTCCATGTATTTTTATTTGTTTAGAATTTAATCTATTTGTTATGTCTTGAAAATATTTGTTAAATAATATTATTTAGTTGATTGTGGTTGTTTATATCTACTTATTGTTGATTTAAATTTTGGTTTTAGTGGTAGATATTAATGTGAAATTATTATTGTTTTCACATGATTTTTAAGATTATCTTGTTCGAATTTATATAAATACCTGATGTAATCTGAACCAAAAATACGGTACCAAACTACAGCCTAATAAGTTAAAATGTCTCGTCAGTGCAACGAACAAATGAAAAATATTATATTAAAAGTCAGAGCGTACTTTCAACAAGAGAAAGACAACGGTTTGGAAAATATTTTGGCTGAGCAAGTGGTTAAAAGAACAGCGGATTGCCTGGGTATTAGTGAAAGCACCGTTAAACGTGTTACTGCTGAAGAAAAGAGTTCCGGTATTATTATACCATCAAAAGGGAGAAGTGGAAGGCCCCGACTAGAATGTGCTGAGATTTTGCAGGGCGTCATAAGGAGAACAATATTAAATTTTTACCTGGAGCGCCGGTTTCCTTCTATAAAAGACGTTTACCAGAAATTGAAAGATGTCGATTATTTACCAGAATTTTCAGAAATGACTTTGTATCGATGGATTAAAGAACTTGGGTTTTCCTATAAAAAAACTAATTAATAAACGAATTTTAATGGAACAAAACACAATTGCTGCCAGAAGAGCGGAATTCTTATACGCCATAAAGAGATATCGTGAAGATTCTTGGCAAATATTTTATACAGATGAAACATGGTGCGGTGCAAATCATTCAAGGAAGTTTGGCTGGGTTGAAAGAGTTAATCCCACAAAACGGGATAAGTTTGATGAATACAGAGGTGGTATACAGGAAATTAATGGCTTTAGAGGTGGAATACAACGGCCATCAGGATCAGGACAACGGGTTATTATCTTACATATTGATAGTAAAAATGGGTTTTTGGATGGCTGCCTGAAGTGTTTCGTTGGGAAAAAAAGTGCGGCGTCAGTGGATTACCATAACGAGATGAATAAACAACATTACGAAGAATAGTTTAGAACAGTGCTTTCCGTAATACTTGACAAATCAGTAATCGTAATTGACCAAGCACCGTATCACACAATGTTGGATCCTAATTTTCGAAATCCTACAACTGCCTGGACAAAACAAAAAATAATAGAATGGATGTCCCAGCGAAAAGCAACATTGCCCGATGGATTTACAACGTTTAATGAATTAACCAAACCAATGCTTTTAGACCTATGCAAGAACTATCACTTTCCAAAAACGTATCTTTTAGATACAATTGCACAGGAGTTACCTACGTAATGATAATGTAAAGCTTCTATGGTTGGCAGTTGCACACTGTGAATTCAACGCAATTGAATTAATTTGGGCATATGTGATAAATAAAGTGGCAAAATTGAATACTACGTTTAAAATCACAAATGTACTAAATTTGTATCTTGAAACGATGCAGAACGTGCCAAATTCTGTTTGGGAAAAGTGCGTTGGACACGCTAATAAAATTGAGGAATCCTACAGAGAAAATGACCACTTAGTTGATGATGTTGTAGAACCATTAATTATAAATGTAGATGAAGATGATGAAGATGATGATCCAAATGAAGACTTTAGTAATGATGAAGAAGGAGGAAACGATCCATAAGTGTAGGTATTCTTCGGTAAAAAAGAGTGGTGTAATTCAAGCAGGTTATTTTTAGTTTTAGAATTAACTAAATTTTGTCAGGGCTTTGTACCTTAAAAGTTAAATCAGATGTGATTCTACGTAAACAGGCCACTTTCACATATTTCTTTTCTTATTAAGCAAAGACAAATGCAGACAAACTTAACACAGCATTTGTTACAATTTTCCAAATATGCGAATCATAAAAATAAGGGAACATAAAAAATATTGTTTTTCTTTTAGGTGAATTAGAAATAAATAAAGCTAATTGGCCTATTTACGTTACTCACTTTGAAGTAATATTTTTAAATTACTATTGTTCTACTACACACGTTTTGCCTATTGTATAGATCTTAATAAAACAATCGAACATCGTTAAATACAAATAAATGTAAATATTTACCAATGCATATACTTATTTTTTCTTAATTTTACCAGTTACCTAATTTATCATATAGAGCACAAAAATAAAAGCCTTCACTATATTGCATTACATTAATGATTATTACCTTAACACCCATACTATTGCACCTTCGACGCCCCGCTCCATCCCGCAAGCTCAATGCTGCTATCCTTTACACAAATTAATTGTTTGTTTTTAGGTTTATGACAACTGCCAAAACAAAATTTTCGTTAAACGTGAAGTTACATCTCTTTATATGTAATACAAAAAAACAAAAATTTTTGCTGTACGATTACTGGTAGTAATTACATAACCACAATCATTTTTTGAATATTACTACCAAACCTAAGACAAAAAAATAAAAATAATATTTTTTGGGAATAAAGTAAGGTTCACTTTATCGCCTGTAACAAATTAGTTAGGCCTGGGAGTACCAGTAAGGCACAATAAATTTTTAAAATTGAGTAATTGATGAAATAGGGAAAAAATGGTGACAATTTTACAATTACCTCCCCATTAAAAAAGCACCAAGGCATCTACGGTTACAAAGTTTTACATGTGTAATAGAGACAAGTAACTTTACCGAAATATGTGAAAATTATATTTTTTAAAATTGTACTTTTTACTTTACAAGCTTCCAAACTGAGGGGTCAAAACTTTAGAAATGGATAGTAATTCCATAACACCGGAGGTATTGTCGAATGTTAGGACGGAGTTTTATGATCGGCTCGGGTATTGCGAAGCCCAGCAAGGCAATGTCTTCGAACATTTATTAAAATGACTTTTTTTTATTTCATAACATTTTAAGAATGCTTATGAGTTTATTTTTTTAAAGTTATTGTTTTAATTAGGATTACTATTAATTTTTAAGAATGTTCATGAGTTTATTTTTTTTAGAATAGCAGTTTTTATTTTGTTTTTATGCTTAAGTCAGATAAAAATTTAAACACCTTTAAATTACTGTTGTATTAAATACAACAGTGATTAACATGACCGCAAAAAAATGAAAACGTCGTAAAACATCGCAAAAAAATGCGTAGACATCACTACTTCCCCAATATCCGGCTGATACGATACTGCCGACCAGCTGTCCGGCGGCAGTCGGCAGCTGCTGCCGACTGCCGAGTGCCGCGAGTGTTGATCGCCGATCTGGGGGATAGCCCCAAATGGCCTAAAGTTCAACTGGCCTAATCTCCGAAGCTCACTTCGTGTCGAATCGGAGATCTTCGTTCCTGCAATTGGCCTAACACTGGAGAAGTTGACAAACAAGGATGGAATATGCATACTTTCTTTATTGTACTCGTGCCAGTGTATTGTGTGGAAAAAATTATTGGGTTTAGTGTGTAGTGACAGTGGCAGGACTGGCAAGTCATATTGATTATTTTATTCTCGGATATTGCCGCCAAATTTTATAACGGATTAGTTGCTTGTTAGACTTGTCTCAAGCAGCTTCCCTAGCATCAGCCTTTTTATTTTCTTTGGCATCAGCGTCTTTTTAAAGATCTGAAGTGACCTATTATTTGTTTGAGATCTCATTTGTGTGTTGTGATTACAACAACAGTATTACAATTTTTTTTTGCAGATTAATTTGTTTGTTTCAAAGTTTTTTTAAGGTTAGAAATGGATCCGACAGGACATCGTCAAGAGTGCGTTACCCACGACGGATATTTATTTAAAACAAGGCGAACAAGAAATGCTATAAGGTAAAAATCGAACAATGTATTATCCTCCTATAATTAAAATGGCGTTAGGTAACTTTTAAATATGTATGGCTATTTCTTGCTTCTGTTCTTTAGGTATATGGTCTGTAAAAACAACAGGAAACTAGGATGTACGGCATCGGCGAAGATTACAGCAACTGGAGAATTTGCAGTAATGAATGCCCATCACAACCATCCCAGAGAAGAAGGAAAAATCCAAGCAGCTGAATTTAGAAGGCAGTTGAGAGAAGCCTGCGTCAGAGAACGGGGCACTTTAAAAAATATCTATGAGCATGCTGCTACAAGGTAAGGAATTTTTTTAAAACGTTTTGACATCTTTATTGTTTATTAATTTTATTTTTATCATTCTTACTTGTCAAGAACGTCGGATTTTTTCCCTTGGGGTCATAGGCGGTTTTAGGTGGCGGCTTGGGGAGCTAAGCCCCCCCAAATGTCGTAATAGCACGCCAAATCCAACTAAGTGGCCTAACCGCCTATATATAGACCAGGGGCTTAAGCCCCCCCCCCCCAAAATAGAGGTCCAGAACCGCCTATGCTTGGGGTAATGTGCACGCAAATTTTTATTTTTTAAATCAAAAACACCACAAAATCTGACAACGCCTACCCCATCCACATGAATGGTCAAGCCCTACAAAACAATGAAACATTCGATCTTGTTGGCGTCGCTTTCGAACATGATCTCAGCTGGCACAGAGACATTACTTTAGTAGCCACATCGGCAGCTAAAAAGCTTAGTTTTCTCTTTCGAGTCAGAAAATACTTCTCACCTTCCAACTTGTACACTCGCTATGTTTCCCAAATAAGACCTAACCTAGAGTACTGCTCCCACATCTGGGGAGCTGCATCACCTTCGACACTTAACATCCTTGATTCTATCCAAAAGAGAGCCATTCGACTTATCAATGACCCAGCCCTCACGAGAAAACTCCCTTCTCTCGCTCATCGCCGCGCTGTTGGGGATTTATCCCTTTTCTATTCTTTTATAGTGGAAGCAATACTTACAACATAAACATTTTTTGGGTTTGGTTTATGTCTGTTTATATGAAGATATTTTCTTTAGTAATACTCATATATAGTTTTAAAGGTTCACGTAATTTTTTGTAGAAGATTTTCGATTGTTTGTTGTTTTTCTAGACGAAACTCTGTGTGAAAATGAAATATTTTTTTGTTTTAGAAATCCAGATGGTGCAGCTAATGTACCATTCAATGCTGTTAGATCCTCTCTATTGAGGTGGAGGCAAGCAACAACTCCAAATGTTCCTGCAAATTTAGAAGAACTGGCAGAAATTTGTCAATCAGGTGAATGGTCTAGATACTCTAATTGCACTGCTGGACTTTTTTTTTCAGGTGCTGTAAATGCTGGTGGAGATTGTGCTGTCATTTTTGGGAATGAAGACTTCATTAGGAACTTCAGTGAATCGCAGTACACATTTATTGATGGTACCTTCAAGGCTGTTCCAAGGAGACCCACCTTTATGCAGATATTAACCGTTTTCGCGACTTGCATGGATCATGTAAGTAAAATGCTTTAAATATGTATAAGATGATTGTATTGTGTAAATATTTGCTCTGAGTTGCTTGGATAAATAAATTGCCTATGATGAGAGACCCTAGTTATTTAAATATGACCAGCTTTATGACTTTTATTTTAATAGACAGTTTATCTTCCTAATTATTTTATTTCAGTAACGTAACTTTTAAAGTATAGTAAACAGGGATAAAAACATTAGGTATCTTATTTAAATTTGAATTGATAATTTATTAGTGGTAATAAATACATTTTTTGTAATTCAGTTCCGAAAAGTAATCTGTTTGACATTGATTTTCACGTGTTTCAGTGCTAAAATGACTTTAACACTAGTACTAAAATGAGGTTAGTCATACATAAACACATATTGACACATATTCGTTCATTTTTACCAAGAAAACAACATTATTATAAAATTGTTTTTGCGAATTACAAAAAAAACTTGGACACAATGTGCTGTTCACATCTAGTGCAAAAACAAGTTTATTTTGCAACTTACTACATAAATAACTATTACACAACTCTAAAGTAACTGATATAATAAAGTACACATAAAGTAAACAATTACAGAAATGAAAAAAGACATTTACAAAGAATTATCACCATTTTTGCACTTTTTAGGCATTCCCCATTATCCACATTTTCATGGCGAGGAGAACAAGGGTTTTGTATGAAGCTGTATTTGCCTACCTGTTGCGGACTTTTCCAAATTTCGTGAATGAAACAGTGGTGACGGACTACGAAGTTGCACTTGTTGATGCTTTAAGAGCCACTTACCCTCAAGCTTCTCTACGTGGATGTTTCTTTCATTTTTGCCAGGTATTCATGTTATGTCTCTTTACAAAAAATTAATTTATGAAAGACTTAAGTTTTTATTGTTCTCGTAATATCCCATTTTTTAAAGTAATAGTACAGCAGCAACAGTACAGTAAAGCTAGAGTATAAGGTCTTTAAGGGTCAAGGGGATCTTAAAAATCGATGTTATATCAGAAATGAAATAGATTCATAACAACTGCCGGGACGTTATAACTGTGGGTATGTTATAAGCGTGTATGATATTATAATACAGCTTTACTGTACAAGCAAAATTACCCGTATTCTATAAAAGTGAGGCTTAATTTATTTTTAAAATAACACTTTCAAAAATTAAGTGTGTATGTGATAAAGAAATTATTTCAACTAAACCAAAAAAAAAAGAATTTACACTAATTTACAGCCGAATTAGAGCGGCTATAGGAAGCCAGGTAATGGCCAATGGAAAAAAAAGTTATGTTGTATTTTTCTTAGCCCACCTTTTTTTAAATTAACCTGCGTATTATTCTTTGTAGGCTATTTTTCGTAAGGCTAAGACGTTGGGAGTAGTGCGACAAATCGAAGGAAACGTGAATGGAAGAAATTTGTTAAGGAAGTTTTATGCATTGGCTCTCTTACCAGAGGAACAGATTGTACCAGCATTCGAATCTTTACAGGTTATTTTGTAATGTCGTTTTTCTGAAAAAATTATGTATTTTTTATATTTTACCTAGGATAATATGGAAGATGGCGCAATATTCAGACGACTGCATGATTATGTTAGGAGGCAATGGATCGAACGTGTCACCCCCCAACATTTTAGTGTTTTTAAGCAGAGACATCGGACCAATAATGTCATGGAGTCTTACCACAGGAGGTTAAACAGCAAGCTGGTTAGACATCCTGGTGTATGGGATCTAATGGGTATTATATTATTTTATTAAACATTGTAAAATTTTTTAATATCCTAAGTACGTTCATATATTTTAGGAGACAGTTTCCTACGACATTCTAAGAAAATATAAACCTATGTCCGCAACTGCTCCAATTCTAAGATACAGGGTGGTTAAAAAAAAAGATTAATACCCTCTATCTTAAAATTGAAGCATTTGCGGAACTCATTTTCTTAGAAAGTCCTAGAGAACCGTCCCCTAAAATATTTGAACATACCTAAGGACCACCATGTATATTATGGTGTTGCAAAAAGACAATATTTTAGCAATGTTTTAGGTAACTAAAGAGCTAATCTTCAGTAGTTGTGTTTAATAGTACATAGGCTATTACATTTTTAGATACGCTTATAGATATTCAAAATACTGCTTCCATTGAGTTAGGACAGCTGGAACGCCAGGGAAGGGTCTTTAGGATAGCAAGGAAGAATGTCGTTTTTAATAACCGCCTGAATGAAGCATGGGATAAATTAGCAGATGGTCGTTTTACTGTTGGGGACTTTCTTAGGCAAGCTGTCCATTTTGTAGAGGGCTTAGATGAGCAAAATTGGAATGAAGACATTCCAAATAATGAAGACCCTGAACTACCTTTAATGCCACTCATTCAAAATCCTCCTTCATTAGAGCCAGTTGCTCCTGACCTGCCACCATTCGTACCTCAAATCCCTCCTCCAATTGTACTTGAGCCACCACCTCTCATTTATTTTCGACAGGTTGTTCCACCACCTCCAAACCTTCGAAATAGTCCTGATATGGTCCATCCCATTCGAGAAGATCCACCTCAGTTTCTAATTCCAAGACCTCCTTCACCCCACCACATACCTTTGGAACCTCCTCCGCCGTTGCCTGATCACCTTCCTTTCCCTGAATATAACTTTCCTCCCATTCCAGAAGAAATAGGAAGATTGTTTGGTCAGCTTGGAAGTGATGACATTCCCGCGCTGGAGAACGCAGTTGTACGTCGTAAGTCTGCATCCTATTATCACTTCTACTGCTACTATTTCATTACTTAGTAGTATGTGTATTGATGTATTTGTATTGATGTATACAAATACACTAATAATTAAAAAGTATGACAATCTCACAGGGGGGCCACGCCCCAACCCCCCCCCCCCCCCTGCGGGCGCCCATGCTTCTGTTTCCATTTTGTATCATGGGTCTTATCAAGGTTGATTTAATCCTGTTAAATTAATTATTTTATATTGTTATAAAGGTTGGGAGCCAACAATTCCTGCCATTAAATATGAAGAGGACTCCATACCGGCCGTTCTGAGATGTAGTGTTTGCTACTTAAATAGAGTGCAATACGTTATGGCATGTGGGCATACTTTCTGTACTTCTTGTACAGACACTTTATTTAACGTGCAAACACCTCGCTGTGGATTTTGCCGAGCGGAATGGAACAGCGAGCCATTGCTGTCTTATTTAGCTTAAATATCATTGAAATACATAAATTTATATATTTTATTTTTTTACAGGTTATTAGAAAAATGTAATCATTTCTACAGGGTGGTCCAAAAGTAATGGGACACAGACCAACAGCAGCACAGACCAACAGCAGATTCCTTAAGTCGAAATAATTCGTCTTAAGGAATCTGATATTGCTCTGTGTTCCATTACTTTTGGGTCACCCTGTAAATAATTGGGTACCTATACATTTATGTTATTTATAGTAATATGCTTGTAATAATAGGTCGCGGTAGTTTGTTGTGGGTTACTAATAAAAAACTTAAGGGTGGGTTCATTAAATTATGTATAAACAGTTTTGGGCTTTGTGTTGGTTTGGGATTATGTAATGTATGGTTATGGTATGGTATATTATTACAAATTTTTATTATATCCGTTTTGTTTTTTTGTATTGGTAAAGTGTTGTGGTTTACTAAAGCTTTATTAGGGCCGTTCATTTATTACGTAAGAAGTTTTTGGGAGGGGGTTGGCTACCTTCTTATTGATTCTTACTTGGGAGGACAAGGGTCAAGACAATTTATTATATAAGATTTTTTTAAAATTATTATGTCGCAATTGTAGACTAATACGTTTATTAAGAAAATGATATCTCAGTGGCTGATTGCATTTCATTTCTGACTGCCTTCTGAGCCCATAGGTAGCTAACAATGAATTATTTTTTTTATTATTTTCTTGAAACTGTTTACATAAGATTAGAAGGTGGGAAGATTATACATTTTCTTATTGGGAGTTTCTAAAAGTAAGAAAAAAAAGTCTAACGTAATAAATCGACAGCCCCTTTGTAGAATTTAAAAAATTGGTGTATGTTAAATTTTAACTGTTACATATGTTACTTAGAATATATTATGTGTGATCATATTTTCCTTTTGTTTTCATTTGGCATTTTGTTTAGATACTTGCTATACCTTAATAAATATAATAATTAGTACAATATGTATTTTTGAGTCTCTTTCTGTTTTAATGTTTTGGATAAGCCAATATACAGTTATTATGAATGTGCTTTTGGGTTTTTTTGTGGGTGAGTGTATTATATTTCTTGTTCAGTCTTAATAAAATTGAATTAAAATAAAAATATGTTTTATTTCCTTTTCCCAAGAATATCAAAGCTCATTTCAATATCATGAACAATTTTAAACAAAGATGAAAATTATTATTAAAGTTGGAAGTATCAAAAGTTATCTAAAAATAAAAGTTTTGAGAAGTTTTAATGTTTTTTAACTAAAAATTTGTTTATTCTTTTGTCAATTTTTTTACATTTGATTAGCTTAGATTTTTCTTTAAAAAAAACTAATTAGGACCAGTTTTTTTGATTGTTTTATTTTAGCAATGGTTGTATTTCTATTTAAATAAGTACATTTCAGTCAAAAATTAAACTCTAAAATGAACATACACATTTTAATAATCCTTAGCCATAATTTAATTTTAAAGTCCCACCGTCACCGGTTAATATTAATATGAATATCTGCAATGTTTTTGGAGAATATTCAGTTAAGTGCTACACGAGCATACAAAGAAAATTACACTAACTTCAATAATTTTCAATACAATTTTCAAATCAAATATTTTTTTCTCTTAAAATTTAAGAATTGTCGACAAAATGATGTAAGATTTGTCTAGAAAAAATAATAAATAAAATATCTAAGCGTGTTAATTTTTTACCCAGGTGGGTCAATTCAAAAATTCAACTTTGGTCGTAAATTACAAAAAAAAAATCTTTACCAAAATATTCCTAGTAGGACTGTTAACAAACCTGACCTTGCCATGGGTCTCATAAGTAGAACAGAGATATACAACTTTTAAGTTTTACGGGTCACGCCTGAAATGCAGTGCTAAATGCAAATAATAAATAATAGATACACATTGTTTTATTTGAAATTTTTTATTTTAAATGTTTAGTGTTATTTTAGTACTACGCATAGGCAACCGTTGTTACATGTCTTTATGTAGGTGGCTGCCTATGGGTAGTAGGACA
The DNA here is from genome assembly GCA_963971165.1 of Philopedon plagiatum. Taxonomy (NCBI): domain Eukaryota; kingdom Metazoa; phylum Arthropoda; class Insecta; order Coleoptera; family Curculionidae; genus Philopedon; species Philopedon plagiatum. The sequence goes on along the minus strand of OZ020189.1, from coordinate 64,296,126 downwards.
CCTTTGAAGGCATGGATTCTTAATGAATCTATGTTTGAAGGCCTACTAGAAAGTTGCTAGGAGTAAGGAGAGGATTATATATAGAAAAAGAACAGTACTAACAGTAGTAAAAATTCTTTAATAAAAGAAATCAATGATTCAGTGTTGCCGATTTGCGGGTACTTAGGTACCCGAAAATCGGTTTTTTTGACCTGTTATGTGGTTAAAATTTTCATGCGGATAAAACTGGGTATTTCAAAATTGATATAAAGTTATACAAAGGTAAAATGGATGTCTAGCAACCGCTTAAATTTAATAAGTTAAACCTCCAAAAACACTTGTAATCAAGTACTTAAAATAAATTTTAACGTAACAAAGTATTAGGTACTCGGAAACTGATGAAAATGGAGTGAAAACGCACTACAAATAGACCTGACCTCTTAGTTTTATCCCCAAAAAAAAATCAATAAAACAGTTAATATTATTCACCATTAATTAAACCACTAACAACTATTCTTAAAACGTAAGTTAATGAAACAAAATAAGAAAAACAACTAATTATCCTTAAAACACTGAGAAAGATGCAAATTAATTAGTACACACTCTTTTATGGGAAGACAATAATTTGAAATTTCGTCTACGATCACTACGATCAGCTATTCAGCCGCTCTAACCAAAATAGCCTGTAATGTAATTAATAGTTTAATAGTATTCGTCGCAAAATAGTTTGCTGCACGTCAAGATTTAGGCCAAATGGGTGTAAAACGGATTATGCCATACGAGCTTAACCGAACGCCCGCCGGATACACTCGGGTTTAGGCCAGTTGAACTTTAGGCCCGATGGGTTTTAGGCCCGATGGAGCCATCTCGCCGATCTGCCCTGCCCGCTGTATTCCCCTCTTCCATAAAAGCATTTTGTTTGGTCCCCGGGCCGGTCGAAGGGGAATCGGCTAAAGCACGTTTTCTGTCTGTCTTTATTTCGCTCGAGCCTTTGCCTATTAAATTGTCATTTCGTTTTATCGCACTGAAAATCTCCGCATGCAAGATATTGGCTTGCCAGCCGTGTACCCATACAAGAGTATTTTCTTAAAGCAACTAAACAACGGCTTCCAGCATTACTTAAATGCATGAATCTACAGTACTGACTAAAATATTAACCTTTAGTAGAGTCTTCAGGAAAGTACAAAAAATATAATTACCGTAAAACTTAAAATTTATTAAACGTTACGTTTAAGATCCGAACACTCTAATTAATAATAAATAAAGTGTGATTGGTTTACCGATTAACTTTTTAATTAATGCGATTTTAGTTTTTTTATGGCTGAGACTGATTACAGATAAACAAAGCATTAAACTGGTCATTTTTGATTAACTACTGAAATTCACTGCACTGTTTAATCAGTTAATTCCATAAACAGAGGCAAAATTTTATTAGAATAAAGCAACAGCTGAAGTCAAGAATTAAAAATATTTTAACAGAACTCTGACAAAATCGGCACGATCAGCGATATAACGGCTAGTGAGATCCTACAGACCAGTGCAATATAATATACATGCATTGCAGTCCCATAATGTAAATTTAAACCTACAATAATTCGTCTCGATTCTGGCGAGACAATCCTTATTATATTATAAACCACAAATCGCCATTCGAGAATTCTATCCAGCTGTCATCATAACTCTCACATATTAAATTTTGACGCGTTTCCAATTTGGCTGCGGCTACGTATTGGTTTGTCGCGCTTTCGGGCAATACTGCGAACAGTTGATTTATTAAACGTAAAAAAGTATTCATCCAGATGAATAGGAAACCCGAAACTTTTCGGAATATAACTTTTTTTAATAAAACGTTTCGTTTATTACATTTTTGTCTAAATTAAAAAAGACCCGATTTCAATGAATTTTTGTAATACCTTAAGTATATCTAACATACCGTAAGTATATCTATCATTCTTTAATGGTTCAGAGTTTTAGGGTTTTGGCAAAAGTTTCAATTAAATTACCAGCTGAAATATAAAAAGCAAAGTCCCAACCTACGTTTCAACTAACAGTAAAAGCCTTATTGTAGTACTAGTTGTTATAACAAAAAATCGGTTATACCTACCCACATTTCTGTAAATATCGGTATATGAAGCACGAGCGTCCGTCATGTGCATTTTAAATTTAATATTCCCTTGCTCACTCGCGGGACTGGGGCTAATATTTTGACATCTCATTGAATAGGTATTTTACAATTCTAATTTCTTTCATTGGACAATGTGGCTTTCTGCGTATGCCATTTTGTTTATTTTTCAATTTAATATAGCCTATGACACTCGCGGGACTGACACGAATCTTTTGACGCCTCATTTAATGGGTTTAAAAATTTTTAATTTGTCTGATTGGCTGGATGCGCCCGCCATTTTTTTCTACTTAAATACCGATACTAAACTTAGGCTGGTTGATTCAGTTATTCTAAGTGGATTAGATTACTGTGATATCATTTATCACACAAATATCAGTAACGAAGATAAACAGAATTTACAAATTCTTCAAAATAACTGTGTTCGTTTTTCAATAGGGCTAAAAAAATATGATCACGTATCACCTACTTTTGACAAACATAATTTAATTAAATTAGAAAAAAGACGCGAAATCCACATATCCTGTTTTATATATAAAATAATTTTAACTCAGAAACCAAGATATTTATTTGAAAAAATTGAATTCAGGAATAATATTCATAATGTTAATACTAGAAATCAGAACGCAATAGAAATACCTAAACATCATACTGAAAAATATAAGTCTTCGTTTAAATATACCTCTTCTGTAATTGGCATTTTCTTATATATACAGACTATATGATTCAATAAATTTATACCTTTTTACAACAATATACAAACCATTTAAAATAAAATTTAATTTTAATAGAAAACAGATATTACATGTTATAATAAAGTATTTTTACATTACCAGAAAAGTATATAAATGGCAAATCGTTCAACAACAAACATGTTAGTTTTTAATATTACTGATAAGTAATTATAAAAAAGTAGATATTAATTAGACGTTAAATCTGAAAATATCGAATGTTCTGATTTTTTTTAAGTTTTGAAAAAAATTTACTTTTTTTAATTATTATTATTTTAATTAATTTTCTAGTTACAAAATGTTAAATAGTTTGCTCAAATCTTTTAATAAAAATTGGTGTGAAAGCAATAAGTATAATTAACAAAAAAAAATATTTACCCAAAATTTTTATCAAATTTTAAATTTTACCTCTAAACCGATTTTTTCAAGTTGTGATTTTAAGCGTAGGACGTAAATGACATATAATATTCAAAAAATATATTCTTTACTTTGCTTAATTACAATCTTTTTGTTAAATTGCTCTAGTATTTCGAGTCTCAAATTCCACATGTTTTCCTACTTAAGAATTCATTCCACGAGAAGAATTATTAAAAATTATTAACCTCAGCTTACGGCTTTGATAAGACAGTGTTTTGATTTTTTATATACACCGACGTGAAAATAAATATTGCATTAATCTCCGTAAACGTTAGGCTGTGTACTTTCAGGCCCGTAGCTGGGAGGGGGGGGGGGGGGGGGGCAGGGTGGTCAACACCCACTCTGAAAGAGAAACTTGCCCACTCTAGAAAATCACTGAAATCATTGGCTTGTCTACTAGAAAAATATGCCATCATAAGTTTTAATTAAATAAGTTAAAATTTTAGGTACCCCTCTGAAATCAAAACCTGGCTACAGGCCTGGTACTTATATCAAATAATTACCGATCTAAAGGATAATACAATGCTTGTTTTGTAAAAGAGTTCGAATTAATTAATAATAATATTAAACAAATATTGCAGAAGCTAAGAAAGAAAAAACTTTTTGGCGTAACTGGCAGAAAAGCCAGTGTGTTTTGACCTGCATTAAAATACGGGACATCCAAGAAATGATGGAAACCCGCAGGCCGGCTAGACAGTAGACAGCTTTCATCCTTGTTGGGATCATCAAATAAGGTAATCCATAAGGCAGCTCCCTCAATAGCAATCTCACATAGTACTTATACCAAAACTGAAACGGTACATAATATGCAATACCGCTATCTATAGGAACTTCGATGTTCAGTGCTGGGATTCCAAAATGCTATTCGATATCGAAATATTCTATTTGGCGCAAAAAAGCGATTCCCATTCATTTTCAGCTGATCACGGATCGTCTAAAACGATATCGATTCTTTTGAAACCTCTAGAGATCTCTTTTCGGTCGATTTCGAGAAGACAGTAACTTTTAGGTTAGAATTATTTGTTTTTGTTTTCCAAGTTTTTTTTTGTTTAAATTAACGACTATAATAAAATTATTAATTACTTTGTCCTTTCTAACATTTCACATATGTACCAATATATAAGAAATTATGTATTTAAAAAAAGACATTTTAGACTTTTCCAGTTAAAATCGGATACTTATGTTGTAGTTTAAAAGTTCGATTTTTAACATTTTTGATAGCAAAACAGTAAACACATTGTTCAGAAATGATCGTTCTTTCAACCGATTTTTTAAAAGTTTTCCCACAAAGTAATCTTAGGTTATAATTCACTACGCATGCGTGCTACGAATACTACGGTTTCCGATAACGAAAAAAGCGATGGCATAAACGACATCGAATGAGAATACCGAATTGGTCAATATCGCTTTGACCGTCGAGTATCGAAAGCGTTACGATAGCTGTCGTATCGAGTGAAAGGGAATCCCAGCGCTGATCACTTAGACCTTGCCGATTTGGATGTGATGACGCAAATAACAGAGTCGCACTCAGGGAACACATACTTAGTATTTTACAAAAATAACTGAATTCCCGGGCGTTACCGTGACTGTGTGATATAAAAAAATACGGCCAAGTGCGAGTTCGCCTCGTTCATAGAGGGTTCCGTACGGCGTGCTGCGCGGTCCTAATTTTGAAGAATTTTTTTTCTATGGAGTAATCCTGCAACATAGTACATTAAAAAGGTCAAAATGGCATACAGTTTTACCGTCTGGGTGGGGCACAAATCGACAACCGGTAGTCGACCTCTGGTGCCAGGAAGTACTAGCCTGCGCAATACACGTGCGCGCGGCAAAGTGCGCCCGTATATTTTTATTTTGTTTTGTGGGGAACTTTTTTTCCCAACTTCTGTTTTCGACTTCTTTACTGCGCAGATGTAAAAACGAAAAATATAAACGTTTTTTTTGTCGTCTGCGTTTTTTTTGTCGTCTGCGGTTTTTTTTGTCGTCTGTTTTTTTTTTGTCGTCTGCGTTTTTTTTTGTCGTCTGCGTTGTTTTTTTTTATTTTTTGACATCTGCGCAGTAGACCAAAATGCGTACCACGCGCAAACCGAGCGTGCTAGATATGTGCACGGAATTTCAGGGGATGTACTTTGGAGTCTACATGCGAACCTATCCACTTTTAACCCTCACCGAACCAAAATAATATATTTTTTAAGTTACCAAAACTGGGTCAGTACTGACCATAGTGACCATAGCCCGTAAAATGCTTTTTTTATTATTATTGGAGAAGAAGATATTTTTATTTTAAATAAAACAGTAGATTTTTAGTTTTTCACCGTATTGTTAGAAAAATGCGACAAATTAAACCTCCTTTTACCATGAATAACACTTCTATATAGTTTGTACAGAAAAGGTTCTCTGGTGACGGTATAATTATGACGTAACAGTTAGCCTTTTTGTACAAACTGTTACTTAACGCTACTAATGTTTTATTCAAAAAAATACTATTTTTTTAAACAATAAAAAACGCAATACACAAAGCAACATATCCCAAAACCGGGTCAGCGGTGACCAAAATGCTGTTTTTATATAAAGAAATAATTTTTATGGAAAATGAGACAAAGGGCATATTTTTCCTTAAACATTAGGAGAACTCCCGGAGAAAAGCCAAGGAGAAATCAAGGAATTAGGAGATATTCACAAAATTGCAATTTTAGGGTCATCCCTTGTAATATTAGGTAGTTTGTTAAAGGTCCGTTCGGGTGTCCATAGCTACCCCGACAAGGATTATAGTTATTTTAGGTTATTGTGCTGGCTGTTGGCAACCCTCGCCAGATCATGGCAACGGGTGTCAAGAGCAACATATTTACGAGTCATGTTACAAACAAAAAATAAATAAACTAATATTAAATTATTATGTTTGATTTAATATCAGTGCAATGTTACATGGCGCAGTCGGTAGAATAACTGTTATATAAGTTATAAAGAAAAACTAAAAAGCAGATGTTTATGACTTTATGAGATATTAACTATAAAGCAGGTAATAAATAAAAATAAAAATGGAGGGAAGATTGCCCGAGCCAATGAGATGTGAAGGGAATTTACATGAAAATTTTAAAAAAATTTATCAAAACTTTGATACATTTCTAATAGCTACGGAGAAAGACTCAAAGCCAGGTAAAGTTAAAATTGCCCTTTTCCTTAACTTAATAGGACCTGAAGGGATTGAAATATATAATATACTCAACATTCCTGAAAAGGACAAGTTTAAGGGTGTTTTGAAAGAATTTGAAAATTATTGTGCACCTAGAAAAAATAAAACCTATGAAAGGTTTGTTTTTAATAGCAGAAACCAGGGACCAGATGAACCATTTGATCAGTTTGACGGTCAAATAAAGAAATTGATTCAAAGTTGTGAGTATGATGCCCAAGAAGATAGTATCCTTATAGATAGAATTATACTAGGAACTAACCACCCAAAAGTTCAAGAAAAACTTCCAAGTATTCAAAATGTATCCTTGCAGAAAGCTGTAGAAATTTGTAGAAATGCTGAGTTAGTAGAGTGTTTGTGTGCGCATCAGATTAATCCAAATCCAAACCCCCCCACTCTTTTACATGTATATTGTCACAAGTGGAAAAACCAATAATATTTCATAGATCAATATTTGGAAGTTCAATAAGTAATCTATAATCCTATTTTACTTAATCATAAGTTATTGCCCTCTACATTGGCAGGATGTAGCTTATTTATTGAATATACATTAAAATTGCAACTATGAAATATTATAGTTCCTTTATAAAATCAAATAATTACTCGAAATAATTTATTGAAACGACGTCTAATTACCTAGTCAGCATTATCGAGGTTTTCGACCTAAAGTCAACGCTCCAAATAAAGGAGGGAATTGCTGACTATGTAATAGGGCGATCGAAAAGACAAGAGTGGTAAAGGAGACTAGTGCACGATCCTCGGTCCGATACGTTGGTGATTGTGATAAATTGTAGAAGAAATGATCTTCAAATATCTAATGTAAGTAAAATAAATGATTTAAGTTTGTTTTTAAAATCACGTTTAGTTTCAATTTAGTTAAGGTTCCGTTACCTCTACGCCCCTAGTTGCACCCTATAAAATAGGGCGTGACATTTGGTGGGGTCGAAAACCTCGATAATGCTGACTACTATCCATTTCTAAAGTTTTGACCCCTCAGTTTGGAAGCTTGTAAAGTAAAAAGTACAATTTTAAAAAATATAATTTTCACATATTTCGGTAAAGTTACTTGTCTCTATTACACATGTAAAACTTTGTAACCGTAGATGCCTTGGTGCTTTTCTAATGGGAAGGTAAGTGTAAAATTGTCACCATTTTTTCCCTATTTCATCAATTACTCAATTGTAAAAATTTATTGTGCCTTACTGGTACTCCCAGGCCTAACTAATTTTTTACAGGCGATAAAGTGAACCTTACTTTAGTCCCAAAAAATATTAGTTATATTTTTTTTTCTTAGGTTTGGTAGTAATATTCAAAAAATGATTGTGGTTATGTAATTACTACCAGTAATCTTACAGCAAAAATTTTTGTTTTTTTGTATTACATATAAAGAGATGTAACTTTACGTTTAACGAAAATTTTGTTTTGGCAGTTGTCATAAACGTAAATACAAACAATTAATTTGTGTAAAGGATAGCAGCATTGTGCTTGCGGGATGGAGCGGGGCGTCGAAGGTGCAATAGTATGGGTGTTAAGGTAATAATCATTAAAGTAATGCAATATAGTGACGGTTTTTTTGTGCTCTATATGATAAATTAGGTAACTGGTAAAATTAAGAAAAAATAAGTATATGCATTGGTAAATATTTACATTTATTTCTATTTAACGATTTTCGATTGTTTCATTATGATCTATAAAATAGGCAAAACGTGTGTAGTCGAACAATAGTACCTAATTTAAAAATATTACGTCAAAGTGAGTAACGTAAATAGGCCAATTAGCTTTATTTATTTATAATTCACCTAAAAGAAAAACAATATTTTTGATGTTCCCTTATTTTTATGATTCGCATATTTGGAAAATTGTAACAAATGCTGTGGTAAGTTTGTCTGCATTTGCTTTTGCTTAATAAAAGAAATATGTGAAAGTGGCCTGTTTACGTAGAATCATATCCGATTTAACTTTTAAGGTACAAAGCCCTGATAAAATTTAGTTAAACCTAAAACTAAAAATATCCTGATTGGATTACGCCACTCTTTTTTACCGAAGAATACCTACACTTATGGATCGTTTTCTCCTTCTTCATCATTAATAAAGTCTTCATTTGAATCATCACCTTCATCTAAATTTATAATTAATGGTTCTACAACAACATCAACGAAGTGGTCTTTTTCTCTGTAGGATTCCTCAATTTTATTAGCGTGTCCAACGCAATTTTCCCAAACAGAATTTGGCACGTTCTGCATCGTTTCAAGACACAAATTTAGTACATTTGTGATTTTAAACGTAGTATTCAATTTTGCCACTTTATTTTTCACATATGCCCAAATTAATTCAATTGCGTTGAATTCACAGTGTGCAACTGGCAACCATAGAAGCTTTACATTATCATTACGTAACTCCTTTGCAATTGTATCTAGAAGATACGTTTTTGGAAAGTGATAGTTCTTGCATAGGTCTAAAAGCATTGGTTTGGTTAATTCATTAAACGTTGTAAATCCATTGGGCAATGTTGGTTTTCGCTGGGACATCCATTCTATTATTTTTTGTTTTATCCAGGCAGTTGTAGGATTTCGAAAATTAGGATCCAACATTGTATGATACGGTGCTTGGTCAATTACGATTACTGATTTGTCAGGTATTACGGAAAGCACTGTTCTAAACCATTCTTCGTAATGTTGTTTATTCATCTCGTTATGGTAATCCACTGACGCCGCACTTTTTTTCCCAACGAAACACTTCAGGCAGCCATCCAAAAACCCATTTTTACTATCAATATGTAAGATAATAACCCGTTGTCCTGATCCTGATGGCCGTTGTATTCCACCTCTAAAGCCATTAATTTCCTGTATACCACCTCTGTATTCATCAAAATTATCCCGTTTTGTGGGATTAACTCTTTCAACCCAGCCAAACTTCCCTGAATGATTTGCACCGCACCATGTTTCATCTGTATAAAATATTTGCCAAGAATCTTCACGATATTTCTTTATGGCGTATAAGAATTCCGCTCTTCTGGCAGCAATAGTGTTTTGTTCCATTAAAATTGGTTTATTAATTAGTGTTTTCTAGGAAAACCCAAGTTCTTTAATCCATCGGTACAAAGTCATTTCTGAAAATTCTGGTAAATAATCGACATCTTCTTTCAATTTCTGGTAAACTTGTTTTATAGAAGGAAACCGATGCTCCAGGTAAAAATTTAATATTGTTCTCCTTATGACGCCCTGCAAAATCTCATCACATTCCAGTCGGGGCCTTCCACTTCTCCCTTTTGATGGTATAATACCGGAACTTTTTTCTTCCGCAGTAACACGTTTAACGGTGTTTTCACTAATACCCAGGCAATCTGCTGTTCTTTTAACCACTTGCTCAATCAAAATATTTTCCAAACCGTTGTCTTTCTCTTATTGAAAGTACGCTCTGACTTTTAATATAATATTTTTCATTTGTTCGTTGCACTGACGAGACATTTTAATGTATTAGACTGTAGTTTGATACCGTATTTTTGGTTTAGATTACATCAGGTATTTATATAAATTCGAACAAGATAATCTTAAAAATCGTGTGAAAACAATAATAATTTCAAATTACTATCTACCACTAAAACCAAAAATTTAAATCAACAATAAGTAGATATAAACAACCACAATCAACTAAATAATATTATTTTACAAATCTTTTCAATACATAACAAATAGATTAAATTCTAAACAAATAAAAATACATGGACCTACGGACTACATACGACCTTAACGACGACGCCACCGTACTGTGAGTATGTCGGTAAAGGCGTTTGACACTTTGCATCTCTTTCTTATGTGGCTTTTAATATTTATTGCAATTTTTACAAGAACTAAAGGTGCTTTTTTTAATTTTGTGTAATAAAATACATTTGTATAATAATAACTACGTCTACGAGTGTAAAGATTTTTTTTTTAAGGTTTTAAATTGTCCACAGTACAGCTGATACACAAACATCATTAAAAATACAAAAAAATACAATTTTAGACACATACTACCAATCTCTTGCGAAAGTATAGATATTTTTCTATCTACCTTCAAAATTGCATTTAAATAGGGAAAAAATTAACCAATATATAGACATGAGAAAATCGTTTATCAGTATTAACGCAGTAAAATCGTTGTTTTTTTCTACTTGATTATGAATAAGTTCAATATCGTTTACACTACAATAATACATTTTTTGGCAGAAACTCTTGGATAACGTCCTAACAAGCTGTAATTTTTTCAGTTTATTCTGCCCCGTGGTTTTTTTGTTATTGACCCTCAGACTGAGGGGTCAAAACTTTAGAAATCGATAGTAGGTAATTAGACGTCGTTTCAATAAATTATTTCGAGTAATTATTTGATTTTATAAAGGAACTATAATATTTCATAGTTGCAATTTTAATGTATATTCAATAAATAAGCTACATCCTGCCAATGTAGAGGGCAATAACTTATGATTAAGCAAAATAGGATTATAGATTACTTATTGAACTTCCAAATATTGATCTATGAAATATTATTGGTTTTTCCACTTGTGACAATATATATGGAGATACTGCACTCAATTCCAGGAAATGGCATCAAATCCCCCCACTCTTCACCCTACCACTTCCCCCCCACTCTTCACCCTACCACTTCCCCCCACTCCTCTCCCCTCTCCTCTCCCCTCTCCTCTAACCCCTCCTCTCCAATCTTTTCTGCTTTTTTGTTCAGTTCTCAAGATGTATCAGTGCAGCGAATGCAACAAGACTTTTACTCAAAAATCTAACGTTTATAGACATAAAAGAGAATCGTGTCCCCTGAGTCCATCTTGTTCTCGCGAAAAAAGAAAAACCAATACCCAGTTATGTGATGTATCGATGAAAAGAGCTAAAATAGAAGATATACCCCAATACCTAAACTTACTTTATCACGATGTAACGATTCTGATTCAGAAGTTCTGGGAAGTGGTTGTGGAGAAAAAGGACTAGTGAAAATTAAATTCTACATATGATTATTTTATCAGACGTCTGTGTAATGTGTAACAAACCGGATGTGCAGAAAATCACAAACCATAAAATTGAAAAAACAACTTTAGAACAAAGCATGTGAGGATTTCTTTGAAGATTTACTGCCAAATTGTTTAAACAGTATAACTAGACATTTAAAAATGTTGGACTATTATAAATATACAACTTGGATTGTTAACAGATTTAGTTTAATAAATATTTGTAGTCCCAACTTTGTGTTTATAATTCCCTTCACATTTACCATTTTAGTAACTTAATTTTAATTTTTAAGATAGATAAATTAAAAGCATAATGATAGATAATATTTTATTTATAATTTTACGATAGATAAATTAAAACAACTAAAAATTATACTTATAATTAAAAAATGTGTTTACACAACCTTTTCGGCTGTTTTCGTCGCACTGGCGAACACCCCAAATAGTTCACTTGAATATCACACTCACTCGAACAGTTTGGCGCGCTGCTGCTGTTGGCTGTGAGGGTGTTGTTGCACACTGCTGCATCGGCACCCACTGCTGCATCGACGCTCACCGATGTATTGATATAAAATTTATCAGGGTTCACTGCTGTATCGAAGGGTACTGCTGCATCGCTAGTCAATGTTGTGGATTCTGAAAACCGGCTCGGAGAATTTGGTCTTTTAGGGATATCCCAAATCCACAAATCCGGTAATAAGGCTTCCGTATCGGAATGAAGTGTGTCGCAAAACTCACTAAACTCGTTAAACGTCATTTTAGACATTTTTTAAAGCAAAGCTTCACTCATAGCTAATTTCATCGTATTACAGCGTGTTACTTAAAAGGTAAGTGCGGTTAAAGTGCAAGTATTGAACTAATGAATGATAACAATACGTGACTGTTAAAAATGTATGTTATCAACTGTTTGTTGATATGGAAATATTTACTTTTGTTTTTAATAAATAAAAACGTCAGTCTTGCCAGACTACTCAAGAAACGTGTATTATTTCTACAGGTTACGGGCCCAGTTTCGTGATTTTCCAGTAAAAATAGCTGTTGATTAGTTTTTTGAGTGTGCAGATTCGAGAATATGGCAGCAAATTATTTGCAGGTAGTGCCGAAGTTGTTAGGCCGTGAAAATTATAATGATTGGGCTTTTGCCGTTGAAAACTATCTCATTCTTGAAGGCTTATCGAAATGTGTTGAAGGATCTGAAATCTGAAACGGATGCCGAGAAGATTTCCAAAGCAAAGGCAAAGTTAGTGCTCACGCTTGATCCAACCTTGTTTATACACATCAAAGAAGCCAAAAGTGCCAAAGAGATCTGGGATACATTGAAGAAACTTTATGACGATTCAGGTTTTGCACGAAGAATCGGCTTGTTAAGAAGTTTAATTTCAACCCGATTGGAAAATTGTGATTCTATGGTCAGTTACGTAAATCAGATTGTCGAAATGGGACAGAAATTACGAGGCACAGGATTCAATATCGATGATGAATGGATTGGTTCCTTACTTTTGGCGGGATTACCGGAAAAGTTTGCTCCGATGATAATGGCTATCGAGCATTCAGGTATTGTCATATCGACGGATTCCATCAAAACAAAACTCTTGGATATGGATGGTGATGTTGGCAGCAGTGCAGGAAACGCGTTCGCCGGTAAAGCAAACTTCAGAAGTTATCAGAATCGAAGTGGCAACAGTGGCAAAGGCGCGAGTGACATTGACAAGAATGACAGAGACATGACATTAATCAGATGTTACGGTTGTAAACAAACCGGTCATTTCAAAAACAAATGTCCGAATCCGAATAAATGGTCTGAAAGAAACAATAAATGGTCTGAAAGAAACCGTGAAAATAAGTTTCGACATAATTCGAATGCATTTAATGCTGTGTTTTTAAATGGCAGTTTCAAGAAAACAGATTGGTATGTGGACTCGGGGGCTAGTTCTCACCTAACTGCAAATGAAGAATGGATCAAAAATAAATCTACACAACCGAATGGCAAAGAAATTGTGGTGGCTAACAAAAACAAAATCGAAGTAACCTGCATGGGTACAGTTGAACTGAAAACTTTTGTTCGTAAAAAGCAGGGTAATTATTCGGATTATTGTATGCACCGAATTTTTTCATGAAATTTTGCACAGACCCTAATTTTGGGTCGTAGAACACGAATCCGAAGTCAGTTTTTGGCGGTCTCGAATGGTTTTTCCGCAAAAAAATATTTTAACTTTTAGGTTAGGTTTTTCAATGAATTTCTTTAAATTTCGGCACTTTTACTTAAACACATCTATACAAGTCATTACACACTATTTTTCTGAACCATATTTAGGCAAATTTATGTAGAGACACATTAAAAAAACAGAGAAAATATCAAAAAACTGAAAAAAATAAACACGCAATTCCTTGTTACACATTCTGATGGAAAGACGCGCAGTTGCCAAATTTACAAATTGTGTTTCCCTCAAATTTTAACGGTTTCCATGAATAAATCCGAAAAAGAGATGGCAATATTGGCATTTTATTTTCCCTAGTAACAGCACTTTAGTTTAGTATTTAGCCAGCAATAGTGACAGACAGGTGCTTTAAAAATGGAACCAAATCTGAGCAAAAAGGTGTATACACCCAAGCAAACCTGAGCAAGAAGGTGGTCAGGTTTGCTCAGTTTTCATTGATATAGATACATATATATCTATATCAATGAAAACTGAGCAAACCTGACCACCTTTTTACTCACCCAACCTGAGCAAAAAGGTGGTCAAGTTTGCTCAGTTTTCATTGATATAGATACATATATATCTATATCAATGAAAACTGAGCAAACTTGACCACCTTTTTACTCACCCAACCTGAGCAAAAAGGTGATCAGGTTTGCTCAGTTTTCATTGATATAGATATATATGTATCTATATCAATGAAAACTGAGCTAACCTGACCACCTTTTTGCTCAGGTTTGCTTGGGTTGTTCAGATATGGTTGCATGCATCAGCATGCAGGTGTTGGATTACTGATCAATAGGATTTTGGTTAGGTCTGATGTAGGTTAAAATTAAAAAATGTTGTTGACTAAGTTGGACAGAATAGTAACTTTAGTTTGTTATGGTTAGCTTTTTTATTATTCCTAATTTACAACTTTTTCTTGAAAAATAAGTAAACCTGGCAACGCCGGACATTTGACAGCTGGGAACGTAATGGCGTCTACTAGCAAATACAATGGAATTTTATATAGGAAAAAGCAATTTTCTTAGCTATTTTTGGCTAAATGTGGTGTTTTGTGTGACGAAATAAAATAAAAATTATAAGTTTACAGATATGTTTAAGTGAAAGTGTCGAAACTTAAAGGAATCTATAAAAAAAGGTAACCTAAAAGTTAAAAAAATTTTTTGCGGAAAAACCATTCGAGACCGCCAAAAACTGACTTCGGATTCGTGTTCTACGACCCAAAATTAGGGTCTGTGCAAAATTTCATGAAAAAATTCGGTGCATACAATAATCCGAATAAATACCAAAAGCAGTATGACATTGAAGTTAGAGATGTGTTTTATGTACCTGAACTGACCACAAATCTGTTATCTGTGAGCCAGTTAATCAAAAATGGAAATGTTGTTCATTTTGAAAGGAACTGTTGTAAAATTTACAAGAAAAATGTTCTGCTTGCTACAGCTGATCTTGTAAATGGAGTATATAAGTTAAACATTGCATGTGTTAAAAGCTGTTTACTAGCACCTTGTTTTATCTCCGAAGATGTATGGCCCAGGAGGTTTGGCCATATAAACAGTGTTGGATATGGTGAAAACACTAAAGGATATAGAGTGTATAATGAAAGCAAAAATAATGAATTTATCAGTAGAGAAGTGACCACTATGGAAGATGTAAAAAGTGAAGTTAGTATTGTGATAGAGAAAGAAAATGTAAATATCACAAAGCAGGTCTCAGATTCAGTGGGGGACAAAAATGTATATGAGAATTTGACCAGAAATGATAAAGTGGAGACTGAAGTTGAGATTTTTAGTGATACTGAAAATTCAAACGAGTTTAGAGAAAATGACTCAAATGATAGTGACTTTGTAATGCCTTGTGAAAAACCAGAAAATGTCAGAAGGTCAGAAAGAGAAAGAAAACCCAAAGTTTTTAAAGACTATGTTACCTATATGTGTGCTGAGGGAAGTTTAATTGAAAATGGGCCGTTGACAGTTTCCGAAGCATTATCTAGACCAGACAGAGACAAATGGATAGAAGCAATGCAAGATGAAATGGAATCTCTTCAACAGAATGACTGTAAATGGGTTTTTAAAATAAAGACTGATAGTGACAATAAAATAAGGTACCGTGCTAGGTTAGTAGCAAGGGGTTTTATACAGAAAGAGGGCATAGATTAGACTGAAACTTTTTCTCCTGTTGTAAGGCATTCAACATTACGTTTATTGATAGGTTTGTCTGTCAAATTAGGTTTAAAAATAAGTCACTTAGATGTTAAAATTTTTTTTAATGGTTTACTAGAGGAAAGTATTTTAATGACACAACCAGAAAGTTTGATCACGGAGGGGTCAGAAAACAAAGTTTGTTTACTTAAACGAGCAATTTATGGGTTAAAACAGTCCTCCAGGGCTTGGTATAAGCGGGTAGATGACTTACTATTAAAGCTAGGGTATAAGAGATCATTATTTGAACCTTGTGTTTTAATAAAAAAGGAAAATGGTTTATATACTGTAGTTGCACTATATGTGGATGATTTTTTTTATTTTTTCTAATGATTGTATTAATACTAATTTTTTGAAAACAGAGTTAGGTTCTCATTTTATAATTAAAGATCTTGGGGAAGCCAAAAACTGTTTAGGTGTAAGAATAAAAAATTTTAGCGATGGTTCTATAACTTTAGGTCAAGAAAGCTATATAGAACAGTTGTTAAAAAGGTTTAACATGTCTGATTGTAAAAGTGTATTGACACCTTTAGATAGTTTTGATGATAGTTTTAGTGATGAAGTCGAGATCTGTAACAAAGATATACCCTACCAAAGACTTATTGGTAGTTTAATGTATTTAGCTGTTTTAACACGACCAGACATAGCTTATTGTATAAGTTTTCTGAGTCAGTATAATAATTGCTACACTAATTATCATTGGAAATGTGCCAAGCGTGTTCTTAGATATTTGAAAGGCACTAAAAATTATTATTTGAGATTTTCTAAAGAAAACTGCGATTTAGAGGGTTTGTTTTTACTCTATCGGGTGCAGCAATCTCATGGGAAAGTAATAAATAAAAGACGGTGGCTTTGTCAAGCACTGAAGCTGAATACATGGCGCTTAGTGAAGCTTCAAAAGAAGCCATTTATTTTCGAAATTTATTAAATGAATTAATAGATTATGACAAAACTGTCCCAACATATAATGATAATCAGAGTGCGCAAAGATTAACTTTAAATCCTATTTTACATAAGAGATCTAAACATATAGATGTCAGACATCATTTTGTTAGGGAGGCTGTTGCTGATAAATTTGTAGAAATTAAATATTTGCCAACAGATCAAATGACAGCAGATGTATTAACAAAAGGGTTGTCTAGTAATAAACATTTTTATTTTGTGAAGAACTTAGGATTGGTTAATTTTTAAATAGTGGGGGTGTTGTTTATATTTAAACAATTAACCTTGTTTTGTCATGTCATATGTTAAAAATGTATGTTATCAACTGTTTGTTGATATGGAAATATTTACTTTTGTTTTTAATAAATAAAAACGCCAGTCTTGCCAGCATACTCAAGAAACGTGTATTATTTCTACATTAGAATGATAAAAACAATGAGCTTCTCCTTCTTGTAATTTTGGATTTTTATCAAGTTCTATGACTGGTTTTAATGAATATTTTCGGATGCATTCGGATTTCTCTCTCCCTTTCACATAAACTTGATCCGCCTTTTCTGTTAGATTCTTGATTATTTCAGAAAATTTGTGAATTGGTGTATATCCTTCATTCCAAGGAATACAGTGATGATTTTTCATTAACCATACAGCTTGTTTATGTAAGTCAGGTGGTAGGTATTTTATATCAAATGGTGATTTAAAGATATAGTGGTTTTGTGTCCATCATAGGCAGCCAACTCTTTGGGAATAAACTTCTTATTTTCTATGTTAAATCCTTGCACATCGACAATTATTAACCTCATAATTTCAAAAATGAGAATTGTTTAATCATAGATTTCTTGTCAGAATATTCTTGTAGTTGTTGTTTTAATTTTTTCAGTTCTTTTAAAAAGTAGGATAAGCGAAGTTCCAGTTCTTCACCCATAATGGTAGGAAAGAATAGTAGAGCATTGATTTTATATAGTTAGACATGCGCCCTAAAAAAGGGTAGGTTTGTCAGGGGGCAGGCGAAGTTGTTATTTGAAGACCGTTATTTGTAACAGAATTTACATCCTATTGCAAATAAGGCATGAGTGCCGGTGAGAGACTGTAAACAGTCGCTCCCGACACCAACGACACCTCGAGTGGTTCCGCATACGTTCACATCTTGCCCAAACTGTAAAATGAGACGATATGAACCTCGCATCTATCTGAACCCTAAATCCTGTGTAGCAGTGCATACACAAGCTGAACGACCAACATTTTACGTAGGATTGCACGATGCAATATCTAGGTCTCAACCTACGCGGTCTGCGTACACTCCTATGTTGCGCATCTGGTGCAACTGCCTACTCGTCACTGGAATAACCATTATCCGAACTTGATGACATCTTGGCAATAATAACCTCATAATTTCAAAAATGAGAATTGTTTAATCATAGATTTCTTGTCACAATATTCTGGTAGTTGTTGTTTTAATTTTTTCAGCTCTTCTAAAAACTAGGATACTCAAAGTTCCAGTTCTTCACCAATAATGGTAGGAAAGAATAGTAGAGACTACTTTCTCGCTCTCCCAGCTGTTTTTAGCTGTTTTTAGCTGGTTTTTAGCTGTTTCAGCTGGTTTTTAACTGTTTTAGGTGTTTTTTGCTGTTTTTAGCCGGTTTTTAGCTGTTTTTAGTTGTTTTTAGCTGTTTAGACTTTGTTATGAGAGTTGAGTTTGAATTACATGATGATCTTAAAGACAAAATATCTGCCTATTGTCTTATTATGCATGACAAAATATTTAGCTACAATCCATTAAAATGTTAATCAACTTTAAAGCGCATGTCTAATATTTTATATAAAATCAATGCTCTACTATTCTTTCCTACCATTATTGGTGAAGAACTGGAACTTTGAGTATCCTAGTTTTTAGAAGAGCTGAAAAAATTAAAACAACAACTACCAGAATATTGTGACAAGAAATCTATGATTAAACAATTCTCATTTTTGAAATTATGAGGTTATTATTGCCAAGATGTCATCAAGTTCGGATAATGGTTATTCCAGTGACGACGAGCAGGCAGTTGCACCAAAAGCGCAACATAGGAGTGTACGCAGACCGCGTAGGTTGAGACCTAGATATTGCATCGTGCAATCCTACGTAAAATGTTGGTCGTTCAGCTTGTGTCTGCACTGCTACACAGGATTTAGGGTTCAGATAGATGCGAGGTTCATATCGTCTCATTTTACAGTTGGGGCAAGATGTGAACGTATGCGGAACCACTCGAGGTGTCGTTGGTGTCGGGAGCGACTGTTTACAGTCTCTCACCGGCACTCATGCCTTATTTGCAATAGGATGTAAATTCTGTTACAAATAACGGTCCTCAAATAACAACTTCGCATGCCCCCTGACAAACCTACCCTTTTTTAGGGCGCATGTCTAACTATATAAAATCAATGCTCTACTATTCTTTCCTACCATTATGGGTGAAGAACTGGAACTTCGTTATCCTACTTTTTAAAAGAACTGAAAAAATTAAAACAACAACTACAAGAATATTCTGACAAGAAATCTATGATTAAACAATTCTCATTTTTGAAATTATGAGGTTACTAATTGTCGATGTGCAAGGATTTAACATAGAAAATAAGAAGTTTATTCCCAAAGAGGTGGCTGCCTATGATGGACACAAAATATGCCACTATATCTTTAAATCACCATTTGATATAAAATACCTATCACCTGACTTACATAAACAAGCTGTATGGTTAATGAAAAATCATCACTGTATTCCTTGGAATGAAGGATATACACCAATTCACAAATTTTCTGAAATAATCAAGAATCTAACAGAAAAGGCGGATCAAGTTTATGTGAAAGGGAGAGAGAAATCCGAATGCATCCGAAAATATTCTATAAAACCAGTCATAGAACTTGATGAAAATCCAAAATTACAAGAAATTATTCTAAATCACCATGTATATGCACACTTACTAATGTATACAATTTATATAATAATTATTTAATGATTGAATAAAACACATACATGAAATAAAGTCTTTTATTTGTTATAAATTAGATTTCAAATACTTCTTGAATAATTTCAGGTGTCAAAAACTTCTTTACTTCATCCAAATGCTCCTCAAATCCCATTTCTTTCATCGTGTACAGAAAAGACTTTAAATCAGAAGTATGTAAATATATGTTACAGGCTTCTGCCGCTTTTTCATATTTTCTACCCATTTCTATACATTCTTCATACGTATAAAATCTTTCGAATCCATACTCGGCTTCATGGGCAGCATCAAATTCTCAATTACTGAAGTGTTGTGATAGATTCTCTATAGCACTTGTTAGGTTATATGCTACTCGTTGAGATGTATATGCTAACCACATCTTGTTGGAGAATGTTCAGACTTAAAGTAAGTTCAGAGCTTTAAATAGTAATTTAGGAGGTGGGAGGAATAAAAAGAAGAATATATTTATACATTTTTATTTTCAATACAACTTTTTACAAATTCACTACATGCAAATGTTTCTACATCCTCCACAACACAATCTGAGTAAAAGTTTAATAATTCTAAAACACAGCAAATATTTAAACTATTTTCCATAGGTGAAATAACATCATATACATTTTTTAACAAATCACCATTTTTCATAGAGATTCCACTAACTAAAATATTGTAATATTTGGAAAATTCCTGGTTTTTTAACATATCAAAACGATATTTGATTAAATTTGACAAGTTCACTAATTCATTTATGGTATCACCAGCTAAGAAAACTTCATTACCACCATCTTGTGTAATCTTAATTATTCTTGCATCACCAATAAACACAAAGTGAATCTCATAACCACTCCCCTTCATGGGTTGCCACCCGGTGTTGTTGGAATAAATGAAACTTAACATAATTCCTTAATTATTTAGGAAGGAAATCCATTGATCTTCATTAAAAATCACATTTTGCTTATATTTGTATCCACAGAGTTTAACAACAGGAATATATTTTCTCTCTAAGGAAAATCCAATGCTGACCCATTTTGATTTGTTTATGTAGTAAATTGTTTCATTGATGAGAGCTGCATTGCGCTTCTTACTAAACTCTTGTTGGTTGATACATTGTCAGATGCTTGCTTAAAATAATGGTTGTAGAACTGTGGGTGAGTGCTTAAATAAGCAAGCGTGGTTGTGGGGATAGCAAGGGTGGGGGGGGGGGGGATTTAAGCACTAATCTTATAGATTTAAACATCATTTAGCGACTAACCATGAATGAGTGTAAGACAGAACTTTTTATCGACATTCAAGGATTCAACTGTTCCCTTGGATATATTCCAAAAGAATTAGCGATTTATGATGGGATTCGTTGCTCAAATTATCTGTTTAAATCACCATTTCAAAAAAATATGTTATCTGCTCTCGATCTCAAAATGGTTAAATGGGTCGAAGAGTATCATGGACTAAAATGGGAATTTGGAAATATAGAACTTAATGACATTGATAATATTTTAAAGCATGTGTTAGAAGTTTACCAATCGCCCAAAATTTACGTGAAGGGGAATGAAAAAATAAACTTCTTAAAAAAGTTTTTGGATGAAGATTTCATATACGCTATTCCCATTGGTCAAGAATCAAAATTAAGTAAATTTAAGAAAATTCCAGAATGTTATTTTCACAAAACTGTGAATCCATGGCATTGTGCATTAGCAAACGTAAAATTGTTATATAATTATAGACATTGTTATGAATATTATGAAATGTTTTTTTATTGACTCCAGAATTTTATTTATAATACAAATATACTTTGAATAATATATATCCTATTGAACATATAAACAATAATAAAAATATACTTAATAATACTACACACACATTTGAACTACATTCTTCTATACAAGATTTTCTATACAACTGATTCCATTCCTGGGTCACTATTGAAGTTTTATTGAAATAATATAATCTTAACTTATACTGTACAATGGTAGAATCATTTATAATATTATCATCTATTTTGTAGGTAAATAAACCATTATTTATATTCATTCTTTTCCATGTTGAAGGCCAACTATCATTATTTACATTATTAACAGATAGACAAATAAATGCTTCTCGAACATTAGGATCAACTTGTATGAACAAAGTGTTGTTAACGAATGCTGATAGAAATAGAACTCCTACTGGTAGCAGAGCCATTTCCAAAATAAAATATTTTCCCAGGGTTCTTATGTTTTATATTCATCACGAACTAAATCTTTTAGAATATCAATTACATTATTAACCATCTCATCATCAGTCTTGGATTTCTCTTCCAAAATACTTATATGTTTGTGCCGCCCCACCCCCACCCAAGCAGTGAAGCTCCAATTGGATTAAATTTATTTATGTTAAGCTCCAAATGTAATATTTTTTCCAACCCCCAACCTGAACCATTCTCCGCAAATATTGACATCTTTTCTTTTATTTCAGACAAAAACTGTTTATAAATATCAGATAAATCTGTTGTTGAAGTTATGACCTTATATTTCATATTAAACGATTTAGTTTCGATTGTCTCTTTTGTTTGTAAGAGATATTGTCCAAATAGTTCTACATTAATCTTAACACTTGTATGCTTAACTAACTGTTCGGAAAGTAAACTTACAAACTTTTGTTGTACTTCATCAAAAAACTCTTCAATGTCCACATACTTTTTCGATGGCAGCAACCTGTAAGATACAATCCTGTTTTTAAACGCTGAAGTTAAAATTTTCACATTGTCATCACTTTTCACAAGTTTACTTTTATGTAGGGTTGACCGTATATGCGCAGCAAGTTTATTTCTTATATACCAAATATCACAGTCTTTACATCGTGATAAAGTAAGTTTAGGTAATGGGGGTCTGTCTTCTACTTCGGGTCTTTTCAACGGTATATCACATAACTGGGTATTGGTTTTTCGTTTTTCCCGAGAACAGGATGGTCTACAAGGACATGTTTCTCGTTTATGTCTATAAACGTTAGATTTGTGAGTAAAAGTTTTGTTGCAATCACTGCACTGATACATCTTGAGAACTCAACAAAAAAGCAGAAAAGACTGATACTTATTCAACAATTCTTGGGATATTTTCACTGGTTTCAGCTTTCACAACACTTTGCACAATACTGCTTTTTGCAAACTAAACAATGACACAGTAAAGTTATATGCAGTAATAATGAAAAATATATTGAGTGGAATGTAAGAAGGCACAACTGTATTATATCGAGCTCAAGGTGCGACTGCAGACACTTAAGAATGAGAAGCGCAAAGAGAATTCGTCGGGACATAGCGGTCTACCTCAAGTACCAGACAGTACCAGCCTGCATATGCACGACGGAGAATCTCGTTTGGGCGGGGCATGCCCATGCGCATTGCGCATGTCTACTGCGCAGATGTAAAAACGAAAAATAAAAAATTTTTTTTTGTCGTCTGCGTTTTTTTTGTCGTCTGCGTTTTTTTTTGTCGTCTGCTTTTTTTTGTCGTCTGCTTTTTTTTGTCGTCTGCGTTTTCTTTTTATCTTTTACATCTGCGCAGTAGACCAAAATGCGTACCATGCGCACACCGAGCGTGCTACACATGCGCACGGAGTCTCAGGGGATGTACGTTGATGTAAACATTCCAACCCACCCACTTTTGAGAATATATCTCCAATAGTGAAGCTACAAATCAAAAACTTTGTTGTTGGCCGGACCCTTTCTACCGCTTTTTCTCCATATAGGAGGAGCTTGCTTCACACTATATTGAGTCGCGTATTGTTATCATTCATTAGTTCAATACTTGCACTTTAACCGCACTTGCCTTTTAAGTAACACGCTGTAATACGATGAAATTAGCTATGAGTGAAGCTTTGCTTAAAAAAGTGTCTAAAATGACGTTTAACGAGTTTAGTGAGTTTTGCGACACACTTCATTTCGATACGGAAGCCTTATTACCGGATTTGTGGATTTGGGATATCCCTAAAAGACCAAATTCTCCGAGCCGGTTTTCAGAATCCACAACATTGACTAGCGATGCAGCAGTACCCTTCGATACAGCAGTGAACCCTGATAAATTTTATATCAATACATCGGTGAGCGTCGATGCAGCAGTGGGTGCCGATGCAGCAGTGTGCAACAACACCCTCACAGCCAACAGCAGCAGCGCGCCAAACTGTTCGAGTGAGTGTGATATTCAAGTGAACTATTTGGGGTGTTCGCCAGTGCGACGAAAACAGCCGAAAAGGTTGTGTAAACACATTTTTTAATTATAAGTATAATTTTTAGTTGTTTTAATTTATCTATCGTAAAATTATAAATAAAATATTATCTATCATTATGCTTTTAATTTATCTATCTTAAAAATTAAAATTAAGTTACTAAAATGGTAAATGTGAAGGGAATTATAAACACAAAGTTGGGACTACAAATATTTATTAAACTAAATCTGTTAACAATCCAAGTTGTATATTTATAATAGTCCAACATTTTTAAATGTATAGTTATACTGTTTAAACAATTTTGCAGTTAAATCTTCAAAGAAATCCTCACATGCTTTGTTCTAAAGTTGTTTTTTCAATTTTATGGTTTGTGATTTTCTGCACATCCGGTTTGTTACACATTACACAGACGTCTGATAAAATAATCATATGTAGAATTTAATTTTCACTAGTCCTTTTTCTCCACAACCACTTCCCAGAACTTCTGAATCACAATCTTTACATCGTGATAAAGTAAGTTTAGGTATTGGAGTCTATCTTCTATTTTAGCTCTTTTCATCGATACATCACATAACTGGGTATTGGTTTTTCTTTTTTCGCGAGAACAAGATGGACTCAGGGGACACGATTCTCTTTTATGTCTATAAACGTTAGATTTTTGAGTAAAAGTCTTGTTGCATTCGCTGCACTGATACATCTTGAGAACTGAACAAAAAAGCAGAAGATTGGAGAGGAGGGGAGAGGGGAGAGGAGAGGAGAGGGGAGAGGAGTGGGGGGAAGTGGTAGGGTGAAGAGTAGGGGGATTTGGTGACGTGAAGAGGGGGGTGGGAGTGGTAGGGTGAAGAGTGGGGGGAAGTGGTAGGGTGAAGCGTGGGGGGATTTGATGCCATTTCCTGGAATTGAGTGCAGTATCTCCATATATATATATATATATATATATATATATATATATATATATATATATATATATATATATATATATACACATGTAAAAGAGTGGGGGGGTTTGGATTTGGATTGATCTGATGCGCACACAAACACTCTACTTGAGTTGACAACTACTATAAGCAGTTGCAAACAGTAAGAAGTAAAGATGAAGCCGGAGTAGATGCTATAAAACAAGAAGGAAGAGTGAAAAAACAAAGTTTGTCTATAAAAAATGCAAAGGGCAGCATGGTTTTGCTGAATGTCCTGCTTTTGGAAAGAAATGTTTCAGTTGTGGCAAAGAAAATCACTTTAGTAGTGTGTGCCAAACAGGTAAATTTGAAAAATATCAGGGAAGACAGACCAAGAAGGTCATAGAGGTTGTGGAAAAAGATTTAGAAAAGGATGAAAGCTCTGAAGAGGACTTGCACGTTCATAGCATAAGAAACGTGGGTGAAGTAACCGAAAAACCCGTAATGCATGGACTGAAAAAATAAAAGTGCATGACAAAGATATAAACTTTAAAATAGATACAGGATCTGACGTAAACATATTACCTAAAAACATTTTTGAAAAGTTCTGTAAGAACAATTGTCACATTATAAAAAAAGGTACTACACTGCTAGAAGCCTATGGAGGCACGAGGCTAAAAACAATAGGTAAAGTACAGTTAGAGTGCGTATGGTCAAATGAAGTTTTTAATGTTGAATTTTTAATAGTAGACTTAGATATTAAGCCAATAATTGGTTTGCCAACTTGCTATAGGTTCAACTTAATAAAAAAGTCTGAGAATGTAGATAGTATAAACATAAATGACAAAGAGAAGTTTATTCAAGATAATATTGATGTTTTTGAAGGTTTAGGTACATTCTCAGATGTGTGTAGGATACAATTAAAGAGAGATAGCAAACCTGTTGCTAGGAATGCTAGGCGCCTACCACTTGTAATAAAAAATAAATTAAAGGAAAAATTAGATAAGTTAGAAAATTAAATATTATTACTAAGGTAAATGTTGCGAGTGAGTGGGTAAGCAATTTGGTCATCGTAGAGCCAACCTGATAACTCTTTGCGGTTGTGTTTAGATCCGCAAGATTTAAACAAATGCACTGATAGAGAATATTTTGAAATTCCAAGTTTGGCGGATATAAACTCTAAATTGTCAGGTAAAAAATATTGTTCAGTTATTGACTTTAAAGATGGGTTTTATCAAGTTAGTTGACGAGGCGTCTAGCAACCTAACAACGTTTGCCACTCCGTTTGGCTGTTACAGATTTCTCAGATTACCTTTTGGGTTGAATATCGCCCCAGAATATTTTCAAAAAATAAATTGTAAAAATTTCGGTGACATAGAAAACTTGATTATATATTTTGATGATTTGCTGATTGCATGTGATAGCCTGGAAGAACATGACAAAACGCTAAAAAAAGTGTTGGAGAGAGCTAGGGAAAAAGGTGTCAAGTTTAATAAAATTAAATTTCAGTTTAGGCAAACTGAAGTAAAATATATGGGACATATCTTCAGTGGTGAGGGTATGAGAGTTGATGATGAGAAATTACGGGCTATAAATGATCTTAAACCACCCTCGAATAAAAAAGAACTACAAACGTTGTTAGCTCTGATAAATTATGTTAGAAAATTCATTCCAAAATTAGGTGAAATTGCAGATCCACTTTGTCAGCTTCTCAGAAAAAAATTAGTTTTTCAGTGGTTAGGGTTTCATGATAAAGCTCTTCAAACTATTAAGTAGGAGTTGGGAAAAAATCTTACATTAAAACATGTTGATTTTAAAAAAGAAATAACTATACAGACTGATGCATCGCAAAATGGGTTAGGCTGTTGTTTAATGTAAAATGGTCGACCTGTTGCGTATGCATCTCGTGGATTGTCAGATACTGAAAAAGGTTATGAGGTTATAGAGAAAGAAATGTTAGGCATTGTATACGCTTGTCAAAAATTTCATAATTTAATTTATGGTCGTCCGATAAAAATTATAACAGATCATAAACCTAATGTAAGCATTATGAATAAACAAATAACTTCAGTAAATTCTTCGAGATTACAACGGTTAAGATTAAAATTATTAAAGTATGACTTGCAAGTTAAGTATTTGCAGGGTAAGTATTTGCATATTGCAGATTATCTATCCCGAAATGTTAGTGGTGAAAAAGCAGAGCATGATGATGATATAAAAGAAATGGTACACACAGTGGAAAAGTATTTAAGAATGAGTGAAAGTAGAAAAGAACAGTTTAAAAAAGAGACAGTAAAAGATGAGGTGTTAAGTAAAGTTATTGAGTATTGCTTAAAGGGGTGGAAAAGGCAAAAATATGAAGGTGAACTTAGAGTGTTTTATAATATAAGGGCTGATTTGCATATTGTTGATAATCTTATATTTTTTAATGATAGAGTTGTAGTACCTGCGGTTTTAAGAAAAAATATGTTAGTGATATTGCACGAGGGTCATTTTGGAGTTAGTAGAACTAGAGACAGAGCACGTGGTGTGTTTTGGCCTGGCATGAGTGCTGATATTGAGAGAGAAATTCAGCTTTGTAAAACATGTGAAAAGTATAGGTATGCAAATGTAAAAGAGCATGTAACATCACATGATATTCCAGAACTACATTTTCAAAAAATAGGGTGTGATGTCATGGAAAATAATGGACGATCTTACTTAATAGCAGTAGATTACTTGACTAAGTGGCTAGAAATAGTGCCTTTAAAAACAAAACAATCCTCTGATGTCATAAATGCTTTTAAACAAATATTTGCGACACATGGGGTACCGGATAAAGTCATTGCGGATAATATGCCATTTAGTTCGTATGAATGTAGTTGTTTTGCGAAAGAATTTGACTTTAAGTTTGAAACTAGTAGTCCTAGATACCCGCGTTCTAATGGCCTCGCGGAACGATTTGTACAAACCGCAAAAATATAATTCGTAAGTCTGATGATATTTGGGTTGCTCAGGTTGGGTTGGGTATAAATAAACTAATATTAAATTATTATGTTTGATTGCAATGTGCAGTGTTACATCTCTGACCCCCTTGTGGTACGACAAGGGTTAAGCATATATCTCCAATTGTAAAGCTAGAACTAAGTATTTAACTTTTTTGACTTTTTATTTTTCGTTTTTTATATTTTTCGTTTTTTATATTTTTCGTTTTTGACATCTGCGCAGTAGACCAAAATGCGTAGCACGAGCAAACCGAGCGTGCTAGACATGCGCACGGAATTTCAGGGATGTACTTTGGAGTCTACATTCGAACCCATCCACTTTTAAGCATATATGGATCTCCAATTGCAAAGCTACAACTTAGTATTTAACTTTTTCTCAACTTTTTTAATTTTCGTTTTTTATATTTTTCGGTTTTTGACATCTGCGCAGCAGACCAAAATGCGTACCACGCGCAAACCGAGCGTGCTAGACAGGCGCACGGAATTTCATGGGACGTACTTCGGTGTCTACATTCGAACCCATCAACTTCTAAGAATATATCTCCAATTATTGTAAAGCTACAACTACGTATTTAACTTCTAAACTTTTGTTTACCATTTTTTATATATTCATTTTTTATATTTTTCGTTTTTTGGCATCTGCGCAATAGACCAAAATGCATACCACGCTCAAACCGAGCGTGGTAGACATGAGTACGGAATTTCAGGGGATGTACTTTGGTGTCTACATTCGAACTCATCCACTTTTAAAAATATATCTTCAATAGTAGTAAATCTGCAACTACGTGTTTAACATTAGAGACCGGATTTTAATATAGCATGACGCAAAAATTCGGTTCGGATTCAGGTAACTGATGGAAAAGGTAAGTGCAATGAAATTAATATTAAATTTGACAACAAGTCATAGGTGACAATCTGTTTAATAAATACTTAGTGCAAGTGAAAAGTTAACGTTTAAATCTAATAGATTTAAAAAGTTGAACTACCTATATAAAAGTAATACACTTTTTTAGTCCTACTTTTCAGGATCCTTAGGGCATCGAAAAAATGAAACATTATTACGATCACTAATATTACACCCATCAACACTACAATACCAAGGACGAGACGCCATTAAAAAAACTAAATTTTATTTTTCATACTCAGTACCTACTTCCCTTTTAGCCACACGAATTTCACGTGCACAAAATACCCTGTATAACCCGCGCCTGGTTTTGCCAGAAATCGAGCGCTACGGGCTTAGGCGAGAGGCGAATGGCAGAGGGGGATTTACAGCGCGATAAGCAGGTGACTAGACCAGCTTTTCCCAAACTGTGGGTCGCGACCTAGTGATGTAAGGATACGTATCCAAAAATCCGTTGGATACGAATATTAAAAGAATCCGGATTATCCGTAACCGGCCGAGAACTTGAATACGGATTCGGAATCAAAATAAATTCGCATCGGGTGGTTAGTAATGCAAAGTGCAAAGAGAAAACGGAATCGGAATCGAGTGTAAGCGAACAACACGGTCTGCGATTTGTGCATATTTGATCTTTTATGCTTTCTCTTTCTAGTGACATTTCTTAAAAAAAAGATAGCATAGTTATCGGGGTAACGGGTATCATATGGGATGAGACCCATTGGTTAAACTTGGCCCGCCTCACCCGAACCGAATTCAAACGAGAACGAACGACGGTGCCTTCCTATCCCTAACCTTCGACTTCGAATGATATGATACCGCATCCACCTACCTAGCCGTCTCCGGATAGAAAATGTGTTGCATACGTGCATGATTTGTAACCGCTTTCGCGCGGGTCAAGAAATGGATACGGATATTAGCTGATTCCGATTCCGTATTATTCGGATATCTAAAGAATACGGATATTTACAACACTATCGCGGCCCACTGGTGGGTCGCAAGCTGGTTTTTGGTGGGTCGCAAACAGTGTTTAAAAATATGTTTTTAAATCATTCTAATCTAAAATCTGTTTTTTTTGTTCGAAAATTTACGTGGGTCGCAAGAAATTATCATTTTTCGAAGTGGGTCGACAAGGAAAAAAGTTGGGGAAACGCTGGACTAGACTACTTAGAATATCTTTCGACGATGCCATAAGTATTGAGAATTTAGCGTTCTGTAAGAAATTCACAATATTGTATGTGGTACGAAACCCTCTATGCACTTGACCGTTTTTTCTTATTTCATATAATCAGGGCAACGCCCATGAAACAAATTATTTTTGTCAAATACCGTACTTATTTCCTGGCATCGACGCCTTTGGTGTGCAGACCAAAAGTGGCCAAGCTTACTAATCACATACACAAAACACCAAAACTGTGGCTATCAGAATGGGTGTCCGTATAATAATCGAAATAAATAATTAAAATCTGTTCCAAATGTAAAGGGCTCAGACTAGGTCGCCTGTTAGGACGGGTATGAAGATGACACATTCAAAAAATAGATTTGGGTTCTTACACTTAATTACCGTTTTTTTTTTCTGATAACGCGTCATTGTTTCATATGCCAAAATATTAGTTTATATTGACCTTTTGACAAATAAAATCCGACTCTGTCATCACATCCACATCGGGGGGTCTACAGATCATACTCGTAAAGCTGCTACTGTTATCTAGGCATCACACAAAAGAAACATAAGAGGCAAGACAGACACCCGGTAGCGGGACCGAATTTTTGTGCTTCGCTCTAGATCTCTACATACCATTTTTGTGTAATTACCAGGGTTCGCACAACATCAGCTCACTAAAAGCTATGCTAACCCTTCTTATAGCCAAGATATCGAAATATCAAGAACAGTTTAGCGTCCTTGGATGCCCCGTACTTTAATGTAAGAGCAGGATATATCGTATTTTTTGTCCGCTATGCCACAAACAATTTCCTATTCCTATATTTATTACGAACTCTAAACGGTTCTCGTTATATCGCAAAAAATATCCTTAAATATATTTTCAATCAAAGGCAATCGATTTAACTGTTTTTGAAAGAAATACCTAATATTTTTTATTTTCTTTTTTATGCCTCAGTTTAAAAAGTCGTTTTAGAAACTAGTTCGTCGGTAATATCAGCGCAAAATTAAAATTTCCTGATAAAACCCTAATACAGTATGCTCAACTGTATAGGTAGAACTGATGAGGAGAACTAAAATATGGGAAATTTGTACAAATATCTTTTTATTCTTGATATGGAAATTTGCAATGCACATTAAAATTGTCTTTAATAATAAGGAAAAGGTGAAAAATATTAGGAACCTGTACTTTCACGAAAACCATTTCCAGGTGATGAATTATGCATACAATTTGAAAAAACTACTACTGATATAGGGTACCTGTAGTCAAGAGGCGATCGTAAAAAAGATCGCTCAGGTCAAGTCGAAGAACTAACGGCTCCCTATGCCTATAACAGTTTTAAACTGACAACTCTAAGAATAAGACTATGTTTTTTTACTAAGTCAGTTTGCAAATTTATAAACAACGGCACTTTAAGTACGCATTTTCCACAACAATTTGCGAACTCAAACTACTGATCTGACCAATAGGGGAAATAATTCGAACCACTATATGGGGTATAACCATTGCGCTGACTGCTTGACAATGTCAAATATGTTAAAATATCATTATTCAAACTGTTGTTCTGTACTTTAGAGACAATGTACGTGTACCAAAGAAATTGCCATCCTTTTTCATTTAAAAATTGAAATTTTTTTGTAAACTTAATATTTATACCCTCCATAGCGAGCGATCGACCTGCCATCTATAGTCATATGAGGTTGCAAGTAGAGCTAAATTCATTTTAGCAACCCATTCCAAAATAAAAATCATTTGGGAACCAAGAAAGTCGCAGATATATTAGAATATTTCATAAGTTTTTAATGACAACAATGATAGGATAAGAAACTGATCAACTAGAAGCCCTTAATTTAAACCAGTACTAAATCTTAAATCTTTTTAGTGAATACTGGAATAAGTGTTTTAGAATGATGGTATAAACATTACCGACGTAAGCCTCAGCCAGGCCGACACCCAGAAATAATACAAAAGTTTTACCTACCTCAATATGGATTTTTAAAAAATCTCAGTGACGATTTCAGTTGAAAGTAATTATTGATTTTTTTTAGGCACTAGCACTAAGTTTCTTAAAGCATTTAATCGAGTGATGTTTATATGTATATGAAAGAAGAAACTGACTGACTGACTGAGGTATTAACGCACAGCCCACACCACTGGGTCTAGAAACTTGAAATTTTGCACAGAGGTTTCTTATATAACGTAGGCGTGCACTAAGGAAGGGGTTTTTCAAAATTGAACCCCTAAGGGGTGAAACACGACTTGAAGCTTTGTGGAGAAAAAATACTAGATGGTCCTATTAACTTAAAACTTCATAGAGTAGTCTAAAAAATAAATGTTTAAACACATATTTTGCAGTTTTTAATAAATCAACCCCCAGGGGGTGAAATGGGGCTCAAAGTTTGTAATGGAGTAAAATTTTTATATGGTTTGCTTGTGTGTGAAAAGCTAACCATGAAACTACGTAAAAGTTCTCTAAAAAATTAACACAGGTTTTATAACTTATTAGACATCAACCCCTAAGGGGTTAAAATGGGGGTTCGAGGTTTGTAATTTAATTATGGATATAACTAGAAACCGGATTCGAATTTTACATTCAATAATACAATAATAATTAGCTTTTAAGAATTTACAAGTTTCTTCGATTCCACGGTGATTTGTTTTACTTTCGTGTCGATATTTGATTAGTAATTCTCGTTCTTCTGGTTGGGCGTTATTTATTAATTTAGTACACTCTATCAATTTAAGATTTTTAAAATGATTGTTCATGGCTTGTTGGAAATAAGGCCGTAATTCTTTTGAAAAGAAGTAAATGTAAGTATTTTTATTTGTCAGGTATTCCTTTAAGAAATTAATAATTATTGACATATTAGTAGGTAAAGTCGTATTAATAATTTGGTGACCATCAAAATTTTCACGTTCAGTTTTAATAGATGCGTCATAAGGAGATTTTTTGACAATAATTTGACGTGCTTTGTTATTAATTATTTCGTCTAATATAGTCATGTTAGAATAGTTTTCTTCCGCGTTTGTAGAATGTATTGTATTATCGGAATTATTATCTGGGGGTTTTATTTGAATATTTTGTAAAATTTTAATTTTTTGACTGGGTTCATTGACTTTTTCCAGCTGCTTGCTAGCATCATCGGGATCTAAATTTTCGGGGTTAAATTGACTATAGCTGTCTTTTAAAAATTTTTCGATATCACGACTTATGTCTCCGGGATTATTAATTACTGATTCTGATTCGATTGCATGTAATTGGATACGACTAAGTGCGTCGGCATTGGTATTTTGTTTTCCTTTTTTATAAAGTATTTCGTAGTCATACTCTTCTAATTTAAGTCTCCAACGTACAAGTTTTGAATTGGGTTCCTTTAAATTAAATAGCCAAACTAAAGGTCTATGATCTGTGTAGATTTTAAATTTTCTACCGTATAAATATGGCCTAAAATATTTGCAAGCCCATACTATACCTAAAAGTTCTTTTTCTATATCTAGTAGAATATTTTTGTTCTGTTTCGTTTAAAGTTCGTGAAGCAAATGCAATAGGGTTATCGTTTGGGGGGTTTCCTTGAGAAAGTACGGCACCAAGGGCTATATTTGAAGCGTCTGTAGTAAGGACGAAGGGTTTTTCAAAATCAGGGTATTTTAATATTGGGGCATTTATTAATAATTTTTTTAAATGATTAAATGATTCAATAAAATCGGGCGAATGTGTGACTTCTGCTCCTTTTTGAAGACATAGTGTAAGAGGTTTTGTTATTTTAGCAAAATCTTTTATGAATCTTCTATAGTATCCTGCCAAACCTAAAAATGATTTGATTTCCTTTTGTGTTTTTGGTATTGGGAAATTCTTCCCCGCATAGTAGTTCTGAGTATATTGACAGAATGATAATTTTATTATTAGATAAGAATTTATATGACATGACCGTCATTCTGGTAGTTGCTATTCCTATGAAATGGCATACTAAATTAAAATTAACAACAACAAACATCGAATTTTTCAGAAATTCTACGTAAAATATGTTGCCCAAAAACGGCTTGAGTTAGTTCTGATAAATTGAACTATTTTTCTTAAATAACAATAGGCGGGTTTAGATTGATTTACGAACGTTTAGATAACACTAATGATATGTGGTCACGTGGTTACTTGTAAGTATATTGTGTGTATATTGGTGGTAATTAGGGGCGCACTCAGAAATGAAATTAGGGGGGGGGGCTGACTAGATAGGCTTGCCAACTTTCGAATATAATATGAACGGAAAATCTAGCGCCGCGCCGCAGGCAAATCACCGACGGCGCAAATTCCCCTTTGGGTGCCACGCCTTTATAATGCCAAAAATTCGCCGCGGGCGAAAATTTGAAGTAATAGATGTGATGTATCGCATTCGTTATTTTGTCAAAACATTAAGCCGGCGCCAGACATGCGGCATTCGCCGAATACCGAATAATCATTATTCGGCAAGCACCGAGTAGTGTGTATGGGTTGCTCGTAACGAAACATCGGACATCGCTGTTTCCCTTTTCGTGTCGGTATTTTGTCCCGAGTCAAAGAAGACGAACATTTGCCTTTGTAGTCAATACGTAACATATTCGGCTATTCGTAAAACATTTTTGAGAGAGTTTTCTTGATTTGTGTTTGCAATTTGTTAAAGAATGGACTGGGTAATGAAACTGTACTGGATTTTTTTGACTTTTATGAAAAAGAACCATTAATATGGAATGCATCTCATATTGACCATACAAACCGGAATCTTGTTTCTGATGCTTGGAGGAGAGTAGAACCACAGGCAATATAATAGAATCAATGGGTGGGAGATATGCTATTACAGAGTTGAAAAAAGAAAGATTGATTAATGGTGTCGTTTAGAGCTTGTCATAACAAAGTTAAAGAAAATATGACAAGTGGAGCAGGTGCAGATGAGATATACATACTGGATTATTGGATTAGATATATTGGATTAACTGCACACGGCAACTCATGACTACGAAAGCAGCAGAGCCAGTTATTATTGTTTCACTTTCCATTTTCAAAACTCAAACTATCTACATTCGTTAGCAAATAAATCGTTGTTCCCATCCCGAGCAATGCTTGGCAAAGAAGCCACATGTGTGTACAACTGTGCTCGCCACATGACGAATAATTCGCTGAGTAACTCGCCGAATGGTGAGTAATCGATATTCGGCGACTGCCTCATGTCTGGCGCCAGCTTTATACGAAACTCAATATACTAGCTTGTTTTTTGTTATTATTTAAATCTAACTTTAGGAAAAAACGTATATTTGACGAATACTAAGTTATAGGGGACATAAAAAAATAAAACTCCGCAATATCTTATGCCTGTGCAATTATGCATTATGCAAAACCGTGCGTGACGGCCTTTCGGGTTAGGCGCTCAGGAGCAGAACGGAACTCCGTATCCTTTCGCAAACCCCAGTCACTCTGCTCTAAAATATAATTATTAATTTAAAAAAAAATGAAAAAGGGTTAATTAAAATAAAACATATTATTAATATTATGAAAATTACTGTTAAAAATATTTTCTTAGTTAAGTAATAGAATATTTAGAGAAATATTTTTTGTCATATATACGTTCGGGGACTGCAGCCCGGCAGACCTCCCTCCCCCTTCGTTGCGCCACTGGTGGTAATCCACTTGACCACATCTAATCAATGCCATCTATACGCTCGCAGAGGAATAGCCGAACCTCCTAATAGAAAACAATACAAGATTAAATGCATAAGTTTCTGATTATTCTTATTGTACGAAACAATTAGTAGGTTATTTCGTGAATAAGAAGCACGTATTATTAATACCTAATAATTTATTTAATGCTACACAACTGATAACGATACCAGTGCAGTATTTGTTGATATTTTTTGTAAAATTTTAACCAAATGTATAATATTTATTACCAGTATTTAGTTCCTAATCTAGGTTTCTAAAATCTCTTGTTTTCACTGGTTATTGAAATGCGGGGTAGACAGTCTTAAAATTGCATATTGAAAATTCTAACATTTCTTAGGTTAATATGCACCAAAACAAGTTAAGGCAAAAAACACTGGAATACCACATGCTTATCTTGCATGGTTCAACAAAATTTACATTTGTGCATGTTCCTATAAATCAAAGTCATAATCAATTTCCAATCAATTTTTTATATTGCCTATCAAGAAATTAGAACTTTCAACACGACGATATTATTTTACAAAAAGGTGTTTGACAAGCATATCCAAACATAAAAAACTAAATTTTGGGTAGATGTTTTTTTTCTTAGTTAACTATAGTTATCTAACACAGTACGAAGAACATACAATTATTAAACTTAAAAATCTGTCTAATATCACAACAACAAGGATCTTACTCCATAATCACAACCATTTACTTAGTAACAATAAAACATGAAGACATTAGGCCAGAGTAGAGTAACAAGGTGGCGTGGAAGCCGTCGTTTATTGTTAAAATGTTGTACAGAAGGTATACCATAAATTTTGTTTTTATTTAATTCTTTTTAAAGAAGTTAAGTAATATTTTGCTGTCCAATAGGGTTCTAAAGATGCAATAGAGTAGGGAAATTGACATATTTATTTTTAAATGGTGATGGTGCCGATTTTTGGTATATGGGTAGCCTTAAAAGTTATTGCTCTTCTAAGCGTCTTCTAGAGCTTTAGTACCTTTAGAATGTGATTTTAATGATCTTTTAAAATATACAGAATTTCCTGGATGGGGTTGACAAGATGTAACAAATTTTCAAATTACGAAAAAAATCATTGCTATTACCTAGTTTTTGCTTACCAAAGAAATATTATTCGCGATGAGAACATTTTAATTTTTGTATATACGGGATGCTTAAAAGATGCAAAAACATGAAATCGTGTCAAGAATAAACGTGCATTATTTATTATTTTAACGCAAAATGTTAAATAAAGAAGTGGCCTTAAATTTTTTATTTAATCAAAATCCACAATTGTATAAAGAATTTAAACTTTGTGTATTGCTAATTATAGCATGTTATTTATCTTTAACAGCTAGTAGTGTCAGAGAGTATGAGTTGTAGTGTCGAAATGTTGAAATACAGTCAAAGTAGGTAAACATTCAGGGGCCAGGTTTTTAGGCAAGGGGGGCAAGGTCTTCCAGATGTATGATTAACGCCCGGAAAATTCGAATTGCATTCATGTCTATTCTTCTCGTTTATTTTTTAAAATTTATTCTGCTTTTTTTGGGCATCCAGGGCTACGACCCTGAGAACATTGCAATTGCCAATTTAAAAAGAAGGCAAATTATAGGCCCCGGTTGACGGCGACTGCCTGAAAGTGGGAGACGTGCTGTGCTGTGTTTCGGCACTAAGTCCCATTTTATGCCGTTAGTTACAATTCACAAAAAAAATTGAGTACCCGCACAAGAAAACAAAATTTTCTTATGTTTAAAAATTTGGTCCATTTGTCCTCTTGTCAACCCCATCCGTGAACTATATGCGTGATATATAAAATTACAAGGTTATAAATGTTATGTAGGAGTTTCTTGTTAATTATGTTATTTTTTAGTTTTTCTTAACCTTTAATATCAGTAAGCGCTGAGTGTAAATTTTCGCACTTTATCAGAAAAAATCTTTCTCTTTCTTTCAATGTTGCATAACCTTAATCAATCCAACACTGTAAGCTCGTAGCTAGTTACCAATAGAAAATTATAAATTAGAAATATATAAATATATTATCAATCTAGAAGGTAATAAAACCAGTGAAAATGCAGTCAAAAACAAAAATGTCAACTACGCCACAAGGCAAAAATCGGGTTATCAGTCCAACTTCTTTATTATAGTCACTAAAAGCAGACAAAAAAGAGTTACTTGATTATATTTCGAAGAGAAAAAGTGTTTTCTAACTACTTAAGCTTACTTATTCACGTACTACCTTTCTTTTATACGATAACATCAGTAGTCTGTTATTAACCCTAAAAACAAATCAGTTTATTCGCCGTTTGAAAATTGTTTTGCACTAGAATTGTTTAATCTTAGCTTATCTTGTTTAATATAGGTAATATGAAAAATATACGAAATATATTTTTGCTATAAATTTTATCTCTGATTTGTCTTGTAGGCGATATTTCATAGAAAAATAGACAAAATTGACAGCAATACCTTCTTAGTACATTTAAGTAGTAACAAAAAATAAATATTATACCACTAGTTCTTCTCTGAAATTGTTCCTAATATAGAGTTATTTATGGATTGTGGGACAGCCAAGGGATTTAACGTTATATTTGTCGGAGGTTGTTTAATTTTACCCTCTAAAAAGTAGGTTTCCATAGAGCCTTTTCCTTTAACTTCTATGCTTCCCCGACAGGTTAGTGCAAAACCTTTTGTGCTTAATATTTGATAAACTTCTTTGGTTACCTGTAAGAAAAAACTAAATATTATATTTAAAATAAACTTGATGCGTATAAATACATATGTATCAAAAAAAGTCACACTTAATTGCACATTTAGTGAATTGACACTTGCATTGTGTTGTAAAGTTTCTTCGTTTCCTATAAAAAATGAAAGTCCTAAACTAAAAATAATTGTTATAATATGTGTGGTTACGAATTTGTTATCAAGGGCTATCGAGACACCTACTAAAATGGTCTAAGGTCCTTGCGTCCCAAAACCTACGCTGGCTCCGAACCATGGCACTTAGCCACATGACAGTACGATCTACTGGCTGGGGAGCCTGACATGGAGCCTCTCCCCTATAAGATATCTCATCTTATTCGGCCTCTAACTGACCTGGATAAGACGATTTGGACGTCGCGTCGGTCGAATCATTTAAACTCTTCCCTAAAGCACAGAAAATAATAGCTACGCATGCTATTATTTTCTTTGCCTAAAGGCACGCGATGTTCCCAAGCGACTGCCCGTCCAAATACTAACCGTGCTTAATGCTGGTTATTAAGTTTGCAATTTGAAGGCAACACAAGTAACAAACTTAAAAACTCTTTGATTAAAGAAAATGAGATTTTGCATACAAATTAGGCTTTACCCTGACTCGAACCGGCTACACTTCTGGTGAAATATATACAGAATGAACAATTTTTAATTTATTTTTGTTTGCTCTTTTGTTACGAAAACGATTCATTGTAAAGTATATGCATTTTAAATTTTTACATTGTTTACTTACTCAAAATGAACAAAAACACACTGAAAGTGCCACTTTATAAATTGCCTTAAGGTTAAAGCACCAGCCGGAGGCCACATTTTTGCTATTTCAACTCCCTACATATAACCGGAGAGCTACTGAACCCTGTTAGTAACGGTATTTGCACAAAGCTGGCAATTTGTATATTCACGATTGAAGTGCAACCATAAGTAAAAATCATGACCTGGCAAGTCTCCCCCGGTCACGTATCAACCCCTGTATTTTTGAAAATGTAAAAAAAAATAAAAAATTAAACTTAAGTTACAAGCTTCAAATTTTAATGTTTGAATCTAGACATAACAAAATACAAAAAAAATTGCCAAGCGATTCTGAAGGTCACACACACCTGCCAGGTGATTCTAAATGTGCTCTGTGCAGGGCATTAAATAAACATTGTCCTACAAGGTTCCAATTTTTACAGGCTCTTTATTAAACGATTTAACGTAAGTATGTTCAAGGCCAGGCGATTCAGACTCTCGCAAGGGCCCGCCACACTGAGGTCATTTTATCTATTCTAACAATTAATAAATGCAAAAATGTTGTTAAAAAACCCGAAATAAACCAGACTATTTTAACAAGAACATACTAGTTTACAACAATCGAAAATATTTTTCTCCGTATCGCTCGCGTTAAGTTGTAGTTGTACCACAAATAATCTGCATTTACTTCAGTCAAGTCACTTTTGCCTCGTACATTTGACGTGCATTAGCCTTATATTTTCGTGTGTTGCGCTCGCTACGTTTCGTGTGAAGTATTTTAGTTTGAGGTAAGTACTATAGTTTTTATTACCTTTAATAATTTTGTGCTTTAAATTAATTAAGAGGTAGTATTTTTGAAAGTTTGCTAAACTTTTGCAGATTCTTTATAAATAATTGTGCAAAAGGCATATTTGCAGTTTTAAGATTTCCACAGATTTTGTGTGTTTTTAGGTTTTTTAAATATTATTATGGGTTAACCAGAAAAACTACTAGTTTGACTTAGTAAACTTCCACTATATTGACAAAATTATTGACATGTTTCGCTACACTGTAGCTTCTTCGTTTGTGTAGCGAAACATGTCAATAATTTTGTCAATATAGTGGAAGTTTACTAAGTCAAACTAGTAGTTTTTCTGGTTAACCCATAATATTAGTTATGGACTTCCACCAATCAATTTTTTTTAAATATCTTAACTCATTGCCTTCTTAACTATACAGTGTGTCTACTTCAGTATTCTACATACGGGAACCTTTTTTATTATTAATTTTACAAAAAAAAAGTTACTCTTTATGAAAAGTTCTGCTTCCTGAAAAAATGATATTAGACAATTAAAACTTGAAATAACATGTACAGAGTGTTCAGAAAATAGAAAAATGTATGATTGACCAAAGAGAGAAGTACCCTCAATTTTTATTTTAGAGCAAAATGAAATAAGAAAATATTACTTAGAATCAAAAATTATATCCAAGTTTAAGTCTATTGCTTTCATTATAAAATAATTTAAAAAATGTAAATATGTAAATTATTCATTAAATAACTAAAAAATACACGTAAATATGCAACTCTAGTTAATAATTGTTAATCACTTATCAATGATTGACAAATAAAGAAATTTTGCTGGCATCTAGGTGAGAAACGGTGGCAAGACATTGGTGGTGCAATTAAAAATTAACATATTTAGATTTCTTAAATTATTTTTTAATAGAAAGCAATAGACTTAAACTTGGATATAATTTTTAATTCTAAGTAACCCTTTCTTATTTCATTTTCCCTAAAATAAAAACTAAGGGTACTACTCTCTCGAGTCAATCATAAATTTTTCTATTTTCTAACCACTCTGTAAATGCTATTTCAAGTTTTAACAGTCCAATATTATTTTTTCAGGAAGCAGAACTTTTTATGAAGAGTAACTTTTTTTGTAAAATTAATAATAAAAGAGTTTTCCATATGTAGAGAACTTAAGTAGACACACTGTATATTAAATACGTGCAGAACACTGCAGATGTCTGAAAAACAATGTATTTTTTGTTACCATGTCATTTTCGATAAGAGAACTGTTGGATGTTTGGCTGCCGGAAGCCGGAAGATACTTTGGAACGTAAAAATGCGGCCATATTTTCAT
The DNA here is from genome assembly GCA_963971165.1 of Philopedon plagiatum. Classification (NCBI taxonomy): domain Eukaryota; kingdom Metazoa; phylum Arthropoda; class Insecta; order Coleoptera; family Curculionidae; genus Philopedon; species Philopedon plagiatum. The sequence goes on along the minus strand of OZ020189.1, from coordinate 64,254,959 downwards.
TCGCGACGTATAAAAATATGACAGCATTTTTATTTTCATACGACACGTATGAAAATACGGCCGCATTTTTACGTTCGAAAGAATCACCACAGTAAGAGTAAACATGCATTGTTTATTATTTTTTTACCAAGGAACATATATATATATATATATATATATAATATATATATATATATATATATATATATATATATATATATATATATATATATATATATATATATATATATACAGTGACCGGCAAAAAGTTCGCAACATATGGGAAAAATTTTTATTAGGAGAGTATCGGAAAAACTTTCCCAGGGGATCGGTTCTGCATGTCCGATAACCTAAAAATCGATTTTGACATACGTCACGTGACCACTGGTATAGCGTCAAATTAAAAAAAATTGTTAATTTACAAAAAGTGAGGTTAGTTGACGAGATATCAAAAAAAGTTATTTGAAAAAATTGCTTAGAATTAAATTCTAGGTCCTTGTGCAAAATTTTAAGATTTTATTTAAAAAAATTGGAAAACTCAATTTTTTTTAAATATTTTTTTATCGATTTACAAATTTCCGGTTTTTTTCGTTTAGATAGCTTGGCTAATGTAAAGCCCATGTATCTGGATGAAAATAAACGAATGTAGTAGTTTTTTCTACAATTGACAGGACAAAATTAAAAAAAACAGGGTTTCGCCGGACGCTAGCTGTTGCAATGATTTGTATCTAGCAGCAGTGTCAAAATTTTAGAGACATTTCAATGAGATTACATTGAGAAATCCTTAATCGTCTTAAATATATCTGAAGTTCGACTTTTTGTAAAGTTAAGGGGATTAAAATAGATAATAAACAAAAAATTACCTGTTTATTTAATCGAAATTATATAAACGAAAACCAATGTAAGAAAAACTTAAAAGTAGTCAAATTCTGTACTAACAACACAAAAAATCATTGTTTTTCCTTGGGTGCACAAAATTTAAAACTCAGTATGACCACCATTTCTCTCCATACATACTATTGTTCTCGAGCGCAACTCTCGATTAACATTTCGGAGCATTTTACGATTTATTTGCAATACACAATTTATAATGACATTCTCTAAATTTTGTATATTCCTAAAGGGTCGATGTTTGTACACAGGGTTCTTTAGGTATCCCCACATAAAAAAATCTAACGGAGTCAGATCTACAATTCTACAATTGACAGGACAAAATCGAAAAAATAGGTGTTCGCCGGACGCTCGCTGTTGCAATGGTTTGAATCTAATGAAATGACTGTATCAAGATTTTATTAAGATTTTTCGCACATAAATTTAACAACCAGGTCTATTTAGTTGTACTTAAAACTACCAAAGCAGGCTCTGAAATTAAAACAACCAAATAATCTAGTAGGTTAAAAACAACAGAAAAATGTCAAACAAATTATAATTTGTTTGATTTCAACCTATGTCATTGGTTTATGTCTCGCATCTTACTAAGTTTGATATTTTACATAAGTTTATTAATATTTTATTCCTTAAAATGGCACCCACACTACTTCTTCAGGAAAAGATAGAAATTATTTTAATTTCTGGAGATAATTACAAAAGCCATAGAGAAACAGCAGCAATTTTTAATGAGAGGCACCCCGATAAATCCCTCCATTATTCCACAGTATCTCGTCTAGTCAATAAATTTAAAGAAACGGGATCGGTAGAAAATCAGTATAAAGTTTCCCATGAAAAACCGGTAACAGGTGACGAAGGTTCTCTGGATGTGTGTTTGTCGATCACAGAAACACCCCAATTAGCAGTTAGTCAAATATCGGAGATCACTAACATTCACGAAAGATCTGTGCGGAGGATATTAAAAAGAAACAAATTTCATCCGTACAAACCTAAATTTGTACAAGTATTAAAAGATAGGGATTATGACGCCCGCTTCGATTTTTGTGCCTGGTTCCAGGGTATGATTGAGGAAGATTTTAATTTCCCAAAGAACGTTCTTTTCTCGGATGAAGCTACATTTACCTCTAACGGAACCGTCAGTTCACAAAACTGTAGATGGTGGGCCACCGAAAACCCAGACTTTGTAATTCAGAGTAAAGACCAATATAGTTTTAAGGTTAATGTGTGGTGCGGAATTTTCAACCTCAGAATAGTGGGACCTTTTTTCTTTAGAGACAATTTAAATTCAGAACGATATTTAGAATTTCTACAAACTGAGATATCTGACTTTTTAGACAATTTGTCATTAGCCGAAAGAAGAAATTTATACTTTCAACAAGACGGAGCTAGCATTCATTCCACAAATGAGGTGAAGAGATGGCTGGATCAAGAATTTGGAAACCAGTGGATAGGACGGTTTTCTGAAAATCCGTGGCCTGCGAGATCACCAGATCTGACTCCGTTAGATTTCTTTATGTGGGGATACCTAAAGAACTCTGTGTACAAACATCGACCCTTTAGGAATATACAAAATTTAGAGAATGTCATTAGAAATTGTGTATTGCAAATAAATCGTAAAATGCTCCGAAATGTTAATCGAGAGTTGCCCTCGAGAACAATAGTATGTATGGAGAGAAATGGTGGTCATACTGAGTTTTAAATTTAGTGCACCCAAGGAAAAACAATGATTTTTTATGTTGTTAGTACAGAATTTGACTACTTTTAAGTTTTTCTTACATTGGTTTTCGTTTATGAAATTTCGATTAAATAAACAGGTAATTTTTCGTTTATTATCTATTTTACTCCCCTTAACTTTACAAAAAGTCGAACTTCAGATATATTTAAGACGATTAAGGTTTTCTCAATGTAATCTCATTGAAATGTCTCTAAAATTTTGACACTGCTGCTAGATACAAATCATTGCAACAGCTAGCGTCCGGCGAAACCCTGTTTTTTTTAATTTTGTCCTGTCAATTGTAGAAAAAACTACTACATTCGTTTATTTTCATCCAGATACATGGGCTTTACATTAGCCAAGCTATCTAAACGAAAAAAACTGGAAATTTGTAAATCGATAAAAAAATATTAAAAAAAATTGAGTTTTCCAATTTTTTTAAATAAAATCTTAAAATTTTGCACAAGGACCTAGAATTTAATTCTAAGCAATTTTTTCAAATAACTTTTTTTGATATCTCGTCAACTAACCTCACTTTTTGTAAATTAACAATTTTTTTTTTAATTTGACGCTATACCAGTGGTCACGTGACGTATGTCAAAATCGATTTTTAGGTTATCGGACATGCAGAACCGATCCCCCGGAAAAGTTTTTCCAATACTCACCTAATAAAAATTTTTCCCATATGTTGCGAACTTTTTGCCGGTCACTGTATATATATATATATATATATATATATATATATATATATACATATATATATATATATATATATATATATATATATATATATATATATATATATATATATATATATATATATATATATATATATGAAATATGTTTTAAAATAAACCTCAAGTCGAAGTACAAGATTTCATTAAAAAATTTAAATAATAAAAGTAGCGAGTGTTATCACATTATTTTTTTAAGGTCCCAACTATTCTCTTTTACACCTTTAACCAGAGCACTAGTTTATACATATTAAACAATCATAACAGCTATGGTCATGTTTGTCAATGTATTTATTGAATGAAGCAATTATTTAATTTAAAATACTTCTCATCAAAATGCTATCTACTGAACAAAGGATTTATTACAAGTTTCCTACCGCTACATAATAGAACAATTTAACAAGAAATTTGTAGCAATCCCAATATCTGAAATGACAATCTACATAATAAAAAGAGTTCCAAAGAACTAATTCGATTTTCAATCTCAAGAAGAAGAAATATAACCAAAACGATGCTACCTCAGTTTTAGTTCTTCAGTCTGTGAGAGAAACTCCTGTGATGCCCTTAGAAATCATGCTAAACATCTTCTAGAAGTCGTGAAAAAAAAAAAAACTCTTATTCAGATGATCTTTAAAGAAAATTAATTATTTCCGTTCAAACCCCACTTTAACCCATTTTAAGAGGAAGACGAAGCGAAAAGACTAGATTTTTATTTATGGTTGGGAGACAAAATTTTAAGTGGGAATATCCATTTTTATAAATTTATTATGTTTTCTGATGAATGTACATTTGTACATTTTCTACTAATGGAACTATAGCATCCCAGCATGTCAGGTACTGGTCTCGAGAAAACCCCGAATTTGCGCTAATGAGGTAAAGACAATATTTTACAAAAGTGAACGTGTGGTAAGCAATATCTGTCCATGGCATTATAAGCCCATATGGTTTTAATAACACCTGCAGTACAATGTGCACACTGAAATTTTTTAGTTAAAAAGTATTTTTCTACGAACGTTTTAAAAACTAGACTTTTTTGTACGCCTAAAGTGCACAAAACACACCTTTTTTAAAAAAGTAGATCAGAGTTAAAAAAAAGTGCCGTAACGGTTTATTTTTTCACCCATATTTAACGAAAGTCTAATGAAACTAAGTCGGCTGTGACCTGTGACAAACAATTAAACAAAGCAGACATAATATTTCATTTAGACACGTCAAATACAGGTTTTTAAGAATTATATTGTTAGATTTGTTAAACAAAGTCATTATTCAATTATTCTGGGACTGATGTGTATGATCTTTAGTGTAATTTTGTACTTTTAGTGGCAAAATTTGTAGTAAAAAGTAAAATTGGGTCAATATACAATTTTTCTACGATGTAAGAAACTCCTGCATAAAGTGCCTTTTTTACTTGTGGGATTACCGCACTCGCTTGCGGATCGTGCGGTCAAATTTCCCATGCGTAAAAAAAAGTACAACTTTATGCCCTTGTTGCATAAACAACTATTTTTATGATAAAAATTTTTTTCTTCATTTAAAATTTTATTCCATTTCTTACAACCTAGGATCCCCAATCTTCTCACTATCGCACTCTCGTTTGATCTTTCTCCACATCTGGTAGGCCCTTGCGACGCACATAGGAGTATTTGGACAATCTAGGCGGTCAAAATTCAATTTTATAAAGTTTGCGCTAGGTACAAATAAAATATCAACCAATCAAGTTGAATGGTTGTTGACTATAAAAACATCATTGGCTGGCTCCGCGGAGTCCGCCGTCGCTTACCGCCAGACTGTTCGTTGGAACTTGATCGTCTGTGTTAGTGCACGTATCGTTTCTCGGCAATTCTTAAAGCTCTTTAGTTCACTATCATTATTATTATAATTGATATTTGGAAAAAAATCTTATGGATTCTGAAAATACAGGTAAGAATCTATGTTTATTATGTAAGTTTGGTTTTAGTTATTAACTTTTTACTGATATTGCAGCCAAAAGAATATACTAATCAGTTTTAAAAAATGTTTAACCATTTTTTAACATTCTTGAGGATATTTGTTGTACTTCAGGGTTCGTCCCTGTTATATTTCTTATGATAATATATAGAGTGGACCTTCAACAAAAGATTCATGTAGAAATTAGCCGCACATAGCCGCACTTTTGCAAATTAAATAGGGTAGTTGAAAATAAAGATTATTTTAATTATTATTATTTTTTAAATTTAATTCAGTTTACGTGTTGTTTTAGGATCAGCAAGCGGCTCAAATGTTATAGTTATGACCCGGAGGGCATTATTTAATAGAATGCAACAACAAAACTTACCTACTTTTGATCAAAAATTGGAGCTTCTAGAAAACGACCTTTTATCGTGTGAACGGTATTCTGATGAGCAGATCATGGAATTGAAACACAAATTATCATATGTCAAGTCGCAATTCAAACAACGATGGCTAAAAGCAAATAAAGTAGAAGACCGTTTTTTAACAAAAAATAACGAATGGCTACAAGGAACGTTCGAAATACCGAAAATTTCGAGGACGCAGCAGACTGCGGGTCGACCATCTAAACCATTTATCGAATCGAGTGAGAGAACTAAGAGAAGGAAAACAGAAGAACTTCGAAGGTTAGTTGATGAAAACGTATTGGTGCATGCTACCCAGACAGTACTGCAAAGTTCTGGTAACAGAGATGCTTCTAGCTTACTTAAACAAATAGCTAAGTCTCCGACACGAGCTACGAAATACAAGAAACTATATTCTAAATCTCTGATGGATGATCAAACTCAACTAACGCCATTAGCTGCTCTATCAATGTTTGTTGAAGCCGATCTTTCGAGGCGACAATATGAGATAGTTAGAAGCACTAACAAAAAGAACTATCCAAGCTACAGCGTGCTACAAAGGGCCAAAAAAGATTGTTACCCGCCTAAAGAATCTTATCGAGTTACTGAAACTTGCGCAGAAGTTAGTTTACAGGACCTGTTAGACCATACAGTTAAAAGACTATTAACATATTTAAAGGATATTTTACATGATTTAAATGAAACTGAGCTTAACACTTTACAGTTGATTTGCAAGTGGGGTTGTGATGGCTCACAGCAGGCACAATTCAAACAAAAGATGCAAAACGATGCCACAGATGCTAATATTTTTCAAAGTAGCTTAGTACCTCTCCAATTAGTTTGTGGGGCAAATAAAAGCAAAGTACTTTGGCAGAATCCGACCCCATCTTCTCCGAGGTTTTGTCGTCCTATTAGGATCAGATTTGTTAAGGAGTCAGTTGACATTAAAAACAGCGAAATCGCATACATAGAAAATGCTATAAAATTGCTACAGAATAGTAAATACGAAATGGAAAATAAGACTTGTTCTGTGAAACATATTATGACGCTTACCATGGTTGATGGCAAAGTTTGCAATGCTGCAACTCAAACAAGTTCGACAATGAGGTGTTATATTTGTGGGGCAACTTCAAAACAGTTCAACGACTTAACCATGAAAAATAATGTTGATGTAGAAGCACTAAGCTTTGGATTATCTGTTTTGCACGCTAGGATCCGTTTCTTTGAGAGCATATTGCACCTGTCCTATAAACTTCCAGTCCAAAAATGGCAACTAAGATCGGATGATGATAAAGCAATTGTCAACAAAAGAAAAGCAGAGATACAAGAAAAATTCAGGCAAGAAACAGGTTTAATAGTCGATATACCGAAAGCGGGCTTCGGCAACACAAACGATGGCAATACTAGTAGAAGGTTTTTCGCCAATCCTCAAGTAGCAGCTGATATAACTGGAATAGATTTCAACCTCATTTACCGGTTCAAAATCATTTTAGAAGTCATATCAAGTGGTCACAAAATAAATTTGAAGAGGTTTGCTGATTATACGCTGGAAACAGCTAAACTTTATATTGAGCTATACCCATGGCACCCAATGAGCCCTACTATGCACAAAATCTTGGTCCATGGTGCAACAGTGATGGAAAAGGCATTACTTCCTATTGGCTTGCTTTCTGAAGAAGCAGCAGAAGCACGCAACAAGCATTTCAGACTTTACCGGCAGAACTTTGCACGCAAGTTTTCAAGGGAGGCGTGCAACCTTGATGTGCTAAACAGACTGTTGCTAACCTCAGATCCACTCGTAAGCAGTCTCAGGCGAGCACCAAAAAAAAAGTCACTGCCATTCTCCAAAGAAACGATAGAAATGCTGCTACCATCAGAACCAAACCCGAATAATGTTGATTCTGATTCTGACGAGTCTACACAAGAAGTGGCGGAGTCAGCTGATGAAGATTCGTGGTTTTCGTCATAATCTTAATTTAATTAAGTTTAATTTTTCCCATATTATATATTAAATAGCACAATTCAATATATATTTGCGTTCTTATTATGTGTTTTCATTACATGATATTCTAAACAACTAAATATACGACAAATCAATATAATAACTCATTTAGAACAATAACAACTAAAGAAATAATTTCGACCGCCTAGATTGCCCGAATACCCCACTGTGCGACGGTCGGAATCGCATGGCCTTGAATATTTTTACGTTAAAACGTTTAATAAAGAGCCTGTAAAAATTGGAACCTTGTGAGACAATGTTTATTTTATGCCCTGCACAGAGCACATTTAGAGTGCATGCGACCTTCAGAATTGCCGGCAATTTTTTTTGTATTTTGTTATGTCTAAATTCAAACATATTAAAATTTGAAGCTTTTACTTAAGTTTAGTTAATTTTTTTTTACATTTTCAAAAATACAGGGGTTGATGACGCGACCGGGGGAGACTTGCCAGGTCATGACTTTTACTTATGGTTGCACTTAAATCGTCAATATACAAATTTACAGCTTTGTGAAAATACCGCTACTAAAGGTGCGCGCACACTTAGGCGAAGCGTCGCGAAGCGAAGAGAAGAGAATTTTATCCGTCCAAGAAGCTTACGTGCAATCAAATGGAAGCCCACACAACGCTTCTCGACGCTTCAGTGTGCGGGCTTCCATTTGATTGCATGTAAAGTTCTTGGATGGATAAAATTCTCTTCGCTTCGCGACGCTTCGTCTAAGTGTGCGTGCAGCTTAACAGGGTTTAGTGGCTTTCGGACTAATAAATAAGCGGCTCAGAGAAGTAAAATACCCGGCTATGATCTGTCGGCTTATCGCTGCTTGCTCCCGCTAACAATGCAAGGCAATACAGTTTTTCTCATGGATGAATTAGAAAGGATTCGGTGTTCAGTATACTGTAAGCGTAAGCGTATCGAACGTGAAGCATGTTTATTTGTTGTTTGTTATCAAAATATTTACCCTCGAGGTCTAGTTTACGAACTTTAAGGAAATACGTAATTGAATCAAGAATGGTAGTAGAAAGAGATAAAATAGCATTGGAGTGTTGGAGCTCAGAAGTGTTGCTGTCTCTGCTGGTTGCTTAGGAAATACGTCTGAACACTGGGATACACGTACGTCTTTGTTTAATGAACTATAAAAGAAAAAGTGCGACTTATAGATTTATAAATGACTCGGAGCGACTTTAAATAAACCTTTAGAAATAATATAACCTATAAATAATAAAACATTTTTAACTTAAATTTATTATTATTTAGCAGAAAAATAAAATATTTTAGGGCTTTTATTACTTTTAGTAAATCTTGTGATGCTTCTAACGTATTTTTTGTACAAAAATACAAGGTAAAATAAGATGTGGCCAATGTTTACAAATTGTGTTTACAGTGTCGCTTAGAATGGTTTGTTTTGGCTTCAAAGAATGTTAAATCATCTCGTATCCATTCTTAATAAATCCATGGTTTTTCTATTGTTTGCTTTTCAAAATAGCAAAAATTGTAAGAATTTAAAATGCACGAACTTTACAAAACTTATTTTTTATATATGTGTAGATTACCAAGGCATTTACCGTTGATATAAATAAGGACATTTTTGATCACTCAGATAAAGGGCGGACAACTTAAAAAATAAATTTTGACTGTTTTTACACCAATCGAAGAACTATTTATCTTAGACTAATATAACTCATGTACTGGATGTATTTAACGTTAGCAAGTTTTGTTATTATTTTTTATAATAGGGGTTTGTAGTAGTATTTTTTAAATGTTGCTTTGTATTTGCTTATCTACACAGCTGGTGAATTTACGTGGGAAATAAACTTCTAATACATTTTTATACAGGGTGGCAAATTAGAACAAAAGTTCTGAATGTGTTTGATGTTAGTGGAATTTTGTGTAGGTACGTAGTTTTTTTATTCACAAAACCAGAAGAACATTTTATTTTTACCAACAGAAAATAAACAAATGGTATTTTTTACTTCTCTCACTAAAGGAAGAAGGTATTGTATTTGTAAAAATATGAACTCTTAAGCAGGGCCGGATTTACCTTTTTTCCGCCCCTAGGCTAAAAAAATTCTACCGCCTTTTTATATTAAATATTGCAGGCTATATGCCAAAGAGCGAATACAAGTGATTGGCCATATTATTATATTGTAAAAAAAGTAAAAATTTTGTGAAAAAACTATTATTATTTATTGAAAAGACCTCTAAAGGAATTAGAAATACAATACCTGAAAATATTTCAAGTAAAATAGATTAAGCGTAAAGTGAGAACTTACCTAATTCTAAAAACATCAATACTATATAGGTACATATGTCCAAATTTCAGAAATTCGATTCATTAACATTAACATAGGTACAGCACAATTATTTTAAATCAAAGCTTTTTTTCGTGCTTTTTGTTCGGCAAAGTCATTAATAATGTCATCAAAGTTCAAAAACATAGTCAAGCTTGACTCTATATTTCGAATTGCCATAGCTTCTAACCGGCCTTGCTTCGTAGCG
>OZ020189.1:63930353-64244613 GCA_963971165.1 Philopedon plagiatum | reverse complement strand
CGACGCCACAGCACATCCGACGGTTCAAATCACCGATGCGAATGGAAAAAAAAAGATCGCAGTCTGTTGGGGTCACCCGCCGCGTTTTCCGTTTTCATCAGTTGAGGTTGGACTTTTAAGACAAAGTAGTGTTTTCATCAAAAAGTTATACGGGATGTTGAAAATATTACAATATTCTGCATTTATACCAAGGTGACCAATCACTTCCTTATTTTAAATGCCACCTTCTGTATACAGGGTGTTACAAAAAGATGTTAAGAAATTTTAAAGGCAGATCCTACATCTAAATATGAAAATAAGTTTACATAGACATGGATCCTTAAACGCTTCTTTTTCGAGATATAGGGGGTTTCTGTGCGGCAATCTTCTTAGATCTTTCAAAGGCCTACGACTGTCTGGATAGGGAGTTATTGCTTAAAAAACTCGACATAAGTACTTATATGGTGTCAGGGGAAATGCCAAAAAATGGCTTGGGTCTTATCTGGGTGACAGAAAGCAAACTGTATCAATTACAAAGAATGGAAAAACAAGCAAATCAGAAATAGAAACCAATAATATAGGCATAACACAGGGAAGTGTTTTGGGACAGATTCTTCTTATTATATTTATCAACGATTTGGCTTACATAACGGACAAACACTATCAACATATATTGTCAAATATGCTGATGACACTAATTTAATTGTAGGTGGTGAAAATATAGACGAACTCACTAAAGCGAAATATTTTTTTAATCTTGCCAATGAATGATTTACAAAAAATAGATTAATTTGTAACAAAGATAAAACTAATATTATTTTATTTAGAACAAAACAGTCAACCGTAGAAAAACCATTAAATTTAGTAGTTGATAGTAAAGAACTCCCATTTTCAAGAGAAGCCAAAATTTTTAGGGCCTCTATCAATGGGCATATCGACTGGTCATATCATTTAAATAATTTAGAAAAAAAACTGGGCTCTGTTTGTTATGGCATCCGAATCATGGGTAGGTATATATATGGGAGAAATGACTCAGAATGCTGTATTGTTCAAATTTTGAGTCTGTTTTGAGATACGGAATTGTTTTTTTGGGGAAGGCACAACTCAATCCAAAATATTCTTGTAGTCCAAAAACATGTGATAAGGGTTATCAAAAAAATGAAGTATAGAGAAAGTTGTAAGGGTGAGTTTAAAGACTTGGGAATACTTACTGTTTATGCCGTTTATATCTATGAATGTTTGGCGTTTTTCTTTAAGCATAGAGATATGTTATATGTTTAATCTAATAGTTATCATGAATATATAGAACACGATCTTTAAATGTTTTATATCCAATACATAGACTAGCACTTACAGAAAAATTTCCTCATTATATGTGCTTAAAATTATTTAACACACTGCCAAATGAAATTAAACAAATAAACTCACAAAAACATTTTAAAGTTAAAATTGGGAAACTGTTAATTAATTTAGAACCCTGTAGTCTAAGCGATTATGTTAATTGAGCTTTATGTATTTCTTTTTTTGACGTCATTTCTTTTTGTGTTCCCTGTTTTGTGATCAAGCCTTGAAATAAAGAAGTTTATTATTATTATTTAATATTTTCACACCTCAAGTATTCCGAAGAGCTCTATAGGACAAATATGCGAAGACGATTTAGAGCATGTATTAAGCACGGAGAAGTCATTTCCAGCATCTACCATAAACTAAAATCAAAATGCACAGTTTTCTGAACAAAAAATATTAAAAAAAAATTATTATTTGTTTTTATTGTAAGAAATAAATTACTTTTTATCTCGAAAACGGTGTGTCAGAACAAAAAAGCTTAAGAGACAGTTTTCACGCAGAATTGATTGGACTTCAAAAAATAAATACCAATTTTTGAAAAAATCAGTGGCGTGCCATTTTTTCGCTAAAAATAAAGAATTTCCCCTCACGAACGCCACTGATGCAAGTACTTTAGAAAATAAATTTTTACACTTAAAGGTGCCCTTTAATTACATACTGGCGTGTACCAAAATTCATGTCAATATCTTAACGCATTTTCGAGAAATTAAAAAGAAACATTTAAAAAAGAAAATATTAAACACCCTGTATCCCGAAAAAGAAGCGTTTGAGAACCTATATTTATATAAACTTATTTTCATATTTCTAGATGTAGAATCTGCCCTTTTAATTTCTAAACATCTTTTTGTAACACCCTGTATAATAACGTATTCAAATGCCAAATAAAATTTTCTCTAATTTATTACATTTCTCTTTCTCTAATGGTTCCTATTTTTTTTTAGCAATTCCTTTGTTTTCGAAATAATACACTTCCGTGAAAACAGGTCGTTGTGACACAGCTGTAATAATAAAAATTATTTTTCTATTTAAAAACATGATGTGTTACCGTATGGTATTTAATTAATAAGAAACGTAATCATCATCCAAGAAAAATTACCCTTTTTATTCTAAAAATAAATCTAATATTAAAATAGTTATAGTCTGGATTTCATTAACATTATTATAAATTAAGAGCCTACATATTATATTTAAAAAGTATTGTGCAAGAACAGGAAGTCTTGTGCTTATCTATTATAACTTATTTTTAACTGTGTTCTATATAGGTGGTAGATATCAAGAATAAATAGTATTAAATTAATTAAATTAATATTAAACATAAATACATGATATTTTTTCTACGAATGTCAATAAAAACCTTTATTGTATGTTCAATAGTAATTTCGGAACATGGTGCATTGTGTTTTAAACATTTTCATTGTGCTTCAATCACCATGGTGATTGAACTACAAAGTTCCCATTGTGCACGGGTATTTTTTACAAAGGTGGCGTTGACATCCAAAATCTTTATAATTTTTATTTGTGGAATGTCAGATTGACATTTTTTGACATCTTAAAAGGAAAAATATTACTAATCCCATTTTATGTAACAGTAACATTCGTAGAAAAAGTATAGTGTAAAACTCGCATGGAATGACCATTTCCTACTCGTATGATTTGCAGCATTCGCCTGCGGCTCATGCTGCAAACGTCATACTCGTAGGAAATGCATGTCATTCCATGCTCGTTGTACAATATACTATTTCAAATGACTGATTTCGCCGTAAAAATTTTAAAAATTAAAATATCTCGAAAACTACTGACAATTTCAATAAACATGTTATACTAAAATTTACTCATCAATTTACTATCAATCGTAAAATCCGAATATGTAAAAATATATAGGGTGTTCTATTTAAAATAAGAAAGTTGGTACTTGCCCAGAAAAAACTAAACACGCTGTATACGTAGAAACTAAATACCTAAAAAATTAAAGTCAAGACAAGAAACTTTTGTCTTTAACTTTCTTTTGTAGCTCTTACAGATTCTGAGATCAGATAGTGGGTCATCTTATGTGGACCACCCTGTACATATGTTGTACCTAGTATCACAGATCCATATAGCTACGCGTAGCTATATGAATCTGTGGTAGTAAATTTACTTCGGATATTAAAAAGCGATTTAAAAATGTCAAAGGATTTTTGGATTTTGCTTAATGTATTTTCTATATATAAAATGTCTATTTTTTCTTAAAATACAAAAATGCTTTTTTCTATACATTAATTGACTATTTTTAACAGCTTATTTAATTTAAAATATTTAATGGTTAATTAAATGGCGTCATTTAGGACTCGGTTTGTGATTGTTGCGTTCCCACTCTGTATATCATTTACTTAAATACATTCTTGAGTCAAAGATATTCGCCTCTAATGAATGTAAAAGAAAGAGGCTTTCTTCCAAAAAACCATTCAATTGATAAATTTGTTTCCGAACAGCAAACATGTAGGAATGGGTGCAGTAGTCTTTTTTTTTGAGACGCAGTTTATAACATTATAAAACAATAGGTATTAATTACACTATTTCAGACGACATTTTTTTAAAGTGAAACATCCATACTAAATTATGGATATGATAATATGTAAAATAACTAAAACTGTGAGACCGCAAGCATGTAAGAAAAGTTTAAAATATAAAACTTTTTTAGCTTCTGCGCAACTACGAAAGAAAATAATTCCAGTTAAACGTAAAGTGGAAAAGTAAATCATTCATGCCCTGCGCACTTTAAATTATGCGCGCGGCCCGCTAAAGCTTCACACCGAGCCACCAGCGTCGCCACCATCGATCATTTTTGGAGCGGGAGGCGGAGCCAAAAGCACGTGGTCCTGTTTACGATAACGACTAACCTAACTTATGTTTTGCCGTTTACCGTCCGCCATTAGTGCAATTGGTTTGCGTGTTTGAGTTAAATTGTTATTATTTTTAGTGTTGCAGTAGGAAAATAGTAAAGGCTTTAGAATTACAAGTTGCAGCCTTTGTTGAAAGAGCGAATCTTGTACTCGCTTTGAAAAATTATTAAAAGTTTAAAAGTAAGTACCTACCGACCAAAACAATATTATTAGTGAAAGATATATTTATACGATTATTTATTTTATAGTGGATTTAGGCATATTTTATTTAAATTCATTAATTGCTTTTACCATTGTCCCAATCGCCCTACCCCATTTTATTCTACCTCGATGCCCTACCCTTAGTCTGTTTTTACTTAAAATTTGAACAAACTGTAATAAACTTGATTTTTACCAGGTGCTTTGTTTTTGATTGCTAGTTGTTTTTAATACACAATAATGTAAAAATATTAATATACTCATAACTATGTATTTAACTTTTAGGAAGTGAGTTACCATGCCTTACACTTGTGCTGTACCAAGTTGCTTCCTTAATGGTGAAGTCAAGTATCGCTTTCCCAATCCAGAAAAGTAAAAGCCTGTTTTTGATCAGTGGGTAATGTTTTGTGGAAATGAACGTTTAACTAAAGATTATGGACCTGACGAAAGTGTAAAAATTTACAACAACTTTATGGTTTGTTCACTCCATTTCCAGGAAGACGATTTTACGTTTAATGGAAAACTAAAAAAAGGAGTTATACCCTCGTTGAATTTACCAGGTATGTTTTAATATGTGATATGAAATATTCAGTGTACAAATCTAACGTTGATCCATGCTTTCTCCTTTCTGATTTATTTTTTGTTTCTCATATGTTATGCACATGATTTTTAAAATTAAATTTGTTTCTTCAAATTTATTGCCTTAAGCAAGTTTTCTGATATAATTTATGTTTAAAAAAGCAATAGGTTCTGTTATGCATAATTAAAATACTCCCCTTTTTTAGGGATAACCGTCAAAACTGAAGAAGAACTTCATCTAGAAAAGCGTACAGCTGACACGGCAAGCCTTCTAGAATTCTTAGATCAACTGTTTGACAGCCTGAATGGTAAAAATGGGGAATGGTTAAAAAAATTGGGAAGCAGCCATGCAGTTGCAGAGAGGCGTTTTTTAAAAAGAAGAGTATAGAGACGAATATGATGAAGACTTTTTGAGAAGGAAAGAATACAACCCCAAAGTCCTACATCTTAAATATGTAAGCACCAATTTTTTAAACAAAATTACAACAGCTCTTGCCATTATATAATATATTTTACAGCGAGGTTTACACAAATTTGGCATAGTCGAATACATCCTAAAAGTTTTATGTAGCAGAATATCCCTTACAGATTGTTTTCACGATACTACAATAAAAAAAACAAGTATTTAAATATTTTATTAAAATTAATGTATTTAACTACACCAAACAAATAAATCGAGTTTTAAAAGGTGTAGACCAGAGACCTATTCCAACAAATGCCCCAAAAATATTCATTAAAGCCAAAAAAAGTCTACTTAAATGTAGCTAAAAGAAGGGCAAATATTTTGAAAAAATAAAGAAAAGGTTGTTATTTGATTTGTTTTCTGTTTTATTCGCTAGTGTTATGGTAAATGATACTTTTTATAGCTTTTTTCTCCAGTTTGTAAATACTTTTTTTTTGCTTACTGTATTTGTTATATTAAAATTTGTAGTATATTAATTACATTAATATAATTAGAAAGTTATTAACGTGTTTTTTTATTATAATAAAATCATGAGTGTACCTACATACTCAAAAAGAAGTACATTTCCCTTTTTTATTACAGGTGTTAGATTAAATTTTTACTTTTCCATAAAAATTTTTATTTTTAAAGGATTCATAAATTTGTTACTAAATTATAGATATTTCAATAAAAAATGTATGCATATTTATAAAATTTAGTGAGAAATTTCTGAATACATCTTTAATAATAAAAAATTTAATGGAAAAGTCAAAAATAATTATAAACACTAAAAACCTTTTTTAAATTCCTCCACCAATCTGTCGGCAAACTGTCGATTGCCATCTAGTGGGCAATAGCCGAAATTCGCTTTATTTGCATAAAGCAAAGATCTACATCTAAAGCCAGAGCACCACCTCACACCAACTCAGGAGGTGGCGCTAAGGTAGCACGAACATGTTGGTCTATTCGTTTACACGGCAGTGTCCAATCTATTCACCCTAACAAACCCTAATCTATGAAATCATTTCATTAGGCAATATAATATAATACACGATACGACGATTACGACGAGCGAGCAGTCGGTTTTTTGAATTTGCTGGAGAACGCTTGTAACCACCCGACTTGGCGGCGAGCTCTTGTTCCTCGAAGGACAAGCTAACTTATCGGCCCGCTCAAGAAATACATTGCCGTTTGGCAACACGGGGCGGTCTGAATATTAAAATATAGACAATTTGCGAACGGCCTGCCCTCTAGGTCGGCGATCGACGGAAGACACATTGCTCCATTTACAATATGTATCTGTTGCGTAGCTATATGGATCTGTGGTATAAGTCAAAACAAGTAGTTTTGAGATATTAAAGCCCAAAGTTAAACAAGGATCAAAAAATGTGTAAAAACAAATATCGAATGGGTTTAGGAGATTTTCTTGGGAAAAGCTAAACTTAGATTTTGTGATATTCGGTATTTAGAAAAATAATTCTTGTCCCTATTTTTTTGAAATCTGTGACTTAGACCACTATGACTTTCACTGTTTGTGTGTTAACATATTTCGTAGAAAAAATCTACTCAACTTTAATTGTTTATTGATTTATATTTAAATCATCAAACACTTAGATTATAACTTATATTAATTATTATTCATTATTATTGGACAAATAGTCTTCTATGGTACCAATATCTTCTGGTGCTGGATCACCATGCATAGAATTCTACGCGATTTTTTGATCATCACATGACAGTGGCCATGTGATGGATCGTTTGTTTTGTTTGAGTAGTCATGTGACTTTGACACGTAGTATAGAATTCTATGTGGCGTGATCCGGGGCCTGGAGCATTGCCATTTTCTCCATCAACCTTCAATAATCGAAAATAGTCTTGGTAGACGGTGGTATGAACTGAAACATTTATTCCATTTTTTTTCTTGTTCGCACTCATTTTATTCTTTGAAGCCAAATCCATTTCTTTCAACGAACTATCTTCGTTCCCTTAGCAGGGAAGTAAAAATAACTAAAAAAATTTTAATTTTTTGTTTATATCTCCTACAAATTTAAACAATTTTAAATCCAAAGCATGTATTTTAACTTTTAATTAATCCAAAATAAAAAATTAAGCTACGTTATTTTAAAAAATTATTTTTTACGTTTTATTTACCTGAACTTGTAGAATCAGATTTAGTAGATACTCAAGAACCACTAATATTCATTTTTTAGGGGGTAAACAAAGTAGCGTTTAACAGTCTATACTAAAGGTTTACTGACATAATGGTCTAAGTCAGACTTGGCCCACTATGGCTTTCATCGGTATATCTGGATGCGTTTTACATTCATGTTAGTAGCGACTTCTGTTAGTATTGTACTGAAGATAGAAATTTCATATTTTGTCCAGAGGTAAATTACTACGTAAACAATAGGACAGTGTCCAGAAACGCAAAACCGAAAAAATTGACTTAGACCACTCTGGTTTTCATAGGCTCAAATTTCGTCACCATTCAATTGAATTACTAAAAATTTATTACCACGAAAAATAACAGTATATTGGTATATTTTATTAATCCTTAGTCATATGCTTTAGCCTGTGGTATTTATGAGTCTATCAATCTGCAAATATTCTAAATAACTGAAAGCCTGACAGCCGTTCTCAAACAGTAGGTTGGGGACCATGTCATTTAGCGAGTTGTAAATAACTTGGGAATCCCTGATTGCTCTAAAATGAAAAGATTGGTATAGTATATACTTGATTCGAAATCAATGGTTTAAACCAACTGGTCATCTTTTCTATTAAATTCAAATTGGACTATTTTTCAACGCAAAAGGGCACCCAAAATCATAAGTAAAACTATTAACTGCGTATTAATTAGCAGCCAAACGTCAAGCTACGATTTATAGAGGTCACTCGCTGGTTATTTGTAACTCATATCGGAAAATTGTAAATGGCATGATTCTGTCAATTTATCTTATCGTGTGGTCATAATCGATTTTTAAATAATTAGATATTGCTTTAATAAATGTGGCAAACGTTGATGCAATTAATTTCGTTATTATTGCAATTTAATTTTGTTTTAATCAAATACATTTAGGTTTAATTAGCGTAAAATAATTTATTAATATTTTAACTTTATTTAATATTGTATACTGTATAATCAGCAAGTAAGAAAAATGTATTTTATAATACAAAAAAATTAGACGCTTAATATGCATATTATCCCCCATACACTCAGTCATGAAAAGTGGTAGGAGATGATATGTTCACCATCAACCGATCCGAGCCTTCTGCGCATGCGCATCTGCAACGTTGTTCTTTCCTTTGTGTTTAGTAAAAATAAATCTTTTGCACTCATTAAACTTGAAATGCCATTGAGTAGGTTTTTTAACGATGTCCTTTACCACTGTGTTCCAATCCCAAATACTCCAGTCCTCAGAATATGCGCGCGCATCTAGCTGCGCGCATCTGTCATCTGTCATCTGTCCACTTCCAGCTGTCATATGTCATACGTCATACATCATCTGTCAACTGTCGCACTCTTGGACGTTAGCTACTGTGGTCTTAACTACTTGGGGCTTTAACTACTTTGGGCTTTAACTACTTGGACATTAACTACTTGGGCATCAACTACTTGGGCAATATCTATTTGGGGCCTAACTGCATCGGACATTAGTACTACTCCTTAAAATATTATTATTTCACGAATATGACTTCAAAAACTTTTTTCTTTATTTGTGTCCATGCTAGGATTAGAACCATGGACCTGCATAGTGGAACAGCAAAGCTCTAACGGACCTGGTCATCGACTTCTCATAAAATATTGTGCTGATGAGATATAGACTTGCAGCTAGAAGAGCCCTCGTTTGCAATTAGAAATTTAATATACGTAACGTGAGTAGAGTGTTTGTGCCGGTTGTCCATCAATCCAAATCCAAATCCCCCCACTCTTCACCCCACCAAATCCCCCACTCTTCACCCCGCTCAAAAAGAAAAAAAAATCCCCTCTCCTCTCCACTCCCCTCCCCACTCCTCTCCCCTCTCTCCTCTCCTCTCAGGAGCTTCTAAAATGAGCTTTCAAAACCATTCCACAACACGCACTCTTCACACCGGATTGGTTGACCCCCTTCCAGCAAGGTGTGTTCTAATTTCCCACTCCAAACTAGCAGGGATAGGAGAGAAGGGGTTGTAGCATAAAAGGTTGAAAATTTCAGTTAAACGATATTAGTTCTGAAGTAATACAGTGTCATACTAAAGTCAGAATAAAGTAAACAATGGATTTACAATCCAAATTTTATATTTATAATGGTACTTGAATGCGCAACGGGAAGAAATGGAATCCATTCATAAGGAAGAAAAAATTTATTGTCAAAAAGCTACTGGTTGTATAGCCGAGGATAGACTTAATACTCTTGTGGATGCTGACCGCTACAATTACGATGATGAGGATGAAGATGAAGATGACTCCGGCACCGAGGAAGAAGTTCTGGGAAGTGGTTGTGGAGAAGAAGGGTTAGTGAAAATTAAAAAAATTAACGCTTCAGAAGCTGTGAAAGAGAACTATTTAAAACGTGAAGTGTGCGTAATGCAATCATACATATTAATCACATCCATGGCAGGTGGCATGTACAGTCTGTGTCACGAGTGTTACTTTTTATTAGCCATAGAACAACCACGTGGTAAACACATACATGTGAACACCCATTATAAGCGTGCCATGGATTGTTGTAAAGATGAAATTAAATGTAAAGTGTGTGAGCAAGTTCTACATACGATTATTTTATCACACGTCTGTGTAATGTGTAACAAACCGGATGTGCAGAAAATCACAAACCATAAAATTGCAAAAAACAACTTTAGAACAATTCTTATAATTGTATAATAGTTTTACATTGCTGGAGCACATACTTCGATGGTTCCTTGTATCCCAGGAATCATGTTTTATGTGCAATAGAAACATTAACCCCCGTTTGCTCGGTATTTCATTTAAGCTCGGTGTATCTAAGCCGGCTCAAATTTTCAAGCCGAGCTTAAACTCGCTTCTTTTGCTCCAGCAAATCGCAGGCCAAGCTTGTTTAAACCGAGAATATACTTGGCAACCTCGGAAATTTCTTCTTTTTCTTGTAAACCTAACCCAACATTTTCGATTCGAATTAGAGCCATCTTCCAGTTTCGTAGTTTTCTCGTTTGGTTTTTTACTTTTTTTCTGCTGTAATTAAAAAAAAAACATGAACAGCAGAGCACCAAACACAACTATAGTTTTGATTGTAGTTTCTGTCAATTTAATTTTTGGAATTTCTTGTTTGGCACCTTTATAGGTTGTGTATTAATATAAACTCTTTACTTTTAAGTTAATATAGTGCTGTTTTGTTGGAACTATTTAATAAGATGTTGAATAAAACATTTTTTTATTCGTTAATCATTTATTGTGTTATTACACCTTACAGGTTAGAAAAATATTGTTGTATTAATTGTTCCCTATAATTATTTCCTCTTACATTATTAACATTTGGTAAGTCAGGTATCTGCCCCTGCAGCACTAAATAGTTAAACTCTTCTTCATTAATATTTTCTACTGGTGGTGGCGCTCCGTCATTTGCTTCAATGGCTATATTATGAAGCACTGCTGTCGCTACAATAACAGCTTTTGCTAAGTTTAGGTTGCAACGTATTCCATAGGCCAGAATTGGAAATCTTCTTTTCCATACACCAAATAACCTCTCAATTGAATTTCTTGTTCTTATTTGTGATTCGTTGTAGAGTTGTTCTGATCTTACCACAGGATTTGCCAGTGGCGTTAATAAAAAAGGCTGTAACGCATAGCCCCCATCACCTAAAAGTGATTTAAATATAAAAAAAGAAAACCACAAACCATTTAATAGTGCTGTGTCAAATATTGCCTAAAAAAGATCATAGATATTTTTATGCTTTTTTGCCATAAATTGAACTTTTTTCTCTATTTTTTTTTGCATAAAATTATAAAGTATTTTTATACTATACTACAGTAAATCTATAAGACATAAAAACCTCAGCAAATGTTTATCGATAAGCTTTTAAATTTAAATATTTTTATAACAGTTAAGTAGCAAAGTTGTTTTAACTTAAGTTTGCCCACAAACAAAATTTCTTGATAATTTGTTACTTTAACAAAGCAAATTTTTTTACATAGAAGATAATATACTTACCAAGAATAATGCAGTTTGGAAACTCTGGTGCTTGAAACTTTGCTGCTATTCGGCTATTTATAAAAATAGTCTGATCATGAGTAGACCCTGGCCATCGAGCCACAATATCATTAATCTTTAGTCTTGCATCGCCTACAACTTGGGTGTTGATGGAAAAGTATCCTTTTCTATTACGGAATACTTCTGCATCATCTCCACCTAAAAAAAATATTTAATTTTCAGTAAGGTACCTATAAGTACTGACATTGTCTGAACTACAAAATTATAAACTTTTACTAGGCATGCAAAAGAAACAAACTTGAAAAATGTTTGTTATCTAAACAAAATGAGTATTGGATAGATAGCATCTTTAAAGTGCATATACCTACATTTAAAACAGAATATGTACCTGGAGACTGAATTTTGATGTGGGATCCATCTATGCATCCTATTACTTTAGGGAAAGAAGCAATTTGAAAAAAACTGTTTTGGGTTTGAATAATTTCATTTCTTTCTGGCATTTTAATGTATTGTGGGCTTAAAGTAGCAATTGCCTCGGTTACCTTATGAATAACTCTGCATGTAGTCGACAAGTGCATCCCCATAAAGTCTGCTATGCTAGAATAATGCCCATTTGTGGCGTAAAATCGTAATGTTGTTAATAGCTGGTTCATTGGACTGACGCAAGCATTCCTAAAAAAATAACATCACTACAGATTTTTTCTTAACCCATTCCAATATTTAATTTGCCTTACATATCACTATCCATTAAATGGTCTTCTATTTCATTTAAGATGTTAAGGACAGTCGGTTTTCTTAGACGGAATCGTTGGTAAAACGTTAAATTGTCCATGTCATTAAAATAATGAGATCTTTCGTATCTTCGCCGAGGAGAACCAATCTCTATAATATCAAAAACATCAAGATCGTCATTAACAAATATATCTTCAAAAATTTCGCCCATAATGTCCTTTCCGCTGACCTTTTGAAAAAATATTTACCAAAAGGTAAAATAAAACAAAATAATAAGATAACCTCACAAAAAGATAATCTTAGCTTAAACCGCCAAAATTGGTGGCTTAATATTAGGCCAAGCTTTAACCAAATTTCACTGTGGTGCAACAGAAATTTAGAAAAAAGCTCAGTTTAACTTTAAACTCGGCCTAAATAACGACGGAACAAACGGGGGTAAATAGAGTAATGTAGATAAACATATTGTTATTTTTTTCAAAAATAAACCTGTATTTTAATAAATGAATTTTTTATAAATGTCAAACAAATAATTAGAAGTATTATTCATTAATCCACCTATCACCAATCACCCTACCAAATCCCCCCACTCTTCCCCCCACCAAATCCCCCACTCTTCTCCCTACCAAATCCTACCACTCTTATAAGATATCAAATTCATTATTACTCTACCAGGGATATATATATATATATATATATATATATATATATATATATATATATATATATATATATATATATATATATATATATAAAAAAGGTGAAGAAAATATTGGGGAAACTGTCTGTATGGTAGTGCTCGACACGTGTTTCGTGCTTATTAGCACTCATCAGTCGCACATAACCAAGTTATTAGATGGGAAACTTGGAAGTTGAAAAAACACAAAGAGTTCACAGACCAGGGACCTGCTAGCACATTTGCGGTTGTTTTTTGTCAGGAGACCCAGGGATTTCCGGGCAACACCCAACATCACCACGGAGGCTGCAATAGCACCTGCGTGAAACCTCTACCCCAAAAAAAAAACAACCGCAAATGTGCTAGCAGGTCCCTGGTCGGTGAACTCTTTGTGTTTTTTCAACTTCCAAGTTTCCCATCTAATAACTTGGTTATGTGCGACTGATGAGTGCTAATAAGCACGAAACACGTGTCGAGCACTACCATACAGACAGTTTCCCCAATATTTTCTTCACCTTTTTTTATAAATAGTCCTGTCGAGATTTCTTTATTTCTTATATATATATATATATATATATATATATATATATATATATATATATATATATATATATATATATATATATAATATATATATATATATATATATACACATTTCCTGATTAAGGTGAGATCCATTTCAGTGAAATAGTAGACATCCCGAGATCTGTTTTGCAAGGAGAGATCCGAATTTGGACCTCGCCTTGTTTTGCGTGGATATGAGCGGCATTTGGTTCGATACTGCCTCTAACGAATTTCTACAAATTTTTGTTTGGATCTCATTTTACACCTTTTTTTTCATATTACATACAACTTGGGTTCAAAAACAAACTTTCAGAGGGCGCTCTGATCGTCTGCATCTAGTGTTGTGTATCCTAGTTAAGGCGAGATCCGTCAATAACGGCAACGTTGGCGGAGCGAGTTGACTGTACAGCTTGCGCACGTGATATCTACTACCGATTTCTATTGGATCTTATACAGCGCGTTCAAGCTGCTTAAATCTTGTGTTTTATATTATATCAACAATGGTTATATATCATTAATGGTTGGATCCAACATCACTTTACCCCAAATAGAGACTCAGCTGGAAATATAGTCAGATGCGACGATCGTGACCGTACGTGTGGCCGCCAAAATTTTTAATTTTTGATACTTTTTAGGTCTTTTAGTAGTGTTAGTTTTTATTTTTTTGGTAATATACAGAATGGTATAATCTAAAATCTTACAATTTTGTCCCAAAATTTACGTTTTCTGTAAATATTAATCCACATTTTTTAATGCATACGCGATGACTAAAAATTTTCGTTTCATGAGTAGCTCAAAATAGCTGCTGTTTTCGTGAATGCATAAATTAGTTATTCGTAAAAATTTCAACTAAGTTTATTGTGATACCTAGTCCTTTATTTGAACTACTCTGCAAATAAAGGTATGCAGACACTTAAAAATTACGTTTTCTGTCTAAGCCGCCCATGTAATTAAAATTTTACAAGAAAAGGCTTACAAAGTGAGTTAGCTACTCATAAAACAAGAATCAGTTGTCATCGCACATGCAATAAAAGAAATGGGCTAGTTTTTTCAGAATTCGTATTTTTGGGACATTCCTAATGTTAAGGCGGTTCCATCCCCTACATACCCTCAGGGCATAGAAACTCAGTTTTTTGCCGATATCTTTGTACTAGTATAAAAATTTTAAATTATTCTTCCATCAATATCTGCGGCTGCTAGACCTTTATTGTGGAAAAGTTTTGAAATTCCCATCATTTTTCTTTATTGTTTAGAAAAAATGTTTTTTTTATCTGTAAAGATGGTCAACTAGCAGCCAGTTTAATGCGAGAGAAATTTAAAATTTTTCCTTTAGTACAAAGATATCGACAAAAACCTGAATTTGTATGCCTGAAGGGTATGTAGGCGATAAAATGAAACCCAATCAATCAATTTGGGCAAATTTATATTTTTCATTCCAATGCTAATTAAAATTTTCTTACTTGTTTAGTGCCATATAGTTGGACTCCTAAATGCGTAACTTTGTATTAGTTTAACCCAATTTAAATTTTTGTGGTTTCCGATATGTTATAGGTGGGGCTTGGCTTGTAACTTCTGTAACTGTAACTTCAACCCCCTAGGGAGGGTGGGACCAACCTTTAAAATTTTAATGGAAAGAGGGGTCTTGCGATACACCATTTTAAAGGTCTCATTAAGTACTTTATGATCCTAGAATATTACGTCATTATTCGCCCTCAGAACAAAATGGCGGCTTGTTGAATATTTCTGTAATGCATGTTAATGGGTATTTCTGAAGTTTTTAATTAGCAGTTTGAAAATATGTTTCTAATGATAGTAAGAGGCTAAAAAAAATTATTTAGCCCTTCCCCACCCCCACTAACACACTCAATGTCATTTCAATAATTTTAGATCTGATTTTTAACACAATTCAAATTTTATTTCAATTAGTGGGGGCTGGGGAGAGCTAAATAATAACCTCTTGCTATCATCAGAAGCGTATTTTTAAACCGCCAATTAAACATTATACATCGTATTTTAAAATATTTGTTTAAACAAGCCTCCATTTTGTTCTCGGGACGAATAATATCGTAATATTTTAGAACCATAAAGTACTTAGTGAGACTTTTAAAATGATGTATTGCAAGACCCCTATTTCCGTTTAAATTTTATGGGTTGGTCCCACCCTTTCTAAGGGGTTGAAGTTGCAGTATTGATAATGATTGATAATGGTAACAAAAAAACCTCTCCCTTGACAAATCTAATTAAGTACGTGTACGAGCGATTTTTGTAAAAATAAACATGGAATCAGATATTCAGTCTGTTTCGTTTTCATTGGCCAACCCCGTATTTACAGTTATTGTACATAGTATGTATGCTATATATGTAAATCTAAGGAAAATGTTGAAGAAAAGTAAATAATAATTGCTCTTTGTTTAGTATTTTATGTGTATTTCCTGAAAAAAAAAATAATTTAACTAAAATAAGTCTACAAAAAATGTAAACAATATAGAGCGTGTCTGTGAATCTGCTTGCCAAATGGAAAACTTTTTTATTACCATTTGTTGGGGGGAAATTACTCTGCATAAAAAGCTTTGCTTTTAAAAATAATAACTTTGGCATAAAAGACTTTTAATGTATTATACAGGGTGCCTCAAAAAGAACCTATATTAAGGTTTTAGATCACCATTATTTACGTGTCAAATTAAAGAAAGGCAAATGAATATGATTTAATTAATTTATAGTATCATGGCATGGCAATGTAAAAAAAAATTTAAACAAAAATTGCCGATATAGGACCAATAAAAAAATAAGTATTTATTTTCAAGCAAATGTGACTTTATATTGTTGGCAAGTAGATTTAGTATACAAGGAGACTAAAAATATTGATCCCTAGAGGGATCGTGTAATCTGAGTATTTCAAGAGTTCCCATGCCCATGATATTGCATACTCAGCAAAAGATAAGAAAATAGTCAATGCATGGAACGTAAAGAAAATAAAATTCTTAATATGACGGGATGCGTGTAAAAATTTAAATAAAACCCATCTACCCTACCCAACAGCAGCATAATCGAAAATATTGTATAAGATACGGTGTACTAAATCCTAACACCATTATAATAAATTTGTCTTTTTATGGATACTAATAGAGATATTCACAAATGTTATACAAAATCATTATACTAATCTTAAAAAATAAGAAAGGCCCCCAATAGGGTATTAATTTTGTATTAATATGGGAAGTATTTTACTCAGAACTTTCCTTGCTGTTCTTAATTCAAATACCTCCGGTTCACTTGAAAATTTTACAGATACTTTGTACGATTTTATTATTGTGTCAGAATACCGCGAACATTTAGAAAACGATATGTAAAATAAATACATGGTAAGGGCAGTTGTCTTCAATCATCATCTTTCATATGTTTAGAGCACTGTAAAATGCAATAAAATCGTAGCAGTAAAATTGGCAACATGGTTGGACCTCACGTTACGCATATATTTCCTAATTTACAAGGTCGGATCTCGCCTATTACAAGTATTGTAAGGGATCTCTACTTCACATTATACTGTGTGTATATAAAAATTTGAAAATGACCTACCCCTGTGGTGGTATCATAAATTAAAACACACAATTATTGACTTTTACAACAGATTTTTTTAAATACCTTTATTTGTTCAGGTGGATCTCGGGTAGTCCAAAATATGATCGGATCTCAACTTGACATAAAAACATGTATATATATATATATATATATATATATATATATATATATATATATATATATATATATATATATATATATATATATATATATATATATATGGATATACCGCATTCACTTCCAGAAAATTCCATCAAATCCATTTCAAAGGAGCTTCCAAATGAGCTTTCAAAACCATTCCTCCTACCAGCTTTTCCCCTCACCACTTTTATTGCTATAAATTTCCAGTATTTAACACAATCCAGAAAGGTAAAAAAATACACTGTAATTTTTAGTCCTTTGATTTGTACCATTTTATTTACCTTAAAATTAATTTTTTATTTAATAACCCACGTATATAGACTTCAAGCCTAAGTACCAACGTATGGTACCAACAAAAATCTTTTCCGTATGTAATAGATATTTGCGCACTCTGTATAAAAATATTTATAGGAATAAAATTCTCGTATTTACTTTTATTTGTGGTCACGATGCTTTTATTTTGTTGAGCTGATCGTCTGCATATTTTTTTACCTTTTTACCTTTTTAGAAAAAGCTGCATCTTTTATATTCAAATGTATGCAAATGTAACATAGAAAACCTTAATTATATCGATGCGAATATTTTTAAGACCTGAACTTTTATTTTTTCTTACATGCATCTCGCTTTATTTCTTTTTTGTTCTTTGCATATACTTTTTAAATTACAGGGGGAATGGAGAATTTTTTCTTTTTTGTTCAGAGAGTATATATTGGCGAATAGCACTAAAGTACTTTATTCATTCGAAACAAATCCTAAGAGTAGACAGTACTCTTCTTGAAAAAAGTTAAAAAAAATGTACTCCAAACCAAATATTAAACAACTTGCACGATTAAGTGGGCGAATCAACATTTTAGAAAATATAGTAATAAGACCGGCTAGAGATGAAATCAGCGAAGCAGTTCAAAATCTAATAAACCAAGAACTTCCTGAAAATTTATTGGAAGACGCATTTAACTTGGAAGATATAATCCAAAATCAACCAGAACCATATGTGAACCAACTACCTGTCCAGGATGTCGCTGTAGTCCAGTCTGCTGCCCAGGACATCGCTGTAGTCCAACCCGCTGCCCAGGAAATTGCAGTCCACCCTGACGTCCAGGAAATTGCAGTCCACCCTGACGTCCAGGAAATTGCAGTCCACCCTGACGTCCAGGAAATTCCAGAAAGTCCAATCCAGGAAATTCCAGAATGTCCAATCCAGGAAATTCCAGGATGTCCAATTCAGGAAATTCCAGGAAGTCCAGTCCAGGAACGTCTTATTCTTAATGATGTAGAAATGCTAGATGATACCATGGAAAGACGAGCATTACTTGCTCTGGAAACAGAAACGCAGTTAGATGAAATAAAATTAACCAGATTAGAGATGGAAAGACGCCTCAGCCAGTACACTAGCATGATTGTCAACATTAATGAGCTTTTAGAGCATTTAAAAAAACGTGAAAAAGCGATACTGGAAAATCGCGCATCTATTTTAGAAAGTGAAAGACTCATTGATATTATTAATAATCATTTGTAATGGTTTTTAGATTTAGGGATATTTTTTCATATATAATAATACTTATTTCATGTTTAATTTTTCATTTGTATTCTATAGGCATATTACTTCATAAAACTGATCTTTGTTACAAAAAATATCTTTACCTTTCGAATTTGTTGTATACATTTTTGTATCTACTTTTTTCAAAAAGGGTACTACCCACTATTAGGATTTGTTTTGATTGAATAAAAAAATTTTAAACACTACTTGTTTTATTTTACCTAATAAATATAGGAAAATATTTTTCTCATAGAATTTAAAAATACAGATTGTCATTAAAAATTGCTTTTAAAGTAAGCTTGCAAACCTAAGACATATCCACGTTCTCGTACTCACCTATTTTTTCTATAAAAAATTTCATTTCTCGAACTAGTAACACTAAAAACTTCCATAAACAAAAATGACATATTCAACAATTATTTTAATTACCTACTACTTAATAACAAGATCGAAAACAAACTAAATCGGTCATTCATACCAATTAGCATCATCGTGTGCGGCAGGTTGAATTAATTAAATTTTACGTACTGGAAATCGAGAAGGTTGCGTGAAGAAACCGTATAAAAACTCATATTTTTATGACGAATTATTAACAGTGACACGACAAAAACTTGTCAGCCTCGTAAACTCAAAGGTTTAAATGAAATTAAAAAGGTAAAAAATACACTGTAATTTTTAGTCCTTTGATTTGTACTTTATTAACCTTAAAATTATTTTTTTATTTAATAACCCACGTATATAGAAACACACTGCATACAGCTTTCGCGGAAATTTAGCATAACCAACCCAAAAACATCAAGAAAATACACATTTTATCGCATTGTATGAATATTCTTTTTATCTGAGACAGCCCATGTAAACTTCAAGCCTAAGTACTAACATGTCGTGGGAGTCTGAAGAGAGAAGAAAAATGTGATATATTGACACAGGATTTAAAGGATTGAA
Organism: Philopedon plagiatum; assembly: GCA_963971165.1. Taxonomy (NCBI): domain Eukaryota; kingdom Metazoa; phylum Arthropoda; class Insecta; order Coleoptera; family Curculionidae; genus Philopedon; species Philopedon plagiatum. The sequence goes on along the minus strand of OZ020189.1, from coordinate 64,224,851 downwards.
GAGTGGGATGGAGCAGGGAAAACGTCTGCAGACAATTTGATCCATAATCTGGAGGCCCTTGCATACGTAACACGCCTTTTGTTGTTCTATTATAAACAATTAAGGGTGATAATAATTATAGCGGCGAGGTCTTCAAAACAAAATCCGTGTAAGTATCGATAGAAAATGGATAAATAAGAGAGTTTTCGTGGGAGGACTGAGTTAATGATGAGTCGAATGGCTCTCATTTGCAGGTTTTGGTTGGGAAACATAAAGAGTGTGTAATTAGGCATGGAAGAAATAGTTTTCTGGCTCGAAAGAGAAAACCAAGCTTTTAGCTGACGATGTGGGTGATAGTTAAATCTAATTTCAATTTGGTATAGGTAATAAACAATATTATAAAGATAAAGTGGAAAAATCTGAAACCAAAGTTAGAAAAATGGATATTGTATAACTTCTTGTACATTTTTTATACGTTAGAACTATGTAACGTTTGAAACAAATGGTAAAACGACAGCTTGTGTGCAAGGTGGGAGGAATAAAAAGAAAAAAATATATTTAAAAATTTTATTTTTCAATACAATTTATGAATAATTGCTCTCATTTGTGAGCATTGATGGTCTGTAAGTAATTTTGTTAGTAAGAGGCGATTGTGAGTTATCAGAAGGTCAATGTATATTCACATATATGCGTACATAATATAACCTTAGTAGTTAAGGCAGAATTTCGATCTGATAATTTATTAAAAAATTATTACTTTTAAAAATATTAATTTAAGCATAATAATTGTCCAAGATCTAGCAGCAATTATAAATATTATGTTATTAACAAAAATAGCACATTTTACGATTTAGAGAGGCTCTAAATTGATATTTTGAAGTTGTGAGTACCTAATTGCAAATAATCCGGGAAAATTTTGGGAGTAAATCAGGAAAGACCAGTTGCCAACCCTGGTGGGCACATCACTCTTAGACTAATTTTTAGATTAATAATAGCGAGCGGGTGATATAGGTTAGCACCTATAACATTTTGAAGAGTTGAATTAAAATATATTATTTGGATCCATCTTAGACTTTTGCTACAAACTAACAAGATAATACTTTATTTAATTATGAACTTCAATGAACTAACAACAATATCGCTTTATGTAGTAGAAAAGCCACCATATTAATCTGAAAAAGCGTTCGCCAAGTTGTCGGCATACAATATATTGCAGGCTAAAGGGAAAATGTGTGTAATATAAATACTGACTATGTTATTTATATTGTTATTGTTACAGTTAAACTAATTCTAATTTAACTAAATTTGGGGTAATTGAAATTTTAGTTTTAGGGGGATACAAGAAAATACTTTGTAAAAGAACGTTATTTCATACAAGAAAGGAAAGTACCTACCTGCTTTATACATTTTATGGAATCTAACATTTTGTAGATAAGATACTTCAACAGCAGCACGAAAGTTATATTAACTGACTAGTTCTAATCACAAGTCAAATTGCAACATATTTAGGTACTATGTTCCTTTTCCTTATAGAATCATATTTTATTTAAAAATTGTAAATTCTTAAAAATAGCAATTTTGTCAGAAAAAGTAATTACTTTTCTTATAACCTTTAGACGTGAATCTAAAATTGATGTAAAAATAACATTGGTAATATTATTTTATGATGAGTGACTTAATAATTTTCAAAACTAAAATTACAATAAATTATTTTATGAAAATCCAAAACCGTATGATCGAACTGTGTTAGTTGGGTTACTAGATATTATAATATACATATATGTATAGGAAGGATAACAGAAATCTATAAAAATATAATTCTATAAAACTGAGAATGAAAAAAATTAAAAATAATTCCATTTTCCTCATAAGTATCAAAAATAAATTAAAAAGTATTTAAATTAAATGTATTTACTTTCTACTAAAATAAAAAATGCATATTTAAATTACTATTGCTTAATTTAGTTCTTTATAATATCATTTATAAAGTTTTTACACTCCTTTTTAAAATCTCCCATTGTTCTATTTTTTAACTCTTTTAAATTTAAACGCATTTTTTTAATTTTGTTATTTTTATTAGAAATGGTACTTCTATATCTCTTATTAGCCCTCCTATACCTTTCTAGTTCCTCACGAGTATCCATATTTTCTAATTCTAAATTCTTAGAGTCCTTATTGTTCACTAAATTTGATTTTAAACACTTTTCTAGTTCATAATTACAGCCGGAAGACGTATTTTTAATATTCGCTAGCTGAACCTCCAGGTTAGAAATAGCAGTAGACTTGTCCTTCACGATTCTAGCATACTGTTTGGTTTTTTCTTCCAGCTCTAATTTTATTCCATATATATCTAAATCACGCCTAAAATTACAATTACCAAAAGAAAATAAAACAATGAAACAATAAACTGAAATTTAAAACGGCGTACCTCTTAATGAAATCTTCGTCCAGTATATTTCCACATCGACCTTTCCAAAATTTCACCTCATCCCTTAATACATCCAATTCCGTTTTACCGAAACCGGTACAAGTACTCTCACACAGAGATAAAAAAATTGAAACAGCAAAAAAAACGGCAAACATTTTCTCTCTTTTGAAATTAAGTCTCTTCTTATTAAAAAATTAGAACAAGAATGAAGCATAAATTATAGGAAAGGTAAAATATACTTATTTTAGCTTTATAAGTAAAATGATATATTCAGCAAAAAACACTAATCATCAGCAATAATAAAACAACATATTATGTTATTAAAAGAGAATTGACCGGATAGGTTTTTATTTCATTTATATTAGAATATTACACTCTTAAAAATAACTGGGTAATAGTAACAAAAAATTTAGTTATACCTAACAACCTATTAGTGAAAACGGACTCAACCCAACTTTTGGTTGGAGTAACAAAAAACAACTTTTGTTTTTAAAATGTTAAACCACAATAAGAACTAATTTTGTAATACGGAGAACTTAAACTTCCTTACGGGTATGAATTATTTTTGTTTCCTGTGCTATATATTCCGTATATCTATATACGGAAGCATAATTGCAATGAATACATAGTACCTTGTTTGATATAACTTAATATTATGTGTAGGTACTTATCAGCATAATCATAATTTATTAACTGATTTTGTAAGACGCTCGATATACTCAGAAAAAAAGCAATTTTTTTGAGAAGTCAACTACTATCCATTTCTAAAGTTTTGACCCCTCAGTTTGGAAGCTTGTAAAGTAAAAAGTACAATTTTAAAAAATATAATTTTCACATATTTCGGTCAAGTTACTTGTCTCTATTACACATGTAAAACTTTGTAACCGTAGATGCCTTGGTACTTTTCTAATGGGAAGGTAAGTGTAAAATTGTCACCATTTTTTCCCTATTTCATCAATTACTCAATTGTAAAAATTTATTGTGCCTTACTGGTACTCCCAGGCCTAACTAATTTTTTACAGGAGATAAAGTGAACCTTACTTTAGTCCCAAAAAATATTAGTTTTATTTTTTTTTCTTAGGTTTGGTAGTAATATGCAAAAAATGATTGTGGTTATGGAATTACTACCAGTAATCTTAAAGCAAAAATTTTTGTTTTTTTGTATTACATATAAAGAGATGTAACTTTACGTTTAACGAAAATTTTGTTTTGGCAGTTGTCATAAATGTAAATACAAACAATTAATTTGTGTAAAGGATAGCAGCATTGTGCTTGCGGGATGGAGCGGGGCGTCGAAGGTGCAATAGTATGGGTGTTAAGGTAATAATCATTAAAGTAATGCAATATAGTGACGGTTTTTTTGTGCTCTATATGATAAATTAGGTAACTGGTAAAATTAAGAAAAAATAAGTATATGCATTGGTAAATATTTACATTTATTTGTATTTAACGATTTTCGACTGTTTCATTAAGATCTATAAAATAGGCAAAACGTGTGTAGTAGAACAATAGTAATTTAAAAATATTATTTCAAAGTGAGTAACGTAAATAGGCCAATTAGCTTTATTTATTTATAATTCACCTAAAAGAAAAACAATATTTTTGATGTTCCCTTATTTTTATGATTCGCATATTTGGAAAATTGTAACAAATGCTGTGGTGAGTTTGTCTGCATTTGCTTTTGCTTAATAATAAAAGAAATATGTGAAAGTGGCCTGTTTACGTAGAATCACATCCGATTTAACTTTTAAGGTACAAAGCCCTGATAAAATTTAGTTAAACCTAAAACTAAAAATAACCTGATTGGATTACACCACTCTTTTTTACCGAAGAATACCTACACTTATGGATCGTTTTCTCCTTCTTCATCATTAATAAAGTCTTCATTTGAATCATCACCTTCATCTAAATTTATAATTAATGGTTCTACAACAACATCAACTAAGTGGTCTTTTTCTCTGTAGGATTTCTCAATTTTATTAGCGTGTCCAACGCAATTTTCCCAAACAGAATTTGGCACGTTCTGCATCGTTTCAAGGCACAAATTTAGTACATTTGTGATTTTAAACGTAGTATTCAATTTTGCCACTTTATTTTTCACATATGCCCAAATTAATTCAATTGCGTTGAATTCACAGTGTGCAACTGGCAACCATAGAAGCTTTACATTATCATTACGTAACTCCTTTGCAATTGTATCTAAAAGATACGTTTTTGGAAAGTGATAGTTCTTGCATAGGTCTAAAAGCATTGGTTTGGTTAATTCATTAAACGTTGTAAATCCATTGGGCAATGTTGCTTTTCGCTGGGACATCCATTCTATTATTTTTTGTTTTGTCCAGGCAGTTGTAGGATTTCGAAAATTAGGATCCAACATTGTATGATACGGTGCTTGGTCAATTACGATTACTGATTTATCAGGTATTACGGAAAGCACTGGTCTAAACCATTCTTCGTAATGTTGTTTATTCATCTCGTTATGGTAATCCACTGACGCCGCACTTTTTTTCCCAACGAAACACTTCAGGCAGCCATCCAAAAACCCATTTTTACTACCAATATGTAAGATAATAAATAACCCGTTGTCCTGATCCTGATGGCCGTTTTATTCCACCTCTAAAGCCATTAATTTCCTGTATACCACCTCTGTATTCATCAAAATTATCCCGTTTTGTGGGATTAACTCTTTCAACCCAGCCAAACTTCCCTGAATGATTTGCACCGCACCATGTTTCATCTGTATAAAATATTTGCCAAGAATCTTCACGATATCTCTTTATGGCGTATAAGAATTCCGCTCTTCTGGCAGCAATTGTGTTTTGTTCCATTAAAATTGGTTTATTAATTAGTTTTTTCTAGGAAAACCCAAGTTCTTTAATCCATCGGTACAAAGTCATTTCTGAAAATTCTGGTAAATAATAGACATCTTCTTTCAATTTCTGGTAAACTTGTTTTATAGAAGGAAACCGACTCTCCAGGTAAAAATTTAATATTGTTCTCCTTATGACGCCCTGCAAAATCTCATCACATTCCAGTCGGGGCCTTCCACTTCTCCCTTTTGATGGTATAATACCGGAACTTTTTTCTTCCGCAGTAACACGTTTAACGGTGTTTTCACTAATACCCAGGTAATCTGCTGTTCTTTTAACCACTTGCTCAATCAAAATATTTTCCAAACCGTTGTCTTTCTCGTATTGAAAGTACGCTCTGACTTTTAATATAATATTTTTCATTTGTTCGTTGCACTGACGAGACATTTTAACGTATTAGACTGTAGATTGATACCGTATTTTTGGTTCAGATTACATCAGGTATTTATATAAATTCGAACAAGATAATCTTAAAAATCGTGTGAAAACAATAATAATTTCAAATTACTATCTACCACTAAAACCAAAAATTTAAATCAACAATAAGTAGATATAAACAACCACAATCAACTAAATAATATTATTTTACAAATCTTTTCAATACATAACAAATAGATTAAATTCTAAACAAATAAAAATACATGGACCTACGGACTACAGACGACCTTAACGACGACGCCACCGTACTGTGAGTATGTCGGTAAAGGCGTTTGACACTTTGCATCTCTTTCTTATGTGGCTTTTAATATTTATTGCAATTTTTACAAGAACTAAAGGTGCTTTTTTAATTTTGTGTAATAAAATACATTTGTATAATAATAACTACGTCTACGAGTGTAAAGATTTTTTTTAAGGTTTTAAATTGTCCACAGTACAGCTGATACACAAACATCATTAAAAATAAAAAAAATACAATTTTAGACACATACTACCAATCTCTTGCGAAAGTATAGGTATTTTTCTATCTACCTTCAAAATTGCATTTAAATAGGGAAAAAATTAACCAATATATAGACATGAGAAAATCGTTTATGAGTATTAACGCAGTAAAATCGTTGTTTTTTTCTACTTGATTATGAATAAGTTCAATATCGTTTACACTACAATAATACATTTTTTGGCAGAAACTCTTGGATAACGTCCTAACAAGCTGTAATTTTTTCAGTTTATTCTGCCCCGTGGTTTTTTTGTTATTGACCCTCAGACTGAGGGGTCAAAACTTTAGAAATGGATAGTAGGTAGGTACTACGACACAAACCATAGCGATCGTCTATGTGATAACTTTTTATAATAAAAACTACAAAAGCAATTGAAATTAAACGCGGAAGATGGGATAATATAAAATAAAACTATTACTTACGTTATATCTGATATTTATTTTCTGCAGTCGCAACCTATCAACCTAATAATAAACAACTTACCTCATGCAACGTGTAAACATGTGAATGCAAGAGTCGTTACCCCAAAAATGGACGTTCCGCGATATACCTTTGCCGGATGATCAGTCACGAGCTGAGCAATGTTACCGTTTACATACTTGAGGCAGCTATGAAATAGGGTTACAGATTTACAAATTAGTGGGGATAACTAAAAAATGTAATGCAACAGAAAATCTATTGGGCGGTGAGAGGTCTTTTAAAATCTGTTATCCCAATTTTTTAAAGATACTGCAAGTTTGCATCTCGTTATTTTGATTACTAAACAGGTTATATCTAAAAAAGTTGAGGGTGAACAATATATCTGGTTTCCTACAACTAATACAAAAACAACTTGTTGTTTTTGTTGTCCTAGGTTTATTTTTGTGCAAAGATAACCTCGAAAGAACTCAATTTTATTTTGTTAACAAAAAATACTTATTTCTGGCAACATAAGTCTGGGAGCAAATAAAAATTAGTCGTGTATACCAAGACATTTTTAAGATTATATCAAATATTTGATTAAACAAGAAGAGGAACAGCTCATCTAATTAGGTCTAAAAGAAGAAATATATCTTTTGTTCATAGAATTTTGAATATCGCAGGTTCTTATCACTGCACTTATTACTTTTATAATAATAATAAGTATAATTCGATAAAATTTAAAATAACTGTGGGAACAATGCTCGTTTGTTAACAGTATATTTTTTCACGTCATGCGAGACAGAACAGAACGGGTTTTTTAAAAAAGGAAAAAGCTGTTTTTTATTTTTTAAGTTACGAAGCAAAAAAACCACGAAGCAAAAAACCACGAAGAGGTTAGACTGGTTAGCACTTGTTTCTCTTTTTGTTTTATATATTTTATTTTTTTATTTACTAATACTTCTGTTTTATTTGATCTTATAGTAAAGAGCACAAAGGAACAAGAAGAGGATAGGAATCTTTTGTTTCTCTTTTTAATTTATTTGTTTTATTTAATAAAAATGTAGTATTAAAGCATTGGTAGAGGTTACTCGACAATATTGACACTAATAAGGTAATAAGCTTATTTTATTATTTATAGGGTTATTGAGTAGATGTAAAATACAAATAAACTGCTGGCCAATTCAAGCGGGACAAACTAAATTTTTGATAAAATTTAGAGTGGAATATTTTCGAAACGAAAAAAGATTTTGATTTAACTTTTTCAGTATGTAATTGAATAGTTCTTCTAGTTTTTATACTTCAAGGCACTATTGCTAGCAGTCGCTGCAACTCTATTTTACAGGGTGTTAAGTGAAACCCTGACTTTTTTGGAAAAGTTTTCCAGTTCCGAGAATCTAGGAAGAATTTTTTTTGAATTTTCTTTTCATACTAAAATGATCCATGGTCAAATACAAAAAAACAATTTCTCCGGATTTTCTCTATTTTCATTTGTTTTCCGTATACAGGAGTTAGTCGAAATTATCGACTTCTTCTTACAAAGGAACCCCTAATTTGGCCGTTTATTCACAAAAAGCGAAAGACCAAGTAAATTTGTAGTTTGAAGTAGTCCAGCTAACAAAATTAATACAAATTTTTGTACAGGGTGTAGCAAGTTTGGATCACGGGCTAGTAAATTATTATTTTTTAATTTCTACTACTTTTTCCTAAGTTAACTATTAATTATCACGTGCTACGTTAAAGGGTTAAAATTTGTTAGGTCCGATAACAGTACTGGTTAGAAAGATCTTTTTTGCCCAAACGGGTTTTTCATTTTTTGTCTAGTCCCATTTTTAGTGATTAAACGGCTCGCATTTTGAACCTAACTTTTTGCAATTGCATCCATGAACGATTGAAGTGAGAGTGCTTTTTTGGTGGTACATAATGAATGTTTTATCCAACCAAAAAACATGTAGTGGCCAAACAGCTAATGATGCTTATTCGAAGAATTTTTTAGCATTATACAGGGTTGCAAAAAATATACCACCTATACTTTATATGGAAGTCATGTGATTTTCAAATTAATTGAATATAGTCCCAATTTTCTTGGAACTTTTTGCCGAAACTGTTTTTGAATTTTTTTGTCTGGTCCCATTTTTAGTGATACAAATGGCTTGCGTTTAAAACTTAACTTTTTGCGATTGCATTCATGAACTATTGAAGTGGACATCGTTTATTGGTTTAACCAACCAATAAAAAAGTGTCGTGGCCATAGAGCTAAAGATGCTTATTCGCTGTTTTTGTCCGCGTTTGCCCAAAACATATCACCTACATTTTATATGAAAATCATGTGATTTTAGAGTCCTTTAGGTATTCATAAAGTTCCTTTTTGCTATATTAATAATTATTAAAGAAAATGTCCTACTTATTATTAATAAAATCTAGTAACGATACAGATAAAAAGAATAATATTCATTCGGAACTTTTTCACATTATACAGGATTGTGCAGAAGTTACTACTTATAATAGAAGCCACGTGTTTCTCGATATCTTTGGATTTTCGTAAACTTCGATTATTCATTATAAAAGAAAAATATTTTACCACTGCTCTAAAAAGTCAGTACATGGCATTGAGAAATTTTAATTAATAAGAAGTGTCTTAAATTAATAGTCACGGAGTACATTTTTCTCGTCAAAAATTGGAGATGGATAGTGAATTCAACTGAACAAGTTATAAAATTCTGTATAGCGTAGTTTTTAGAAGGTATAGAAATTTCAGAAGATTTAATTACTTTTGAAAGTACTCGAAAAGATACGTAATTTTCAAATTTAGTAGTTATTTTTCCCGGCATTACTTTAGGAGATCCAAAATGTAAATTTTGGTTGTTACTTTTATAGGTAAACAGAAAACGTTTTAAATTATAGAACATTTTTTTTACTTGAAGGTATTATAAAAACTTGCAACTAACGAAAACAAAACAAATCTTAATACCTAGTAGGACCTCCCCTTACATTTATTATCTCTTGGCATCTTCGAGGCATGCTTATTACCAAATTATTGACAAATTCTTGCTGAATATTTTCCCACTCCTGAACAATGGCGTCTGCAAGTTGTTCTAGAGTCTGAGGAGGATCTTCCCTAGAACTTACCAATAATTTCAATTTAGACCAGACGTGTTCGATAATATTCATGTCTGGTGATTTTGCAGGCCAGACCATCCTGGTAATATTATTAGCTTCCAAAAACTCTTGCACAATGCGTGCTCTATGAGGTCTGGCGTTATCGTCAATTAGCACAAAATCGTTCCCAAAATTGTTTGCAAATGGTAGAACGATATTGCTTAAAATTTCGTCCCTATATACCTGACCGTTAATGGGCTCCAATGTTAAAAAAAGTTCCGTTTTGCCATTAAACATTACACCACCCCAAACAGTAACGCCTCCACCACCAAAAGGTTCCTGAGGAGCCATATTCTCCTCCATATACCGTTCGCCACGTTCACGCCAAACTAATATTCTGCCGTCCGAGTGAATTAAATTAAATCTTGACTCGTCTACAAACATGCAGTTTTCCCAGTTATCTAATGGCCAATTGCGATGTTCATATGCCCACTGGAGACGTCTTCGCCTATGCTGTGGTAGAAGTCGCACATATTTAGCACGTCGCCGAGCTCTAAAATTAAAATTTTGGCTTAAAAATCTGTAGTATAGGTGTAGGGAATGAACCAATAAATAAGCCAACAGTAGCTTTTATTATACTAAAATGCAAAATTAGGTCAATTTTCATAACGTTAGTTCTAGGGAAGAACTAAGGAACATTACGCTGCAAGCACAAATAATGTGTTTAGGGTCGCCTATCAAAACTTTAATTTATGAACAACTTAGTTCAAGTTTACATTTATAATATCGGTGCGCAAAATCCAAGATTCACGCCTCAGCTGACGTCGATATTATAATAGCCGACTTACTAAAATGAAACACTAAAAATATTGGTACAAAAAATAAGATCTCATTTGAAGTAACTCACCTTAAGTTATTATTGTTTAAAGTTCTTCTAATGGTCCTATTGCTCACACGAATGTGTGTTCTTGCTCTGAACTCCTGGTTAATTTTCTCTGATGAAATTTTTCGCCTTCGACGAGCCTCTCTAACCAACCATCTTTCATCTGCAATGCCGACTTTCTTTTGGCGACCTCCCCCATAACGATAGTTTGCACTTCCCGTTTCGTGGAAGCGTTGACGCAGTCGAGATATTGTACTTCGCCCAACCCCGTACATATCCGCAATAATACTAATTTTTACCCCATCTTGTAGTAAACGCAAACAATTAGCTTGTTCTTTTGCACTTAATCGAGCCATTATAAAGGATAATAACGCACCAATTCAAAGAAGAATACTTTGTTGCCTTGGTAACTGTCAATAGCAAAGAAAATGTTTTATTTTTTGGCCTACTAGATCTTTTGACTAAGAAATAGAAACGCCGCTAAATTAACAGAAATCCACCTGCAAAGTATAGGTGGTATATTTTTTGCAACCCTGTATAATGCTAAAAAATTCTTCGAATAAGCATCATTAGCTGTTTGGCCACTACATGTTTTTTGGTTGGATAAAACATTCATTATGTACCACCAAAAAAGCACTCTCACTTCAATCGTTCATGGATGCAATTGCAAAAAGTTAGGTTCAAAATGCGAGCCGTTTAATCACTAAAAATGGGACTAGACAAAAAATGAAAAACCCGTTTGGGCAAAAAGGATCTTTCTATCCAGTACTGTTATCGGACCTAACAAATTTTAACCCTTTAACGTAGCACGTGATAATTAATAGTTAACTTAGGAAAAAGTAGTAGAAATTAAAAAATAATAATTTACTAGCCCGTGATCCAAACTTGCTACACCCTGTACAAAAATTTGTATTAATTTTGTTAGCTGGACTACTTCAAACTACAAATTTACTTGGTCTTTCGCTTTTTGTGAATAAACGGCCAAATTAGGGGTTCCTTTGTAAGAAGAAGTCGATAATTTCGACTAACCCCTGTATACGGAAAACAAATGAAAATAGAGAAAATCCGGAGAAATTGTTTTTTTGTATTTGACCATGGATCATTTTAGTATGAAAAGAAAATTCAAAAAAAATTCTTCCTAGATTCTCGGAACTGGAAAACTTTTCCAAAAAAGTCAGGGTTTCACTTAACACCCTGTAAAATAGAGTTGCAGCGACTGCTAGCAATAGTGCCTTGAAGTATAAAAACTAGAAGAACTATTCAATTACATACTGAAAAAGTTAAATCAAAATCTTTTTTCGTTTCGAAAATATTCCACTCTAAATTTTATCAAAAATTTAGTTTGTCCCGCTTGAATTGGCCAGCAGTTTATTTTAAAAATGAAATTATTCATTCTCCGTCTTAATGCTGTCAGCCATTTTTTTATTTTTATTTATTCATATTCTATTTTAAGTCTTTTTCGCTTTTATCATCAGTTAGTACTAATATTTTAGGATGCCGTGTAAAAGAATAAATTAAGCCAACAGAGAAAAATAATAGCTACTATTTATCGCAGGTTCGAATTTTGGTAGCCCCATAAAAGCGATTAAAAACTTGATATTTTTAAAACCGTTTTAAAGTACATGCTGATCGATGAGCTGAGATGATGATTTTTTGGTTGTTTTTACACATATTTCCCTACCTACCAGGGTCTACCTGTCCACCAGCATATTTTATCCGAGGACAGCACCCCAATACAAATCACGTCTCATCAAATTCGCCGCCCTGCTATTCACGAGGTAATAACAAAACAGAGACAAAAGAATATAAGCCAAACTCATTAAAACGTAAATTTAGAGGTTTTGATTCAATCCCCTACGGTTTTAAAAAAGCAGAAAGCGTAAAAATTTGTATCTGTTTTTAATTTTTGATTTTAATAATTAGACACTATAATAATAATAATAATAATAATAATAATAATAATAATAAATGAAAATAGGTACGTAAAATTTTTAAAAAAATTGTCAATAAATATTACCTGATTTTTTAAAAATCTAATAAAAAAAGTTGTACAATTAAATCAGTTCAAGTCAGGTATCATAGTACTTTCAAATAGAACTTTTAGATCTATGAATATTAAGTAGTTAAAGATTTTTAAAACGAATATAGATAATGATATTTCTATTTATTTAGGTAAACCAGCCCCATATGCTCGGGGTTATGTTACGTCTATGTTACGATGCCATTACGTGAAGGTTATATATAATGTATGCTACTAGTATTTTACGTCTATGTTACGTCTATGTTACGTCTATGTTACGTCTATGTTACGACGCCATTACGTGTTAATAAATAAATATCCTACTATCACTAAGAAAGCTTCATTATCAAGTTAGACGTCAAAGAGATAAGATGGCTAGCAGCAAAATAACTTTAAAGTTGATGGAAATGCTAAATAAGAACGTGTTTGGTTTTCGGGAGGTGTGCTCTAGTTGGTTTCTTGGAAATGTACCAGCTGTTTTTAAAGGAAATACTCTAATTATTAGTGGGAAAGAGTTTAAGTTAACAGATGGCCTACTAAATCTCCTGACTGAGGAACGCCCTGTAGAGTACACCGATAACGACCTCCTACAATATAGAAACATTTTAGTTCTAACAAATGCCCACAAAAGAAACTTTAAACGGTGTGAACGCATTAGTTCATGGTCTGGTTGGATTGGGTTTGATTGGGTATGTAAATATTATTAAAAAGCTATTTCCTCCCCGAAGCACTTATAAAGAATTGCATAATATAGTGGCTAAAAAGAAAAATACGAAATATTTAAAATTTTTAAAATTTCAAAAAGAAATCCAAAGCAGAAAATTATTCGAAGACAGCCAAGACACTCTCGATGGGAACTACGAAGTAGAAAAATGGGGCGGAGGGCTTCAGGAAGTTAGACGACGAGTCCTATATTAGAGTACACAGATGTTAACATCTAAAAACAGGCATACAGCCTTGTCAAAAAATAATTAAAAAATATATCAATGGCTCAAGAGTCATTTAGGTAAGAGGTGATATATTATCTCTATAAAACAATATCAGAACATTTTCTCTAGCTGTTGAAATTAAATATAAATACATTGTTTAAAATAAGTGTGGATAAAGTGTAGAACATATGTGATTTTAGATAACGTATTAATCTTAATCATAATATTTAATAAGAACTGACTATTATTAATATGTAGAGTAGCATATAACCTAACAAGTGCTATAGAGAATCTATCACAACACTTTAGTAATTTAGAATTTGATGCCGAGCATGAAGCCGAGTATGGATTCGAAAGATTCTATACGTATGAGGAATGTATGGATATGGCTAGAAAATATGAAAACGCGGCAGAAGCCTGTAACATATATTTACATACTTCTGATATAAGAACTTTTCTGCAAACCATAAAGGAAATGGGATTTGAGGAGCATTTGGATGAAGCAAAGAAGTTTTTGTCACCTGAAATTATTCAAGATGTATTTGAAACCTAATTTATAACAAATAAAAAACTTTATTTCATTTATGTGTTTTATTCAAGCATTAAATAATTATTATATAAATTGTATACATTAGTAAGTGCGCATATACATGGTGATTTAGAATGATAAAAACAGCTTCATCTTCTTGTAATTTTGGATTTTCATCAAGTTCTATGACTGGTTTTAATGAGTATTTTCGAATGTATTCGGATTTCTCTCTCCCCTTTAGTACCTCTCCCTACCACCCCTCTCTCTTATTATACCTCTTTTACTAGCTCTCCCTCTCTCCTATGCTACCTCCCTTTTACTAGCTCTCCTCTCTCTTATGATACCTACCTCCCTACCTCCCTACCTCCTCTCTCTTATGTTACTTTCTCGCTCTCTCCCTATGCTACTTCTTGCACACAAGCTGTCGTTTTACCATTTGTTTCAAACATTACATAGTTCTAACGTATAAAAAATGTACAAGAAGTTATAAATTATCCATTTTTCTAACTTTGGTTTCAGATTTTTCCACTTTATCTTTATAATATTGTTTATTACCTATACCAAATTGAAATTAGATTTAACTATCACCCACATCGTCAGCTAAAAGTTTGGTTTTCTCTTTCGAGCCAGAAAACTATTTCTTCCATGCCTAATTACACACTCTTTATGTTTCCCAACCAAAACCTGCAAATGAGAGCCATTCGACTCATCATTAACTCAGTCCTCCCAAGAAAACTCTCTTATTTATCCATTTTCTATCGATACTTACACGGATTTTGTTTTGAAGACCTCACCGCTATAATTATTATCACCCTTAATTGTTTATAATAGAACAACAAAAGGCGTGTTACGTATGCAAGGGCCTCCAGATTATGGATCAAATTGTCTGCAGACGTTTTCCCTGCTCCATCCCACTCTTCAATCCTTTAAATCCTGTGTCAATATATCACATTTTTCTTCTCTCTTCAGACTCCCACGACATGTTAGTACTTAGGCTTGAAGTTTACATGGGCTGTCTCAGATAAAAAGAATATTCATACAATGCGATAAAATGTGTATTTTCTTGATGTTTTTGGGTTGGTTATGCTAAATTTCCGCGAAAGCTGTATGCAGTGTGTTTCTATATACGTGGGTTATTAAATAAAAAAATAATTTTAAGGTTAATAAAGTACAAATCAAAGGACTAAAAATTACAGTGTATTTTTTACCTTTTTAATTTCATTTAAACCTTTGAGTTTACGAGGCTGACAAGTTTTTGTCGTGTCACTGTTAATAATTCGTCATAAAAATATGAGTTTTTATACGGTTTCTTCACGCAACCTTCTCGATTTCCAGTACGTAAAATTTAATTAATTCAACCTGCCGCACACGATGATGCTAATTGGTATGAATGACCGATTTAGTTTGTTTTCGATCTTGTTATTAAGTAGTAGGTAATTAAAATAATTGTTGAATATGTCATTTTTGTTTATGGAAGTTTTTAGTGTTACTAGTTCGAGAAATGAAATTTTTTATAGAAAAAATAGGTGAGAGTAGGTAAGGTACCCTGATACGACGGCGTTTGCTCTCGATGGCATGTGTCCATCCGGAGCGACCACGGCTTGGGCGGGGTTTTCGGGGTTTTGAAGGTCATTGGTGAAGAAGTGGCGTGATTTTGGAAGACATCGTCGACAATGACGTCATTGACCAGAGGCTGTTGGGCAGGAGGGCCTTATTGGGGGTCGGGGGGGGGGGGTGGTTGTGGGATGGAAATGGCTGAAGAGGTGGTTTCTGGTGCTGAAGAAGTTGTCGACAATGACGTAATTGGCCAGAGGCTGTTGGACAGAAGGGCCTTAATGTGGTTTCGGTGTGTTTTGATTGGTGTGTGATTCTCGAGGTGCCGTTGTGTTTGTTTACCTGTATTTTGTCTTGGGTTCACCTGAGTTTCTTTCTTGTGCTGAAGAAGTGGTCGGCAATGACGTAATTGGCCAGAGGAGGTTGTTGGTCGGAAGGGCCTTAATGTGGTTTCGGTGGAAGAAGTGGTCGATCGTTTTTTTTTTGTTGAATTATTTGGGAGTAGCAAAAGAGGAATAAAAACCGATTGCTTGCTGTCTTTTTCTATTGCATTATGTTAGTAGGTGGGATTGATGCGGGTAAAAACACGCTTAGAGGGAGCTCGATAGATTTCGTGTGCATGATATTGATTGTATTCAATTGATAGATTCTTTTTTTAATTTTTGGATGCAGCCACGCCTCGCCGGGCCTCGCCTAGCCTGGATGTTACCTGGGGGGTAGGTGTGTGTGTCATTACCTGTTACCTGTTACCTATGATTTTTTGGGATCATTTACACATAATATGTGGATAAAATAAAATATATTGAAAACATAAGTCATCAAAACAAAATAAAAAAAGAACTATTTGTCATGTTATCGTTGTTCGGAGGTCATGGTTGGGTTAAATCTGGGCTATTTTTAGAACTAACTCCAAACAAAACGAATCTATTTTGAAGTGTCTAGCGAAATATTTTATATAATAATAATAAGCTGCAGTAAGTAATTTTCATAAATATGATATAAAACATAATTCGAAAATTGAAACATTATCTTTCGACAAAGGTCAAAAATAGGTTAAAATTGCCTCTATAAATAGAATTTACTAAAAACAAAAACCAATGTTACCTATAATAGTGAATATATTTTATTTGAGATAATGATTAGAAATAAATCAAAACAAAACGATTTCTGGTTTATTTAATGCATTTATTCAATAAGCTACAATTTTATAACAAAGAAAAGCGACATTTTAGTGATTTTCTGTTGGAACCAAAATCATTTCCCAATCGTCAGGTATGATAAAAAAATTACACGTTATCAATGGTACCCCTTTCTAATGTAGTCTTTTAGGTTGGAATTTTTTTTTTCGTTACATTTAGTGTGAGAAATTACACAGTTTTTGGAGAGCCAACAACCACATGTATTTATTTTCTGATAACACATATAACATTTGCTACCTTTTACATGTTCATATAGTGTTTTTTTGGTTGGGTAAGTTACAGTAACACGTTCTGCTGACATGATGGTTCAACTATTACTTATAAAAGAAGCAGTTTGTTTGACTATTATTTTTACTTCCTTTTATAGCCGAGCCTGTACTCATGCGTTAGAATTTCCTATATAAATTGTATCTCCTGTTACCTATGATTTTTTTGGATAGGTCATAGTTCATCATTTACATAGATAAAAAAGTCGCCAAAACAAAATAAAAAAGAACTATTTGTCATGTTATCGTTGTCCGGAGGCTATGGTTGGGTGAAATCCTGCTAATTTTTAGAACTAACTCCAAACAAAACGAACCTATTTTGCATTGTCTATGCTAGTTTCAGTAATTTTAATAACATATGATTTAAAACAATTCAAACATTTTATTTTTTAGGTAAAAGGTCAAAAAAACACCAAAATTGCTCAAAACAAAAACGAATCAATTTTACTGTCTAGCGAAAAATAATCAGCTGCAATTTGTATACACGGCAGGAACATTTCGATGAAAAAGTAAACCATGCAGTCCTTGACACCTCAAAAAATTTCCTGAAGATTTTGGGAGGGGTAAACCCAGCTTGTACTCATGCGTTAGAATTTCCTATTATAAAGTGTAAAAATGCTTTTAAACTTTTGTCTAGAATCAGTACTAGTAGACGTTCGATTTACTTGTTTAACGGGAACCCATCATTAAAGAAAGTAGCGATAAAATGGTATGTAGTCGATGTTCCAAACCATTAAAAGATCGAAGATTTTTGTGTGAAAACTGTTTAGACCATGTTGGAGATTGTTTTAACATGTCCTGTCTACATTGGTTAGTTTGGTTTCGAAATCAATGGGGAGAGGACAAGAAAAAGGAAAAAAGCACTGAAGAAAAAGAGAGTTCATTACCATCACTTCCAACACCACTTAAGTTGGGAAAACAGAAAAGGAAAGGGAGGAGACTGATTAGAAAAAAAATTTGCCACGTATGTGAATATCAAAATGGTGCAAGATAATAGTGTTAAATTAGTAAAATACTGTAAATAAATTAAGTTTACTTAAAACAAAACGAACTAATTTTATATGTTTAGACCTTTTTCCTGATAAGTTGTTGTTTAAAAACTCATCATAATATTGTTCCAAAGAATTTTTCCTAACTAACGGAGACTGGAAATCGGTTTCCAATATACTAATATATTCTTTACATTTTTGACATTGACTGGCTGGTTTCAAAGAAAATAAACTTATACCACATAAAAAACATTTTTCCCATGAAGTTCTAAGACAACATTTAGTTTTAAAGCATGCAAAGCAATATGTTCTTTTGCTTTCCATTTTTTACACCAAAAAGCACAGTTTTTACAAATTTGAGTAAAATTATCATTGCAATACCAGGGTAGAAGCCACTTTGATTTAAAACATACAAAATTCATTTTTTATTTGTTAAAACTTACAGCAGTCCTTTAAAAGACTGGAAAAGAGCTTTGCTTTCCCAATATCATTCTGTCCTAATCTGTATTAGTGAGGAAGGCGCGAGGCTAGAGGCTGTAGCAATGAATGATGTTAAAAAGTCTGCACACTTTATTGAATAAATATCGTTTTCTATCAGGAAGATCTGAAATTTTACTTGATTTTATCCTTTTTTGAAAAGAATTCTAACAAAAAGCGCTTATAAAAAAGTGCATGTTTTTTAATTTTTATCCACAATGTTATAAAATTGATAGATCAAAAGTTGTAAACAACAACAAAAATGTCAACGGTTATCTTTCTCACATTAACATTTAAGTAATTAATAATTAATTAAGCATACATAAAACGCTCGATCGGTTCCCCAAATGCTTCATAACAAATAGTTTATGTAATTAAAACATTTGTAGAAGATGTGATAATTTAAAATTACGAGGGATGCTTTAAAAGAACTAAATGGTTTATTGTTTAAAGTAAACGTGGTTATGAGAGAAAAAATAAGCTTATTTTGTCGACTTACACACTTTAAATAAACCACGTTGTAAGAAAAATATTTACCAAAAAGTTTAAAAATTAAAAACTTTATTTACTATGCACCTCGTACCAGCAATATTTTACTGATCATACCATTACAAATTTGTACTTTAGCTTGGAGGAAAAACAGTTTGTATGCCGCAATTGTGGGACAAAGCATGGACTTAATCAATGTCCTGCTTTTGGCCATAACTGTCGAAACTGCGGCAAATTAAAATAAAACACATATTTTCTCAGAAAAAAATATTGCAAAAAATTGATTATATGTACGTGTGAGCTGAAACTTTTTGAAATCTTTATTTTTAGAAATTAACGTTTTCTTGTTTTTTGGTTTCACAAGTTGAAAGATCTGTTCCTCCTTTATTAAACCACCAAATAACGTTAGTTTATCATAGTTTGTATTGTTGTAATTTTTAAAATAAAACACATATTTTCACAGAAAAAATATTTTTTTATTTTTTATATATGTATATATATATATATATATATATATATATATATATATATATATATATATATATATATATACAGGGTGTTATGGAAATCATTTAATATATTGGAATGGGTAACTCCTGATATGAATTCAGATTGAATAAAAATATTCATAAATGGTGTTTCACTATTAAAAAAGGTAAATATCGGCCCTCGAAAAAAAATTTTTTAGTACCTGCGCGCCACTGTCATAAATACATGGCCATATAAAAAACAGCAAGAAATGTCAGTTACAGAAAAAAATTTTTTTGTTTCGAAGTCAGGCGTTGCCAAATTTTTTTACCATATTTCTATGAATCAAGTTTGAAAACCTAATATCTTTGTTACCTTTAAAGAAAGAACTCCTAGTAACACTAATTTCAAAGAGCTAAAATATTACAACACAAAACAATACAGAGAACTGCTCTTCAAGTGAAGTGTAAAATAATAATCTTCAACTAAACGTACTTATTAGCACTGGAAGTGGAAACTTTCTTCTTCACTAAATAATATCCACAAATGTCCAGTGTTATCCTTATAGCACTGGAAACATTCTTTTTCACTAATTAATAAAGTTAATATACTTAATATACTTATAATAATAAGTTACAAAACTGGATTAATGTGTAAGGAATGTAAACAAAGTGATGACATTCCCAAACCAGAGAAGTATATCGAAATTATGTATTTAAAGACTTTAGTGGACGAACTAAAGAGTAAAAATGAAATTCTTCAAGAAAACAATAAACTTCTTAAAGAAAAAAATGCTTACTTGGAAAAGAATATAGAAAATTTCGAAAATTCTAACCTAATAAAAAAAGCCGTAAAACCAAAAATTCCGTGAAATTAGCTGCGAAACAAACAAAAGAAGCAGAAATTGGCATCGAACAAAACGACTTGAAATAAGGACCACAACAACAGTCTAGCGTGACTGCAAGCCATCCCAAGAAAAAAGAAGAAAATGACAGTGGCATTAACCCTACTTTCAGCCCCTTCAATCAAACCCTTTTATTTTCTTTGATTTTTCTATGCTTTCAACGAAGTTGAACAAAAACAAACAGAAGCTTACAGTAAAAAATAAAAGAAACAAGTGGACCCAAAACTGAGACCAAACTCAATCGAAGGCAAACAGAGGATGCAACCACCTTGAAAGCCGCTTCATCAGGTAGCTATTCTTGGTAATTTGTATCAGGATTGTCTAGTGACACAAAACCTGAGGATATAGGAAAATACCTAAAATTAAATTATAACATCGACTGTGAATGCGAACGGATAAAAACAAAGTGGAAGCAGAAATATAGTTCTTTTAAAATTGGTGTGCCCACGGATAAAAAATCTGTCATTCTTGACAAAAATGTTTAGCCAGTTGGTATTCAAGTAAACAGTTTTTTAAACCTAACTAGGTTAGAACCTCAACAGGGGCGAAGCCTGGTGGTAGCAAATCGTCATGTATAAAACTGCTACATTACAATGTCCGCTCTGTGAAAAACAAGCTTCACGAGCTCGAGGCTGCCATTGCTGATTGTGACCTGGGAGTCTTATGTTTAACAGAACATTGGCTGGAACAGGAAGAAATAGATCCGCTGAGCCTGCTGGATTATGTTGTCAGCGCATCTACATCACGAAGTCAGTCACTTGGTGGTGGAACAGCTGCATCTGTCAAGTTTCTAGGGCTATACCTAGATAGGAAGCTGAAATGGGATGTTCATGTAGCTAATGTTTGTAAAAGACTTGGAAGTAGTGTATTTGTTTTACAAAATTTGAGTGAATGTGTTTCAATAAATACCCTGAGAACAGCATATCATGGAATTTTCCATAGTGTTATGACATATGACATTATCGCATGGGGACGGTCACCTCATGCACAAGAGTCTTTGGTCTCCAGCAAAAAGGCAGTCAGAATCATGGCAGGCTTAGGGTACAGGGAGGATTGTGGGAATGCCTTTGTTCAGTTGGGAGTTCTTACCCTTCCTTCGGCTTACATCCTGCAAAGTTTCCTCTACATCAAAGAAAAGGATGACCTACTGTCTTACCAAGACATACATGACCATGACACTAGGAATAAGACCAACTACGTTCCACAACACTGCAGGTTGGGTAAATGTCAGGCTCGACCAGAATATTATGCAATAAAACTGTTTACTAAGTTACCCCAAAATGTTAAAGAGCTCTCTACTCAGCAGTTTAGAATGAAGGTGAAACAGTTCCTAATAAAACATGCTTTTTACATCACAAAACAGTACTTAGATTATAGTTGTAATATATTTTAATATTTTTATTTAGATTTTTTAATGTGTTTGTATTGTGTTCATTTCGATTTATAAATTTTAATGCATTGTATTGTCAGGAATGTTTTTATTATTGTCTAAATATGAAAATTATTTTATCTGTAATTGACGTGTGTAAACAATTTATTTGTAATAGCATGAATAAATGAATTTGAATAGAAAATTAAACTGTTTTAAACCACGATTGTATAGGGATATCCAAATAAAAGTGAACAGGCATATAACTTTTTTATTTTTAAAGATGGAAAAAAATGTTAAATATGAAAGCTTTGGGGATTTTTATAGATCATGCATATATCTTATCAGCAAAATAATCGAGCATCGGATAAAAAAAATCCAAAAATATGATAAAAATCATACCATCCAATTTAAAATAAGTGAGAAAATCAATGTTTTATACTATATTTCTTTTATTCGATACTCAATTGTTTTGCTGATAAGATATATGAATGATTCATAAAAATCCCCAAAGCTTTCATATTTAACATTTTTTCTCATTTTTAAAAATAAAAAAGTTATAAGGCCTGTTCACTTTTATTTGGATATCCCTGTACATATTACCACGTACACAGTATATTATCCAATTTGAATTTGTTGTAGAAATGCTAAAAATATATAAAATAATGCAAACAAGGGGCGCCATCAAGGAGGGGGGGAAATGAAAATTGGAGAGCTTCCAACTATACGATGGTGGTTAAAACTTAAAATGGGCACCCCGTATATAAATATGTTTAAAGGCACAACTATAGAGATGGTAGTGACCAGTGGCATATGGTGAAATTTCTAAGTTGTATATATCTCTGTTCCTATGTACAGGACCGGTCCCAATTTTAATTGGTTTTAATTCCCACTGGGAATGTTTTTGTAAAGAAAAAAAAACGTTTTGAATTTGCGAAAAAAGTTGAATTTTTGCTTGAGTTTACCAGAACATTCCCAGTGGGCACACTATTAAAACCTCTAAATTTGGTCGGGTCCTGTAAATAGGAACAGAGATATACAACTTTGAAATTTCACCATACGCCACTGGTACTGACCTACGTTACTAGCCATTATATCTAGTTCACGATACACTTACAATGGTATGCTACGTTATGACGTCACTTCGAGGGAAAATTTTAAATTGACTAGGCGCTTACCTGAGCAAACGAAATATGACAATAATATTTTAATAAATGTCAACTCAATATACTACCCGACAATAAACTGACCTGTAATATTTGAATAAACGTCAACCCAATACACTACCCGACAATAAATTGACCTGTACATATGTACAAGGGGTGCAAGTGTCTAGTCAGTTGAGGATTTTCCCTCGATGTGACGTCCTATGTAGCATACTGTTGCAAGTGTATCGTGATCTAGTTTAATAAGAAGCATGAAAAGGTAGTAATAAAAAAATAATTCCTCTGTATCGATACACGATAGCTCAAGCTCCTGTTTTATAACAAACGACATAAAATTTTAATGTTTTATTTTAAAAAAATAACTAAACTCTAAAACTGTCTAGAAGACAAAAAATAAAATATAATCCATAGAGGAATGTAACAATAATCAAAATAAATAATTCTTTGAACAAAATTCAATATTTAAAGTAGTTAGTCGACTTATTTCTTTTAGGTATATGTCTTCTATATGTAACAATGGCAATTCTTTAAGCATACTTATATTGTTTCAATATAGTGTTTCTTTCTTCTAAAATGTTATTTTTTCTTTGTTTTTCCTGTAACTTTTTTTCTTTTATTTCCAGAAGTTTTTTATAGAAATCTTTTCTATCCTGTCTTATTTCCTTTAGAATATGTATATGTCCTTAACTCTTTATTCTTGTAACTAGTTTTTACTGACATTGTTTTTACAGATGCTACTTCCTTTGTCTTCTCAGTGGCATTTGCTTCCATTATAATATCCTGCATTATATTCTCCTTTTCCATGTTTGTGTCCACTAAACCAGTATTTTCCTTCTCAATTGCTGAATAAATCACAGTGTCTGAAGACAGCAATATAGCTGGATGTATTCCTTTTACCTAGAATTTTATCCATAATCTCTACATATTCAAAATCTTTCCTTCCTCGGCCTGTTATTGTTATCTATATATTTTTTGTACATTCTTTCTAAATGTTTCCACCGATTCTCACAATTTGCAGCAGTTATGTTTTGTTTTGTTTTGTACCGTAATTCTTTTGCTATTTCCTCAAACATTTTCTTAAGGTTTCTTATTTTTAAAGAACCAACTTGGTTCCTATAATCTTTATACAAATCCAAGAACATAAGTGTAGAATTGTGACTCCACTTATATGATTCTCCTTCATCTTGGGCTTGGGAAGGATTGGTTGAGGGCAATATTATAAACTCCGACATACCTAAAAAAGGAAATATTGCTCTATTCTACGGTAAAGTGAAAATCTGGCAAAAACTTACCTTCTTGTTCACACATTTTAATAAATATTTGCAAAACAAACAATCTACTAAAAATCTGACACATAAAAAAAGTATGGTTAATGGTTAATTCTGCTTCCTTTCTTAAAATCGATGACGCCTTTTTTCTCTTTTTCGATATATGGGCTTAGCAGTTAACTCTAGTGTTTCAAAGACACTAATACAAACAGGCCTTTTATTTTAAATTTTCGCGCCAAATAAAAGTACAGGAAGTGACAAAGAGACATGTTTCATGATGAAGGGAGATCGAAATAGAAGGATTTCTTGTCATCAAAGGTCCGTGCGCCATATTTAAGTTTGTCAACAGCACACAAGCCACACAATTGAATGTTTTAATTTTTTTTTTTCGTTTAAAGATTTAAATAATTTAATTTATTTTCACTACCTAGAAAATGGTCTTCGTCGATCCGTTGTTAACCAATATTTTGATCAGTTTTATCTAGTTTCTTTGAGTGAGTAGCGTAATAGGGTTGAAAACTAAATTTAATTTAAAACACTAATAATATTTACGTATTATATGGTAACGTTTGCCGGTGCAAATGTAATTTAGCGGATCTGGTTATACTTTTGAAGTAAGTACTAGGTATGTAGTTGTGCTCAATTCAATTAGTATTTTCGTTTTGATTTTTAACTTTTCCTTGGCAGAAAGTTTAAGCTAGTAAGAATAACGCTTATTTCATTAATAACGTAATATAGGGTGTCTTAAATATTACTTAAAACTAAGGCTACTGACAAAAATGATTGATTTCGCAGTGCCTTTTTACTATTTTTTTTAGTTTCTTCGTAGGAAGAGGTTAAAAAAAATTCTTAAATGTCTTAAATTACGCTTAAAAACAGAAAATAAATTCTCCTTAAAGATTTATACGTCTGACAACGTTTCAACAAATTCATTTGTTTAAAGTTTTTCGCGCGCAAATTTCCGTCAAGCGCCTTGTGTACGATCAGCCAGATGCGGCGAATATAGACTGGTTTTAGGGTATTTTTGAAAATTTTTAAAATGTTCGATTTAAGAAAAAAAAAGTATTAGATATGTCTGTAGACCATCCCAGGAGTCACCCATTCCAATATATTAAATGATTTCCATAACACCCTGTATATACATATGTATTTCAGCTTCTTGGAATCTTCATCTCCTGCCTGATATTTTTAAGAAAGTGTTTTCAGATTTTTTTTTTGGAATCTTCATCTCCTGCTTGCTATTTTAATTTTTTTTGTTATTCTTCGCATTTAGTACAAGAAAAAGAGTTTTATATATACATAATACCATACACAGTGTTTCAATAAAAACTCCCAGGCCAATTATTTCGAAAACTAAAAGTGACATCTAAATTCTGTAAACGCCAGTTTTTAGCCTCTATGATTGGCTTCACAACTGTGTAAAAAATGTGTTTGAATAATACAAGATGTAGGTGGCGCCACGGTGCAAAGAATTTTTTCGATGACAGGAACTTTTAAATGTTGTGGTTCTTAAAGATAATTAATTTTTGATCAAATTATGTCCCATAAAAATTTTTCATAAATCCAACATGAACGGAGATATTTGGGGTTAAGTTTTTTTTTGAATAATTTTAAGGAATATTTTAATTATAATTATTTTTAATATCCTTTAGCAGATTTTAATTTAATTTTGGTAATGATAATTTTAGTGATAAAACGCTCGTGTAGCGCTAAATTATTACGTCCAGTGACGTCTCAGGGGGCACCTTAACAAATAATATTGGTAAAAAATAAGACGCCACTGAGTTTTTGGTAATTTTTATATTTTTTTCGGATTAAGCGACTACTTAATTAAAAAATTATTTAAAAATTAGACATTAAAGCATAATAAAATTAAATTAAAAGATGTTTTAAATTTTATGAAAGAACTGATGAGAAATTATACAAAATTATTAATGAAAATTAGAACATTACGAAAAACTAACTAATGGGGTCGAATGATGTGTTCAAAATTATTGCCGTTTTCATACACACACATAGCAAATCGATATAATAATTCGGATCTGCATAGCGGCTATAGTAGCATACATTTTGTTGTACAGGTCAGCCATGTCTTCTATTGGTTCCTTGTAGATTTCATTTTGTAAGTAGCCCCATAAATAAAAGTCCATCGGGGTGGGATTAGGGGACCTTGCTGGCCATCTAAGATCCCCATTTGTTCTGATCACTTTTCCTGGAAACGTCACATTTAGATGATTCATAACGATATTGCTATTGTGTGCTGGGGCACCGTCTTGATGAAACCACATAGTATTTACGTCAATTCCTACATTTTGTAACAGCAAAGGAAGATCGTTTTGCAGGATATTTTTAGTTGCTTAATCCGAAAAAAATATAAAAATTACCAAAAACTCACTGGCGTCTTATTTTTTGCCAATATTATTTGTTAAGGCGCCCCCTGAGACGTCACTGGACGTAATAATATAGCGCTACACGAGCGTTTTGTCACCAAAATTATCATTACCAAAATTAAATTAAAATCTGCTAAAGGATATTAAAAATATTTATAATTAAAATACTCGTTAAAATTATTTAAAAAAAAAACTTAACCCCAAATATCTCCGTTCATGTTGGATTTATGAAAAATTTTAATGGGACATAATTTGATCAAAAATTAATTATCTTTAAGAACCACAACATTTAAAAGTTCCTGTCATCGAAAAAATTCTTTGCACCGTGGCGCCACCTACATCTTGTATTATTCAAACACATTTTTTACACAGTTGTGAAGCCAATGATAGAGGCTAAAAACTGGCGCTTACAGAATTTAGATGTCACTTTTAGTTTTCGAAATAATTGGCCTGGGAGTTTTTATTGAAACACCCTGTATATCCATTAAAAATGTATTTTAGTTTCTCTTCATCTCCTGCCTGAAAAGAATAAAAAAATAATACATATTTTATAAAAGGTTGTTGTAACGGTTTTTTTGGAAAATAGGACTTTAGAAAATCATTATAATATTTTATATGGATAATAGCTCGCTCACAATTTATGGTTAATGATGGTACATTTTTAATGTTTATATAGCGTAGACTGTTATTAAATAGAAATATAGATGTTTTATCGCTTGTTACATGCAAACTATTTAGTGTGGAAATCATAAGCTCTTCAAGCGTTAACCTCTTCTTATTTTGCAAGCAAATAAAATTAAAGGAAATGTTATGACTAAAAAATGATGGAAAATTCGCTTGACAATATGTACTTTCATAGTTACTTTCATGAACAAGCAGAGAACAATTTAACAGAGACATAATTTTGGAAGATAAATTATTTGAGATTGACCACAAATCCATAGAATTTTTTTCATGTTTTAATTCAATATAAAAATTAATAGTTTTACAAAAAAAAATAATACATATTTTATAAAAGGTTGTTGTAACGGTTTTTTGGAAAATAGGACTTTAGAAAATCATTATAATATTTTATATGGATAATAGCTCGCTCACAAGTTATGGTTAATGATGGTACATTTTTAATGTTAATATAGCGTAGACTGTTATTAAATAGAAATATAGATGTTTTATCGCTTGTTAAATGCAAACTATCTAGTGTGGAAATCATAAGCTCTTCAAGCGTTAACCTCTTCTTATTTTGCAAGCAAATAAAATTAAAGGAAATGTTATGACTAAAAAATGATGGAAAATTCGCTTGACAATATGTACTTTCATAGTTACTTTCATGAACAAGCAGAGAACAATTTAACAGAGACATAATTTTGGAAGATAAATTATTTGAGATTGACCACAAATCCATAGAATTTTTTTCATGTTTTAATTCAATATAAAAATTAATAGTTTTACTTTCACAACCACTTGAATAACCCAATAAATAACTAACAGAATTTCCTGCAACAAAACACCTACATCTGTACCCAATTTCGAGAAATAATTTATATATAATATTCAAAATAAATAAATCCTTTTTGTAAAATGCTCCAGTAACAGCTTTTTTGAACCGAAAGATATTATTGTTGTTAGGTGGGCATATGCTTCATTAGGTGTTAGTGCACCCTTTTCTGTTCTATAAATAATAGAAAAAACTATATTATGCTTCTTGTCTTTGTTCCCGAAATCCCGAAGAAACTAACTAAAAAACAAAAAAACAAAGGTCTTACCGTAACGTTTCCATCTGGCTTTCAATGAATTCCTCATCTGATGGGCAATGAAGATCCAACACATCATCATGAGGAATGCACAACTTAATTTTCTTGGATTTCTTCGTTGCTCCTACCGTTGATGTGGAGGGTTTGGGTTGGTCCTCTCTGACAACCATTTCAGGAATTTCAGCTTCGATGGGGAGGTTGAAACCAAATCTCTGGGTTGCCTCTTCCAATAGTTGGTACTCCTCGTCGGACCCCAGCTTCACCCTCGTATAAGTCACAGGCAGGTTCCCAAATTTCTTTTCTAACGTGGTCTTTCGTGGGCTATAAGTCAGACAGATGTAAATTCTTTCGTTCCGAATATCAATTATTTTTACCCCATATCTGAAAAAAATAAATCAAACATGAATGAAAAACTTATGAAAAATCATTTCTCATCAAAAAAATTAAAAAACATACTTACTGGAACACCTGTTTCATCACTACATACAACATTTTTGTAGATAAATTTGTTTTATCGTTTGAATAAACAATAATAGAGGATGGTACGGTTGACATTTTTAGAAAGAAAATTGAAAGGTTTTTCAGTTGTTACGGAGCTATTATTAAAGTTTTCAATAATGAATATTGTGAAGACTCGTAACTGATTTATACTAAAATGAAAGAAAAAATAGGATTAAAATTTCTAGGGACAACTAGTGAAATATGCATAATGGAAACCCATTTCATTCACACTAAATACATAAAGTCGATGTAAATTAAATTATGTATTCTATACCAAACATTCCCCTACAAAAAAGCACGTGCTGCCATGTAGTCTATAAAAATGTTGCAGAAGGAAACTTGATGGAGACTTAAAGTCTAGAAAAAAGGTAAAGGTTAGAGGTGAAGTAAACAGAAAATGAGATATAATTTTAAAAATGTCTCGAGTCCTAAAAATGATGTAATTAAGAGCCTACATCAGTGGACCGCGTGCTCCGATTCGGGATTTCGCCACTGAAGAGCGTAAATCAATGTTAATGAGCAATCTGGCAACATGGCCATTCGGAGACGCGACGCGACCTCGCCGTCGTGAGTTGTATTAGGACAGGACTTGATTTCTTGAAGAATAATTGATTATTTTTGAGCAAGTTTATATTATGTATTTAGGATTTCAAATTATTTCACTTTTCACTGTAAATAATCGCAAACTATTAAATGTTGGACATAGGACATTCTTTGATAATAATTATTGATCTTGATTTCTTTTTATTCATTATATGTCTTATTTGTTTATTTAATCTTTTTGTCTATCATATGGGAATCGTTAAAAATTAAAGACAAATTTTCAAGAATTCGTTATTTATTTGGAAAAAATAAAAGTTGTAAAAAAATAGATATAGACAGAAATACATAAACAGATAGGTAGGTAGACTGGCAGCCATTTTTATTTCTTTTTTGTACGTATCTATAAGAAAAAGTGCATTAATAAATGTGTAATAGGTATTATAAACTAATACTACCTAATGACATAACAGCAAACAAATTTATGGAATAATATAAGATACTTTTCCTTCACATATGTTATCTCCAATGGGTAGGGTTTTTGGCAAAAGCCGATCAACCAGTTCAGGAAACATAAAATTGTCATAAAAAATCTTAATTTCGGCAACATTTTATTTTGCCAAAAGGATTCATCACGTTTTATCTAAAACAAGAATATTCTAGAAAAAGAATATTCTCCAGTTTTTAACAGAAACTGTAATAATTAATTTACCCTGATTTAAAGGTTTTGGTGTTTAGAAATAATTTTGAATTCAACCTAACCTACGTAATAAGCGGAGTTTGCTATATCCGAAGTTCACGGTCAATAGAGCGTCAACGTAACATATTACCCCATTTTGAACATCCCGTAAATCTAAAACAGCTTAATTGATTTTAAAACCGAGAAAAATTCTGAGAGAGCGATTCATTAGAAATCAATTCCTTTCACAAATTACGCACTTTTGATGTATGCTTCTTGTGCCAAAGAGAACAAATCTACCTCGTTTTTTAAAATCTATCAAGTCATTTCAGATGTACGGGGTGTCAAAAATGGATCAAAATGTTATATTTAACAGTTCAATTGGCGCTTGGTTTATATTATTTTATTTAATCATAGTACAGGATCCGAAGTAAGCTCGTCCTTTACCGATCTGCTAACCGGATAAAAAGTCTTTTTTATCAAACATAATATGTTAACAAATATATCGCGAATGGGTTGCCTAATGAAATATGGTCATGGCTATCCTTAATTAAAAATACTGTAATTCATTTTTTTTATATTTCACTCACTTGCTTACCAAACGAACTTAATAGGTACTAATCGAAAGTATAAAGCATAAGGAACATGCAAAAGTTAGGTTGCCTACTTTTTTTCGGTCCCTATACCGGGTTGCCATCAGGTATAAACAGGTGAGTCGATTTTAGTAATTTGTACTCATCTGCTTTCTCATTGAAACATATATTAAAATAAAGATAATTTTATTGCGAACACCCTTGCGAAAAATCGGTCATGAATCACGGTTGCCAGGCTTTGAAATTTAAAAATTGGAGCAAGCGATGCGAGACAGGGAAGCATTGCGCGTACTATTCGGTGCGATAGAGGAGGACACAGCATAGCAGCTGTGTGTGACGCGACTTTCGGATGAAGGAGAGTGCGCATGCATGTATTTCTATTGTTTTATAACAAACTTTTTTTACATGACACTAATGTGTTCATCATTTGACATACATTTTACATACCCTAATTTTGTTCATATTAAAAATACAAATTTCATTTTTGGGTTGAAGCTTTAGTTGACAAAATCACATTTTTTACCATAAAAAAACAATTGAATATTGATTGTGGTTTCTCCGGAGGTGAGTTTAAGTTTTTTATTTTAAATGGCAACCTACCAATTATTTTATACCATTAGATACCTTTTTAAATTCCATTTTCGGTAATATATCATAAGTGGTGGTTTGCTCTCAAAATGGCGACACTGGAGTCATTTTTCCGTTTGAGTAGATCGCCATTTTGAAGTTTCTGGTTGTTATTTTCATAAAATAACTCTGTAGTTTAGAGAAGAAGATTGTTTAACTTTTATTTTACCGGTTTTCTTCCAAAAAATATCAAATAAGGCAAAGTACGTTAAGATTAACATTATAATTTATTACACATAAAATCAGATTTATGCATTTACCTAAGTGGGCTGTTTTTTAACGCCAACTTAGGTAAATGCATAGCCGATTTTATGTTAAATAAATGTTCTTTTTAACGTACTTTGTCTTGTTTATTTGACTTTCTTTTTAGAAAAAACCGTTAAAATGTGTTTTTGATAATTTTAGGTAATTAGTAACATGTACTACGCGACGGCTATTTTACTTTTGGTCCTTTCTATTTAATATTTTGGTGAAAATTTGCTTTAAAAATGGGCAATATTAGTAAAACATAAATTTGCAGATACCAATTATTTAAAAAGAGTTTTACGAAATGATGTTAAAAAATAAAAGTTAAACAGTCTTCCTCACGAAACTACAGAGTTATTTAATGAAACAACCAGGGACTTCAAAATGGCGACCTACTCAAACTGAGAAAAATGCCTCCAGTGTCGCCATTTTGAGAGCAAACTACCACTTATGATACCTATGTCACCGAAAAGGGAATTTAAAGAGCTATCTAATGGTATAAAAAAAATTGGTAGGTTGCCATTGAAAATAAAAACTTAAACTCACCTCCGGAGAAACCACAATCAATATTCAATTGTTTTTTTTATGGCAAAAAATGTGTTTTTGTCAACTAAAGCTTCAACCCAAAAATGAAATTTGGATTTTTAATATGAACGAAATTAGGGTATGTAAAATGTATGTAAAATGATGAACACATTAGTGTCATGTAAAAAAAGTTTCTCTTTCATCCGAACGTCGCGTCACGCGCAGCTGCTATGCTGTGTCCTCCTCTATCGCACCGGATAGTACGCGCAATGCTTCTCTGTCGCGCATCGCTTGCTCCAATTTTTAAATTTCAAAGCCTGGCAACCGTGATTCATGACCGATTTTTCGCAGGCAACCTTATACCACCGTGTTCGCAATAAAATTATCTTTATTTTAATATAGTTTCAAAGAGAAAAAATTACTAAAATCGACTCACCTGTTTATAAGTACCTGGCAACCCGGTATAGGGACCGAAAAAAAGTAGGCAACCTAACTTTTGCATGTTCCTTATGCTTTATACTTTCGATTAGTGTATTAAGTTCGTTTGGTAAGCAAGTGAGTGAAATATTAAACAAAAAATGAGTTACAGTATTTTTAATTAAGGATAGCCATGACCATATTTCATTAGGCAACCCATTCGCGATATATTTGTTAACATATTATGTTTGATGAAAAATACTTTTTATCCGGTAAGCAGATCGGTGAAGGACGAGCTTACTTCGGATCTTAGACTATTACGTGTTTATATCGGTTAATTTCATATAAATCATATATACCTACCATAACCAGTAGAACTACTTACACACTACTTACAGTTTTTTCATAGAAAGTCGTCTATTTTTGCGACTTGTGGATGAACATAATCGTTTTCTGACACATAAATTTTCGTTCTTTCTAGTCCGCCCCATGATAGCTATTTAAATACATCGAAAATCCAAATCACAATCACAGGCTAATCTTAAGAGCCTACATCAGTGGACCGCGTGCTCCGATTCGGGATTTCGCCACTGAAGAGCGTAAATCAATGTTAATGAGCAATCTGGCAACATGGCCATTCGGAGACGCGACGCGACCTCGCCGTCGTGAGTTGTATTAGGACAGGACTTGATTTCTTGAAGAATAATTGATTATTTTTGAGCAAGTTTATATTATGTATTTAGGATTTCAAATTATTTCACTTTTCACTGTAAATAATCGCAAACTATTAAATGTTGGACATAGGACATTCTTTGATAATAATTATTGATCTTGATTTCTTTTTATTCATTATATGTCTTATTTGTTTATTTAATCTTTTTGTCTATCATATGGGAATCGTTAAAAATTAAAGAAAAATTTTCAAGAATTCGTTATTTATTTGGAAAAAATAAAAGTTGTAAAAAAATAGATATAGACAGAAATACATAAACAGATATGTAGGTAGACTGGCAGCCATTTTTCTTTCTTTTTTGTACGTATCTATAAGAAAAAGTGCATTAATAAATGTGTAATATTATAAAATAATACTACCTAATGACATAACAGCAAACAAATTTATGGAATAATATAAGATACTTTTCCTTCACATATGTTATCTCCAATGGGTAGGGTTTTTGGCAAAAGCGGATCAACCAGTTCAGGAAACATAAAATTGTCATAAAAAATCTTAATTTCGGCAACATTTTATTTTGCCAAAAGGATTCATCAAGCTGCTATGATGTGTCCTCCTCTATCGCACCGAATAGTACGCGCAATGGTTCTCTGTCGCGCATCGCTTGCTCCAATTTTTAAATTTCAAAGCCTGGCAACCGTGATTCATGACCGATTTTTCGCAGGCAACCTTATACCACCGTGTTCGCAATAAAATTATCTTTATTTTAATATAGTTTCAAAGAGAAAAAATTACTAAAATCGACTCACCTGTTTATAAGTACCTGGCAACCCGGTATAGGGACCGAAAAAAAGTAGGCAACCTAACTTTTGCATGTTCCTTATGCTTTATACTTTCGAATAGTGTATTAAGTTCGTTTGGTAAGCAAGTGAGTGAAATATTAAACAAAAAATGAGTTACAGTATTTTTAATTAAGGATAGCCATGACCATATTTCATTAGGCAACCCATTCGCGATATATTTGTTAACATATTATGTTTGATGAAAAATACTTTTTATCCGGTAAGCAGATCGGTGAAGGACGAGCTTACTTCGGATCTTAGACTATTACGTGTTTATATCGGTTAATTTCATATAAATCATATATACCTACCATAACCAGTAGAACTACTTACACACTACTTACCGTTTTTTCATAGAAAGTCGTCTATTTTTGCGACTTGTGGATGAACATAATCGTTTTCTGACACATAAATTTTCGTTCTTTCTAGTCCGCCCCATGATAGCTATTTAAATACACCGAAAATCCAAATCACAATCACACGCTAATCTTAATAATAAGACTGCTCCCGGTGTCGTACGATGCTTGCTGTGTTGCCAAAATGTGTTAACTGCCAAAAAGGCTACGCGATTTTCTCCAAAATTCATTAATTACGGAATTCCAAAGTTTTACAGAAAACTAAAGGTTTAATCAAAAATTCGATCTCCGCATAAATTATAGAGAAAATCGTGAACAATGAGGGAAAGTCTTTTAAAAAAATAAATATTACAAAATAACAAAAATTTTAAAAATAATTTTTTGATTTTTCTTTTTAAATGACTTTCCCTCATTTTGCTATAAAATTATAATATATTTCCAAAATTTCGTATCATTTCGTTGGTTAGTTTTGGTGCAATTCTTTGAAACAAATTAGTATGTTTCAGCTGGTGATGAATGCTCTTAATGATGTTGTTAAATGTCTAACTGATAACAGTTTTCAGAGCACTGCAGTCAATAATTACGTTAAATAAAGTTGTTGATATGATAAAATCATACTGAGGATAACGTTCTAATGTAAAAGATCTCTATTGTAATTTTTTATTTTTTAAATTAAAAAATTATTTTATTATTTTGTTATTTTCATTCTAGACACGCAAAGACCCAGCAATGAGTTCCACATCTAAAACCGTTGACAAGGTTTCCACTGAAGTTCTAAGAAAATTTGAACAGGCAAGCCATTTAATTAAAACCAAGGAGGAATTTTTAAAGTGGAATAAAATTTTAAAAAACTTTATTAATTTAATAAAAAAGTGTATAAGGAAAAAATTGAATTGTGTTAAAAACTTTTCTAGAGTTGAAAGTCAATTGTCAATATTTCTTAACTACGGAGCAAATTTGAAAAGAAAACTTCAGAAAATTGATAAAAACCAACCGGAAAACAACAGGTATGTTATTTGGCAAGATGTTGATTCCTGCTTTAACCAACGAATAAAAACCGGTGCTATTATTAATTTAGGCATAAAGGATCCAATTCAATTTTTTACAAAAGCTTTTAGAAGTTTTTCTATTAAAATTAAACAGGCTTTAAAAACATCTTTAATAAAAGTCAATGTAATTTTTTTAGCCAATTTTGTTAAACCTACAAACCTTGAAGTTGATTTAAAACATTTTGGTACTAAAAACAAAATAATTGATAGAACAACCAACTTAAAAAAATGGTATAAAGAAATCGTTCAAGAAAACATTTTAAATAAGCTTTCCGAATTTGCAGAACGTGATTCCGGTTGGGGATTACAGGATATTTTACAGCTAAAAGTTAATATAAACGTCTTTTCTCCCATTAATAACGGTTTCTCTACATTTCTAAAAACTCCAAATTTTGTAAAAAAAACAAATTCAGTTATAAACATTAGGAATAATGATCCCTTTTGCTTTCTTTGGTCAGTTGTTGCACATTTGCATCCTGCACCTTTAAAGAAAAAATCAAATCATGTTACATCTTATCCCCACTTTAGTCAAATCAGGTTTCTGGAACATAATAATAATTTCCTTTTCCGAGCTTTTTTTGAATACATAATTCCATACTACTAATAAATGCACTATGTTTTTTCTTCGCGAAATTTCACTGACTTCTTCAATTTTTTAAACGTAAATGTACCAGAATAATTGATATTATGAATTTCTTGAGTTATTTCTCCTATTTCCCTTCATCTCTTGGCCATCAAAATACTGTGACGGTACATGCTTCGAGCCATCAAACCGTATAAAAATTTGATGCATTTCACAGGCTAGACATGGTTGGCCACGTGGTACATCTGATTCCCCCTTACATTTAGGACACGTATATCTTGCTGGAACAGGCATATTTTTTCTTGTGCTTCTCAGTCAAACTAAAAGATTTTTTCTTTTTAACCGTTTTTTACGTACCGAACCACACGAAAAACCTCACAGTCAGCAAACAACATTAAAATGAGAATTGTTTTTCGATTGACTACTTGCAAAAAAATAATCAAACATTACTAGAAAAATGATTGGAAGAAATTTAAAAAAATCAGTATGCTTTATCTGTAAAATATTCTGTTAGAAACTAAATAATAGCCAAACAATCTGCTTCTTTTATAAGTAGTAATTGATAAAAATGTTGTAAAAAGACTGGGTACCATTAAAAGTGTATTTTTTTTATTATACCTGACGATTGGGAAATGATTTTGGTTCCAACAGAAAATCACTAAAATGTCGCTTTTCTTTGTTATAAATTGTAGCTTATTGAATAAATGCATTAAATAAACCAGAAATCGTTTTGTTTTGATTTATTTCTAATCATTATCTCAAATAAAATATATTCACTATTATAGGTAACATTGGTTTTTGTTTTTAGTAAATTCTATTTATAGAGGCAATTTTAACCTATTTTTGACCTTTGTCGAAAGATAATGTTTCAATTTTCGAATTATGTTTTATATCATATTTATGAAAATTACTTACTGCAGCTTATTATTATTATATAAAATATTTCGCTAGACACTTCAAAATAGATTCGTTTTGTTTGGAGTTAGTTCTAAAAATAGCCCAGATTTAACCCAACCATGACCTCCGAACAACGATAACATGACAAATAGTTCTTTTTTTATTTTGTTTTGATGACTTATGTTTTCAATATATTTTATTTTATCCACATATTATGTGTAAATGATCCCAAAAAATCATAGGTAACAGGTAACAGGTAATGACACACACACCTACCCCCCAGGTAACATCCAGGCTAGGCGAGGCCCGGCGAGGCGTGGCTGCATCCAAAAATTAAAAAAAGAATCTATCAATTGAATACAATCAATATCATGCACACGAAATCTATCGAGCTCCGTCTAAGCGTGTTTTTACCCGCATCAATCCCACCTACTAACATAATGCAATAGAAAAAGACAGCAAGCAATCGGTTTTTATTCCTCTTTTGCTACTCCCAACTAATTCAACAAAAAAAAACGATCGACCACTTCTTCCACCGAAACCACATTAAGGCCCTTCCGACCAACAACCTCCTCTGGCCAATTACGTCATTGCCGACCACTTCTTCAGCACAAGAAAGAAACTCAGGTGAACCCAAGACAAAATACAGGTAAACAAACACAACGGCACCTCGAGAATCACACACCAATCAAAACACACCGAAACCACATTAAGGCCCTTCTGTCCAACAGCCTCTGGCCAATTACGTCATTGTCGACAACTTCTTCAGCACCAGAAACCACCTCTTCAGCCATTTCCATCCCACAACCACCACCCCCCCGACCCCCAATAAGGCCCTCCTGCCCAACAGCCTCTGGTCAATGACGTCATTGTCGACGATGTCTTCCAAAATCACGCCACTTCTTCACCAATGACCTTCAAAACCCCGAAAACCCCGCCCAAGCCGTGGTCGCTCCGGATGGACACATGCCATCGAGAGCAAACGCCGTCGTATCAGGGTACCTTACCTACTGGTGAGTACGAGAACGTGGATATGTCTTAAGTTTGCAAGCTTACTTTAAAAGCAATTTTTAATGACAATCTGTATTTTTAAATTCTATGAGAAAAATATTTTCCTATATTTATTAGGTAAAATAAAACAAGTACGTCCAGATTCACTAAGAAAATTTAATATTTAGTACTGGTTTAAATTAAGATCTTGTAGTTGATCAGTTATGTTTTGACAAGTTTTTGTCCTGTCGTTGTTAATAAGACGTCATTGAAAATTTATGAATGATTCGGATATTTCAGCGATTTGCTTGGTTTTCAAATGATGTTCATCTTGGAACGGGTTGCTAGAGTGAATTTAGTTCTGTTATTGTCGAAAGGGCGTACTAAATTTGCCCTTTTCTTTATAAATTTGCGAAAAAGCTCCGAAATAAATTCATAGTATAAAATTTAGTTGTCTTGTTCTTACAGTTGTCAGTTTAAAACTTTTGGTTGTCAAATTAGACCGGACTAGCGTTGGAGAATCTGGCTGGTAGTGTTTAAAATTTTTTTATTCAATCAAAACAAATCCTAATAGTGGGTAGCACCCTTTTTGAAAAAAGTAGATACAAAAATGTATACAACAAATTCGAAAGGTAAAGTTATTTTTTGTAACAAAGATCAGTTTTATGAAGTAATATGCCTATAGAATACAAACGAAAAATTAAACATGAAATAAGTATTATTATATATGAAAAAATATCCCTAAATCTAACAACCATTACAAATGATTATTAATAATATCAATGAGTCTTTCACTTTCTAAAATAGGTGCGCGATTTTCCAGTATCGCTTTTTCACGTTTTTTTAAATGCTCTAAAAGCTCATTAATGTTGACAATCATGCTAGTGTACTGGCTGAGGCGTCTTTCCATCTCTAATCTGGTTAATTTTATTTCATCTAACTGCGTTTCTGTTTCCAGAGCAAGTAATGCTCGTCTTTCCATGGTATCATCTAGCATTTCTACATCATTAAGAATAAGACGTTCCTGGACTGGACTTCCTGGAATTTCTTGGATTGGACATTCTGGAATTTCCTGGATTGGACTTTCTGGAATTTCCTGGACGTCAGGGTGGACTGCAATTTCCTGGACGTCAGGGTGGACTGCAATTTCCTGGGCAGCGGGTTGGACTACAGCGATGTCCTGGGCAGCAGACTGGACTACAGCGACATCCTGGACAGGTAGTTGGTTCACATATGGTTCTGGTTGATTTTGGATTATATCTTCCAAGTTAAATGCGTCTTCCAATAAATTTTCAGGAAGTTCTTGGTTTATTAGATTTTGAACTGCTTCGCTGATTTCATCTCTAGCCGGTCTTATTACTATATTTTCTAAAATGTTGATTCGCCCACTTAATCGTGCAAGTTGTTTAATATTTGGTTTGGAGTACATTTTTTTTAACTTTTTTCAAGAAGAGTACTGTCTACTCTTAGGATTTGTTTCGAATGAATAAAGTACTTTAGTGCTATTCGCCAATATATATTCTCTGAACAAAAAAGAAAAAATTCTCCATTCCCCCCCCCCCTGTAATTTAAAAAGTATATGCAAAGAACAAAAAAGAAATAAAGCGAGATGCATGTAAGAAAAAATAAAAGTTCAACAGAGATTTTAAAATGTCTGTAAGAAAAAATAAAAGTTCAAGTCTTAAAAATATTCACATCCATATAGTTAAGGTTTTTTTCTTTTACATTTGCATGCATTTGCATACATTTGCATGCATTTGCATACATTTGAATATACAAGATGCAGTTTTTTCTGATACGGCAATAAACTTTATAATCTACTTCGCCTGCTTTGCTTTTTAAGTAACATTTCGTATTTTTTAATGATATGCAGCTGCACCATGTCCTTAACTTTTAAAAAAAAATCTTTAACGCTTTTGCAGTTAAAGGTAAAAAAATATGCAGGCGACCAGCTCAACAAAATAAAAACATCGTGACCACAAATAAAAGTAAATACGAGAATTTTATTCCTATAAATATTTGTATACACTCTCTGAACAAAAAAGAAAAAATTCTCCATTCCCCCTGTAATTTAAAAAGTATATGCAAAGAACAAAAAAGAAATAAAGCGAGATGCATGTAAGAAAAAATAAAAGTTCAGGTCTTAAAAATATTCGCATCGATATAATTAAGGTTTTTTATGTTACATTTGCATACATTTGCATACCTTTGAATATAAAAGATGCAGCTTTTTCTAAAAAGCTAAAAAGGTAAAAAAATATGCAGACGATCAGCTCAACAAAATAAAAGCATCGTGACCACAAATAAAAGTAAATACGAGAATTTTATTCCTATAAATATTTTTATACAGAGTGCGCAAATATCTATTACATACGGAAAAGATTTTTGTTGGTACCGTACGTTGGTACTTAGGCTTGAAGTCTATATACGTGGGTTATTAAATAAAAAATTAATTTTAAGGTAAATAAAATGGTACAAATCAAAGGACTAAAAATTACAGTGTATTTTTTTTACCTTTCTGGATTGTGTTAAATACTGGAAATTTATAGCAATAAAAGTGGTGAGGGGAAAAGCTGGTAGGAGGAATGGCTTTGAAAGCTCATTTGGAAGCTCCTTTGAAATGGATTTGATGGAATTTTCTGGAAGTGAATGCGGTATATCCATATATATATATATATATATATATATATATATATATATATATATATATATATATATATATATATATATATATATATATATATATATATATATATATATATATATATATATATATATATATATCCCTGGTAGAGTAATAATGAATTTGATATCTTATAAGAGTGGTAGGATTTGGTAGGGAGAAGAGTGGGGGATTTGGTGGGGGGAAGAGTGGGGGGATTTGGTAGGGTGATTGGTGATAGGTGGATTAATGAATAATACTTCTAATTATTTGTTTGACATTTATAAAAAATTCATTTATTAAAATACAGGTTTATTTTTGAAAAAAATAATATGTTTATCTACATTACTCTATTTTATGTTTCTATTGCACATAAAACATGATTCCTGGGATACAAGGAACCATCGAAGTATGTGCTCCAGCAATGTAAAACTATTATACAATTATAAGAATTGTTCTAAAGTTCTTTTTCAATTTTATGGTTTGTGATTTTCTGCACATCCGGTTTGTTACACATTACACAGACGTCTGATAAAATAATCATATGTAGAACTTGCTCACACACTTTACATTTAATTTCATCTTTACAACAATCCATGGCACACTTATAATGGGTGTTCACATGTATGTGTTTACCACGTGGTTGTTCTATGGCTAATAAAAAGTAACACTCGTGACAGACTGTACATTAGGGTGGATCGAAAAAATCTTTTTTTGGATTTTCAGTTGACCTTACCTGGCGAAAGTTGTCAGTAGATATCATGATTGCTTTAGCCAAATCTCAGAATTTTCGAACATCATCTTCAGGTTCCCCGCGAGTGTCAAAGTTTAGGGAAAATGTCAATTTTTTACCTTTACCAAAAAAATAACGGAATGTTTTTCTTTAATTATTTTACTTGATATGCCCAATCAATGTTGTATTGTTAAAAAAAAGCTCGGAATTTTTGATAAACATCTAGAGGTTCCACTGCTGTATACAAATTAAGAAAAAAATTAAAATAAAAAACTTTTTAAAAAAATATATTTTGTGTAATTTTTGTTAAGCAAATGATTTTTGTTTTGCTTGACAGACGAAACAAAATCATTTTTTGGTATTAAAATATGGAAGTTTGTTCCTAGAGTCTATTTTGGCCCTAATGAATCGGTCTCTTGCTTCTTGGCCTGAAACAGCTAGAGAAGCCTCTGTTACAAGCTTAATACTCCTCTCCACAGCTTGGGTGTGGCATAAATTTTAAAATATGCCTCTTCCTACATTTCCTTGCCACACCCAAGCTGTGGAGAGGAGTATTAAGCTTGTAACAGAGGCTTCTCTAGCTGTTTCAGGCCAAGAAGCTAGAGACGGATTCATTAGGGCCAAAATAGACTCTAGGAACAAGCTTCCATATTTTAATACCACAAAATGATTTTGTTTCGTCTGTCAAGCAAAACAAAAATCATTTGCTTAACAAAAATTACACAAAATATATTTTTTTAAAAAGTTTTTTATTTTAATTTTTTTCTTAATTTGTATACAGCAGGGGAACCTCTAGATGCTTATCAAAAATTCCGAGTTTTTTTTAATAATACAACATTGATCGGGCATATCAGCCCAAGTAAAATAATTAAAGAAAAACATTCCGTTATTTTTTTGGTAAAGGTAAAAAATTGACATTTTCCCTAAACTTTGACACTCGCGGGGAACCTGAAGATGATGTTCGAAATTCGAGATTTGGCTAAAACAATCATGATATCTACTGACAACTTTCGCCAGGTAAGGTCAACTGAAAATCCAAAAAAAGATTTTTTCGATCCACCCTACTGTACATGCCACCTGCCATGGATGTGATTAATATGTATGATTGCATTACGCACACTTCACGTTTTAAATAGTTCTCTTTCACAGCTTCTGAAGCGTTAATTATTTTAATTTTCACTAACCCTTCTTCTCCACAACCACTTCCCAGAACTTCTTCCTCGGTGCCGGAGTCATCTTCATCTTCATCCTCATCATCGTAATTGTAGCGGTCAGCATCCACAAGAGTATTAAGTCTATCCTCGGCTATACAACCAGTAGTTTTTTGAAAATAAATTTTTTCTTCCTTATGAATGGATTCCATTTCTTCCCGTTGCGCATTTAATGGAGTACCATTATAAATATACAATTTGGATTGTAAATCCATTGTTTACTTTATTCTGACTTTAGTATGACACTGTATTACTTCAGAACTAATATCGTTTAACTGAAATTTTCAACCTTTTATGCTACAACCCCTTCTCTCCTATCCCTGCTAGTTTGGAGTGGGAAATTAGAACACACCTTGCTGGAAGGGGGTCAACCAATCCGGTGTGAAGAGTGCGTGTTGTGGAATGGTTTTGAAAGCTCATTTTAGAAGCTCCTGAGAGGAGAGGGGAGAGGAGTGGGGAGGGGAGTGGAGAGGAGAGGGGATTTTTTTTTCTTTTTGAGCGGGGTGAAGAGTGGGGGATTTGGTGGGGTGAAGAGTGGGGGGATTTGGATTTGGATTGATGGACAACCGGCACAAACACTCTACTAACGTGTTCAAAACGGCTTTAGAAGTCATGTATAAAAGTATGTTAGCTATCACCCGTCATTTAAAATATGTCAACTACCACCAGTCACTTGTTAAACGCCAAAATAAAAATTTAACATACGTCGTGTGTTCAAAATGGCGTTATAAGCCATGCGTAAAAGCATACCAGCTGTCACCTGTCATTTAAGATATTGTCGCGTTATCGCCTTAAGTATAGGCCTTAAGCACCAAATGTGACGTAGGGGTCGTAGGGGTTGGTAGATTTATACTCGGGATTTACCAAATCACTTATATTGATATCAGGTACAAGCACAATACACTTACGTAACTAGACTGGATAGCGTAGGGGCAGCTTCTAGCGGGGTACTTAGTCAACCTAAAGGGCTGGCGCTATTCGTACTATTCGTG
The DNA here is from genome assembly GCA_963971165.1 of Philopedon plagiatum. NCBI lineage: Eukaryota > Metazoa > Arthropoda > Insecta > Coleoptera > Curculionidae > Philopedon > Philopedon plagiatum. The sequence continues at coordinate 64,181,371 of OZ020189.1, read as the reverse complement.
CGGCACCACAGTGACGCCTCCCTTTGCACCTCGCTGGTACGCTCTTTATATGAATCCCTCAAGAACAGTTTATACAAACAGTACAAACTGGTCAGGGTTCATAAAATAAAGGCGAGGCCAGCGATATGCAATTGCAGCACGTAGTAGTGTTGTAAATATCCGTATTCATTAGATATCCGAATCATACGGAATCGGAATCAGCTAATATCCGTATCCATTATCCGAATACGAATCCATTTCTTGACCCGCGCGAAAGCGGTTACAGATCATGTATACGTATGCATGCAACAGACTAAAACATTTTCTATCCGGATACACGGCTAGGTAGGTCGATGCGGTATCGGTATCATTCGAAGTCGAAGTCGAAGTTTAGGGATAAGAAGGCACCGCGTCGCGCCGTTCTCGTTTGAATTCGGTTCGGGTGAGGCGGGACTAGTTTAACCAATGGGTCTCATCTCATATGATACCCGTTACCCCGATAACTATGCCATCTTTTTTTAGGAAATGTCATTAGAAAGAGAAAGCACAATATCAAATATGCCAAATCGCAGACCGTGTTGTTCGCTTACACTCGATTCCGATTCCGTTTTCTCTTTGCACTTTGCATTAGTAACCACCCGATGCGAATTTATTTTGATTCCGAATCCGTATTCAAGTTCTCGGCCGGTTCCGGATAATCCGGATTCTTTTAATATTCGGATCCAACGGATTTTTGGATACGTATCCTTACATCACTAGCACGTAGAGTGGTTTCCGAAATGTTAAATAAATAATATAGAAAATGTGTAGAAATTTGGAAAAAATGACGAATATATGGGAAAATATGACATTTCCCCCGCGCCTGTAAAAGCTAGCCCCTAGCTTTAAAAATTTACACATTACATACATATATACAAAGTATCACACATTTACAAAATACAAATATACAAAAGGGAGATAAACAAAATATACAATAAACAAACATCAATACAATATTAATAAACAAACGATTGGGAGCTCGCAGGTTCAGTACATTCCGTATTTATCAAGATGAGGTGAAGAATGGTAGAACTAGCTTAAATGAATGATAGAAAATGGTTACTGTCCTGGTAGCCTGACTCACGTTAATTTACACAATTAAAAAGTTCTATTATTAGGGAGTTCCAACACGTTACTGATCGAATAGCCTACACACCGACAAAACCCGACACATCCTAGGCGCCACACTTCTCGTTGCGACGCAGCAGTCACGGTTCCTGTGTCCTGGGGGTGGGATCGGCTAGTTATGTTGCCGACTCCCAAGAGTTCGGCCACCCGGACTTTGGGTGTACCAAGCCGTGAGTGACGGGAACTTTGCTGGGCTGATCCTGAGGCTAGTTGAGGTCAACCAGCGCTGCAAGTTCCTCAGGTATGTACGTGGTACCAGTGTCACCACGGCTCGTTGTGCAGCAGTTCAGTCTTGGTGGGGGATGACCAGGCTGGCGAGACATGGCGGACCGTGCGTGGTTGATGTATGATGATGGCTTTGGGTTTTTGGTGTGTCTGTGGCTCTCGATCCAGGTCGTGTGGTCTCCCAATGGTACATGAAAAACAAAAAAAGACTACCGGCAGTTAAAAGGTAAAAAACAGTTTATAAATAATGAAAACCTACATAATATTACGATGTTTAAGTAGAAGTAGACAGACTATGAACATTCACCCGGGTTTTACATAAGACTTTTATTGGTGTGTAATCAATCAATCAATCAATCAATAAAGCTTTATTGTCCAAAGAAAATCTTATTGACAAAGCATGCTTAAAATTATATAAAAAAAATGTCATTATATGGACACTCTACATAAGTATACACCAATAAGCGCACATTATAAAATTCACTTGTAGGAGCCTAAAACTATCTTTCGCTTTTACAACTAAACCACCAATTAATTTTAAAAAATATGCATAATAATTAATAGTAAATTAAAAGCCACCATCTCTTAAATTTTCTTGTACAGGTAATTTTTCTAACCTCTTTAGGAAGGTGATTAAATACCTTTTTACCATTATAAACAAAAGAATTCTTAACTAAAGTAGAAGATGGAATGGGAAGTGCTGCGGTGTGTGTATTACGCACAGAATAGACTGGATTTGCTCGAATTTCCTGCCAAAATTTTTTGTGAATAAGGCGGACTGTTTCTAGGATAAAACTACATGGCAGTGTTAACAACTTATGAAGTATAAACTTGTATAAAGTATTACCTTTTTGAAGACGGTGAGACATAGGTCTCTAATTCATCAGGGAAAAACAAAATTATACACATTTACATAACAATTTAAAACCCAAATATAGCGTAATCACGATTGGAAATATTTACCATATTTACCATCCTATTTATTCATCAATAAAGTCACATAAACTTCAAATACTACTTGCATAAAACTCTTAATATTTCACATAGGCAGACATTCAACCCTATATGAAGGTCATCTTCCATGTCTCCCTATACTCACATAATGACTCTTACAGCGGGTTGCACAAAACTTTTAATCAAGCGTTAAATCCTAATTCAGTGTTAGAAACAAAAAAACGTTCCCGGAGTAACATAAGACTGACGTATTAAAAGTAATCAATTTTATACCTTTAATTTTTATAGTTTTATACACATTTTATATTCAGGAAACGACGTAAAATAAAGTATATTATTCAGATTACCGGTGAGAATCTAGACAAGTATCCAGCTTAAGAATTAATATGAAAAATTTTAAAAATAAGAAAAGGAATAAATCATTTATGCCAATGTCACTACCTGATAATAATAATCAAGAAGAAGTTGTCAACCTAAATTTTAATGGTTATCAAATAAAGGTAAACAATCAAGATTTTAATACCATAAATGATCAACAAAAAACATGCCAAGAATATGTTGAGAGTCAAAATTCTGATAAAAGTATATATAATTCTCCTAAATATCCATCAGATAATAAAAATAAACAATACTTTGAAGATTTTACTATTAATACACAAGATGAAATTGAAGCTAGTACATCTAAAGAAAGAAAAAATGATAGTTGTAAATTATGTAATGTTAATATTAATAATAAAAAAGGATATTCTATTTGTTGTTGTATTTGCAAAAGTTGGCTTTGTTTAAACTGTTCATTTTTATCTAAAAAAGAGGCAAATGAAATAAAAAAACTGAAAAATGAATGGTGTTGCTCAAAATGTAGTGATTATCATAAACCAGATCATGATAAAATTAATAAAGATGGTTATCCTTATTTACTAAGAAATAACAAAAAAATAAAATATGACCTAAAAATTTCTAGTTCACCTACTTTTAATGAAGAATCTTACAAGAAACTAATTTATGAACAAAAAGAAATTATTGAAAATAAAAGTAAAGAAATTAATATGATATTGACAAGGAATAAATTATTACAAGATAAAATTAATGATCTTGAAATTTTAAAAAATATTTTAGAAGAAAGAGTACAAGATCTGACTGAAACAAAAAACAACATGATTACCTCTATTGAAGTTTTAAGCGCAGAGAATGAATCACTTATTAATGATATGAATAAAAAAAAATATCAAGAAATTACAATAAATAAGGAACAAATTATGGACACGATAGTAACAAGTGTTAAAAAACAACAATTATTAATTTTAGGTGATTATTGTGCTAAAGGTTGTGGATTACTATTCAAAAACACTACTATAAATAATTTTGACATAAATTTTCAATGCAAATATAAAATATTATGGGAAGAAGCTATCAATGAACTACTGCTAATTAACAATAAATTAACATGTGATGATTGGATAATTCTCTTTGTTGGACTTGAAAATGCAAAGAAAGGTATTCAGATTGATGAAAAAACTCTTCAACAATTAGATGAAATAAAGTCAAAAATAATTTTTATATCTCCTCCATACTTTAGAAATAGACCAAATATAAATAAATTTATTTTTCAACAAAATCAAATAATTAGTTCAAGTTTAAAAAATTTAAATAAATGTGTTATACACTTTCATTCTGATGAATTCTATAGTAGTATAAATGGTTGCTTAACATATAGTCAGAAATACAAATTAATTAAATTTATCAGTAATAACACAATTATGAATAAAAAAGATATATGTACAAAAGTAAATCAAGACAATATAAATGGAAGTAACATTAAAATTACTGAAACCAACCCGAAATATCAAGATAGTAAAAATGGAGGTATAAGTATATCTTCATTTAATGAAAAATATGTCTACAGCCGAAATTACAATGAAAATGAAACAAATTATATTGCTACAATTATTGATAGTAATTCAAGCAGTTCAATGACAATGGAATTTGAACCATCCAAATTAAATTTTTGGATTCCTTCAAATGCGAAAAAAAAATTATAGAAAAAAACAATGTTTCTTTATTATTGCTTAATATTCAATCACTCAAGAATAAGACTGATGAGTTAAATATATTTCTGAATCAACAAGAATTTCCTAATTTCGTTTTACTAACCGAACACTGGCTGAAAGAAAATGAAATAATCAACATTGAAGAATATAATATTATATCTAGTTTTTGTAGAAAAAGATCTATTCATGGAGGTACTATGATATTAGTCAGTAAATTTTTTTTAATTTACAATCATCTTGAACTCATTAACAAATTTGATAAATTTTTAATTGAAGGTATTTTTGAATTCTCTGTTGTTTTTTCCTCTAATCAAAATTTATATGTTATTTGCATTTACAGATCACCGTCTTCAGATATTAATATTTTTTTTAATGGTCTTGATAACCTGCTCTCTTTAATTCCTATTTCTGCAAATACTATTTTATCTGGAGATTTTAATATTAATTTTGAGGACAAAAATTCACATTCAACCTTAAGACTAAAAAACTTATTGGTATCTCATAACCTTGAAATGCATATTACAACACCAACACGCTTTTCAAAACATTCTGCTACTTTAATTGATTATGTTTGTTCTAATTTAGGAAATAAAAAAATTAAATGTTCAGTGATTAATGCTGCTTTATCTGATCATAATGCTGTAAATTGTCATATTCTAATCAATAATTCAATAAAATCTGCTCCCAGATATAAATTTGGTAGAATATTTAGTAATAATAATTATAATAAATTTTTTCAATTTTGCAACAGTACTTCTTGGGAAAATGTCCTCATCTCTCAGGATCCGATTGGAACCTTCTATGAATATATACTTGCTATTTTTAATGATGTTTTCTATATAAAAAAAATTAAATTAAAAAAGAAATCACCTTGGTTTACTACAGGTCTAAAAACCTCATCAATTAACCTGCGGTCTCTTCATACAATTAGAAAATATACTGATAATTTACATTTTCATAATTATTTCTGTAAATATAGGGCAATTTATAGAAAATTAATAAAAAAGGCAAAAAACAATTATTATTATAATAGACTAAATAATGCTTACAACAAACAAAAAACAAGCTGGTCAATAGTTAATAATATATGTAATAGTAATAAATTTTCTCAAAAAATAAATGAGCCACATTTATCACCTAATACACTTAATGATTTTTATTGCACTATAGCTGAAAAAATGACAGAAAATATTACCTCTCTAGAAAATCCACTTAAATATATGACTAAATCAGTACTAAATTCATTTTACTTTATCCCAACTGATTTATTAGAATTAAAAGAAATTATTTCAGCAATTAAAAATAAAAATTCGTCTGGTGAAGATGGATTATCTGCAAAAATTTTTCTTAATATACCAGATAGAGTACTCTGTATTTTGGCACAAGCAATTAACTTATCTTGGGAATCAGGATCATTTCCATCGTACTTAAAATTAGCTAAAGTGATTCCTGTTCATAAAGGAGGAGTACTAAATGAACCTTCAAATTTTAGACCAATTAGTTTGTTATCTACACTATCAAAAATTATTGAAAAATTAGTTAAAGTTAGAATGACTTCGTTTATAAATGATAATAATATTTTAGTTAAAAGTCAATTTGGGTTTATAAAAAATAATAGTACCAATGATGCTATATTTAGATTATTAGAAAACTTATATTCACATATTAATGATGGTGGAATTGCTGCTGCAGCCTTTTGTGACTTGTCTAAAGCGTTCGATTGTGTAAGTCATGAAATTTTGCTCCAGAAACTTTATTTTTATGGTTTTAGAGGCGTTTCATATTCTTGGTTCCAATCTTATCTTGCTGAACGTGAACAAAGAGTATTTATAGGTGATACTTATTCTTCTTTTCAAAATATAAAAAGAGGTGTACCTCAGGGTTCAGTATTAGGACCTATATTATTTCTACTTTTTATAAATGATTTAGCCAATTTATATATTAATGGCCAATTCACACTTTTTGCAGACGATACAACTGTATTATGGCACAGTACTGATCATAATTTATTAAAAAAATATATTTATCATGACCTTGCTAAAATTAAAGCCTGGTGCGATACAAATAGTTTAGTATTAAACTTTAATAAAACAAATATTCTTGGTTTTAAATGTAATATTGAGGATTTGGTAATTGGAGATGTAAGTATTGAGAGCCGCTTAAATACTAAATTTCTTGGTTTGATTATAGATAAAGAACTGAAGTTTGACTCTCACATTATTACGTTGTCTAAAAAAATATCTTCAGGTTGTTATGCAGTAAGAGTTATAGTTAATGAACTTGGTTTTTCAATTGGTAAAACTGTTTATTATGCTTTAATAGAATCCCATCTTAGATATGGAATTTGCTTTTGGGGAATGTCAAATTACTATTTAATAAACACATTATTTATAATTCAAAAACGTGCTATTAGATATCTATGTAAAGCTAAATCAAGAGATCATTGTAAGCTATTATTTATTAGATTAAAAATTTTAACAGTTTATAGCTTATTCATCTTAGAAACAGTATGTCTTGTGTTTAAAAATCGTCAGAATTTCAATTCTGCAAATACATATTATAATACTCGTCAATCTATAAACATACAATTACCAAAACCCACTCTTGCTCTAACCAAGAGGTCTGTTATATATGAGAACTTGAAAATTTACAATCACCTACCTAATAATTTAAAAACATGCCCATCAGAAAAAATTTTTAAAAAGAAAGTTCGTAAATTATTGATTGATAAAGCTTATTATAATCTACAAGAATTTTTTGATGACAACCTATCAAATATTTAATAATATTCTGATCTATTTTTATTTAATCAGTGGATTTAATTAATCTTTCTGTTGACTGTATAATGTATTGTGTATGGTAACAGTAGACACTATAATAAAAATGTTTTATTTTAATTGGAATTCATTTCATACAAAATGAAGCAATGCATGTGCATATGATAAATATTTAAATTCTGTTTAAATATATATATATATATATATATATATATATATATATATATATATATATATATATATATCAACTTTTTAAATTGATTTATAGTGTAAACTATTATTATGTGTATTTAATTGACGATTTAGATTTGGAAATGAGCAATATGAAAAATCTTATTATACATTTGCCAAGTTATACAATATCTAATGGCTACTTTAGAGGAGATATTACAATATCCATAGTACCTCGTTTTGAATTTTTAATTTTATGAAGTGAATTGTATTTATTTATTAGTTATAAGTTATTTAAGGTTGCTTTGTTAACGAGAATTCTTATTCTTATACAATAAAGCTTATTTTGACTTTGACTTTGAAAAAAGATATTCCGTTTAACACAGCGTTAAATTTTTTTTCTTTCTGCAACAGCCCAAATTTTGAGTTAATCCATAATTAAACAGACAAATGCCACTAAAAAACCAAGGTGTTGTTTACTTTTTCATTTGTTTTTAACGAAGAGAGCACTTAACGCTGAATTAAACTAATTCCACAATATGGTGGGATTAAAGTCATGTTTTTCTTAACATTTTTGATAAAATATTGGTTACTTTGGCAAAAGTTTATGTTCTAGTACAAGAAATTAAATGACAACTCCGTCCTTCATACAACTATATACACTTTTATTGCAGATGGGCATCTAATTTATCATAAACCCAACCTAAGCAGGTACCTACCTTCACACACTAACAAAAAATGTAGGAAAAATAATCTTCATCATTTAGGTATAATATACCTAAATTCACATATTATGTGAATTTTACCAAAAATACACCTTTCATCTTCAATAACATACCAAAATTACTCTGTATACCACTATTTCCTTGTTAGATTTGTGCAAAAATAATATTCTATTTCTGGAATTCTTCTTGGTTTTAAACCATTCATTATAATATTGTAATTAATTAAAACAATTTTCCTTCGATAAAAATATAGATATTCTGCTAAATTTCATTCTTCAACACTTCCGAATTGGCAACAAAGTTTTCCTTGCATCTCTTTATTTATCTAGAGAGGTAGTTATTTTTTTCAATTATTTTTGTCATAACAAATCAAAAAGAAATTTACTATATTATAAAAGTAAAAACATTGGAATACAAGCAATTTTTATATGACTCACTTCATTTGTTTTGGTCCGCGGCCCCCTATACAATAAGGCATAACCTCCTAACTATAAACCATAGAAAAATAAAGGGCTTGTTAGAGAAAACTAGTTTTTTTTAAATATAAACAAAATAAGATCATACCATACATAACCTACAGATTTCAAAGATGTCTTTGATGTAACCTAAAATATTTCTCTCTTCGTCTTCCAGTTATTGCTGGCCCGCGTCAATGTAACAGGTCAGCCAGCACACCTCCCGGTCTCGCGCTTAGACCAGAGCTCTTGCAACCCGCAGGGACTGTGTACACATTACTCCTTTATTTTTCTGTGGTTTTGAATTTTGACATAATAGGCGTTTTTCAGAGTTTACCGGTTGACAAACCGGTTACAATCGGAAAACGCTCTAGCACAACCGCCTTTCCCTAAGACGCTTGTGGTCTGGGGCGTATTCGATTGACGAAAATTGAATCGATTCGGATAGGTTTAGGAATTTCGAGTGAAATACATAGTTAAATAAAGGCAGTAGAAAGAGATAAAATACCATTAAAGTGTCATAAAATGATCCGGATCGATCCAGTGAATTGAATAAGAGACATGGCCCATACTCCGGGAGGTTATAGTTTTCTATAATCGACACAAGCGATCGTGTTGTTTTTGTCTGCCGATCATTTGATAGCGAACGTAAAACAGAGCGAAAAAATATCGCTTTGCCCCTACAAATACAATTCTGATCTCGCGGAGTCCCACTGCCGAGGCGTATTAATAGGTCTGTTCGTTTGTGGTGCACGAAACTGCACTAACACACCCTTCTTTTTTGTTTGTGAAGACACCCATTAAAAACAATCAATTTACGTTAATGCAATTTTGTGCAACACAAACGAAAAGCGACCAGCAGTGGCACTCTGTAAGAAAAATAGCGATAGCGTCCGGGGCCTCTTCGAAACATACCGAACGGTGATACATAGTAAGAATTTGCAAAGAGAAGCCGGTCGCTATCGCTATTTTTCTTACAGAGTACCACTGCAGGTTCACTTCAGTTTTTGTAAATCCAAAAAGGTCTGTTCGTTAGTGTGGCACGAAACTGCACTAACCTACACTTTTAGGTTTGTTCTTTTATGTTGCATGAACCTGCACTGATTTTTTGCTAATGGGTATCCCCCACAAGTAAAAAAAAAGTGCAGGTTAGTGCAACACAAAAGAACAAACCTTTTGTGTTGCACAAAACTGCACTAACCTAGTTTTTTTTGTTTGTGGAGACACCCATTGGAGAAAAATCAGTGCAGGTTTGTGCAAATTGTGTAATACAAAAGAACAAACCTTTTGTGTTGAAACTGCAGTTACTTGCACAGATTTCTTCTAATTGATATCTTCTTACATAAAACAAAGTGTAGGTTAGTGCAGTTCCCTGCAACACAAATGAACAGATCTTGTTGCCCTCGACTTTTGTAAAAAAAAGTAGATTAATGCCACAAAACAAATTTTAAAAAAATTATTGTTTACCCCTCTAATTTTCTTTATGGAACTTTTCTAGTTTTATAAATTATCAGGAAATAAAAATGAACAAAAGTATTGATATAAATTAACGTAAACTTATATTTTAAAAAATCCTAGAACATATGTAAAAGTAACAAATTTCTATTTATAAAATATTTCAACATCTATGTCACCAGTAGGAAGGTACTAAGGTACCTATATTATTTTGAGCCAGTCTTCACATTACATCTTTGATATATTCTGTGACTTATCTACAACCTGTAACAAAAGAAAATGGAACACATAATAACATGTAAAAGTCTACGTACATGATTATAGTAATCTGAATAAAACCAATATGCAAAACAACCCAAGTAAATAACTTGTTTATAGATATCTTATTATAAATAGTAACGTGTATGGGGATATGGGTTTTATATTCACATGATAAAAATGGTAGTTAAGTAAACGTGCCACAAAAAAAATTAGAGTTAATGAATCATGAGCAAAAAGTTTATTAAAGGAGAAAGAGCAAAATTTTACTTCAATGAAGTTGAGGTGGATTAAATAAATACTCTACAGTTTGCTTGAGTTTGAGCGTGACACATGGTTAAAAAAATTATAATCGTTATACTACCAGCAATTAGGTTTAAAAATTGACCAGTATACCCACCCAGACAAAGATGTTTTGTTAGCTTAACTGGACAAAAGTTATATAGTATGCTATTACGGGTACAAACACAGAACTTGAGGTAAAAATAAGACACAAAATTGTATTCAAAAATTTTGTAACGTGGGTAGTGATAGCTACATATTTAACTAAGATATTAATATTGATGACAATATTTTACCTTATCAAGAAAATAACAACAAAGGTTTCGTTTCCAAATTTTTTCCTTGGCAGTAAGGTATTTCGCCGAATATTGATTGTGTCTAGGATAACCTCTCAAATAACATTAATTTAGAACTCCATTCCTCACATGTAGGTTTATCAGGAAGTATGTTTTTGTGCTTTATCTTCCATCACAAGTTCGATTTTTAGGGTTAGGAATTCTCATTCTTTAGAAATATTAAAATCTTTTGAATGCACCTAAAACAAACACATACATGGATAATAATGACAAGAGGATAGTAGTTTTGATTGGGTTTGATTGGGTTACACACACACACACATACTTACAAAATGCATATGGTGAGCATTATTGTACGCTATATTTAAATTTACTTAATAATAATAATAGTCGACTTTAAAGAAGTTGGGAAAAGAAAAAAAATTCTGACCCTGATTTATTTTTCAATGTCTCAGTCATGAAATATACCCTTGTTTTTGTTTAAGTTATTTTTTATTAGACACCGTATAATTAGAATTTAACAAGACTACCTGAGTGAATGGTAAATACGTGTTGTTTACATTGACAAGTTTACATTTTTGCTGTATTGCTGATATAAGAAAATTAAATAAAAATAATGGACTGTCTACCTTTACCTTCATGGTTTATTTATATTAATGAACTTGATAAAATTTATACGTGATGATTTGTTTGTTTAGTAGATATCTGAAACGCACAATGAAAAATAAAATTAAATAGGTATTTTGTATAATTATACTGATTTAATCTAAAATTTAAAACCGCAATATAGGTAAATTATACCTAAAATTTTCCAAGCATAAAACATTCAAGCAAACACATTTTGGGTATACCCTCTTTCATACTAACACACACTGACACAACACAAAACACACATTTAAACACTAAATATTTGTTTTTACCTAATTATAAAAACAAATTTGAAAACTTTATAATTATAATTTATAAAATTGAATTAATAAAAAAAATTGAAAAAATAAAATTCAGTCAAGAATAACTTGTTCTTTCTTACCATCTTACCATACATCAAGTCCCAAAATTCTTTTATCCAGTTGAGCTCCCTTATATATCTTTTGAAATTAAATAGATTATTCTTGTTCTTAATTCTCAATTCTTGTTTTTAATTCTCAAGTCCCTTTTTAAAACAAAAACTGCATTTAGCCCTACATGACAAAAGTCCATGTGTAAAAGAATACCCCTTTCTTTGATTTTCCAAAAGAGTACTAGCCCCATTTTTTCCACAGACGGCTTTTAGGAAAAAAACATTATTTTATTTTTTCGAAGGTCGGTCCTGTAAAAATAAAAAATAGATTAGTCATTTAGAAATAAAGTAAAAATGAGCATCTTCCTAAAAACAGGTATAAAGTTTTGTATTTGCTGCTACGGGACCTCGTTACCGGCCGTGGCGGCTGCTCACTAAACATCACAGGCGAAATTTAAGTACTTATGTTAAGTGTCAAACCTAAAAATGATAATTAAAATGTAAATAGCTCTGTGGCACCTTATCAAAAATGGCGTTAAAAGGGCAGTAAAAATATACCTACAAGATAATAATAATAAAAAAAATATTTAAAAAATTGGAAACCTTTATATTTGAATGGCGCTTAGATATAAAAATATATTTATAAAAACAACGATATTTGTATAACACCTTGATAATAATATTATAATAATAGCATGTTCAACTTTTTAATTACGAGTACGTGAACCTTGTGTATAAATAAATAATAATGAACTTGGTCGTGAGTATATCAAGTTCACTAGCGACGACCTTAGTGTCATCAAAATAAAATATTACATTTCATTGTCTTCAAACAAATCTAAAACTTTCCTTTTTAATCTCAGTGCCCTTAATTGTTGCTCGTTAGAAATAAAAAATTTTACCGTCGTTAGTGTATTTGGTAAACCCAACGAATTTTGCGATTTTACGTTTATGCCGTTATTGACAACCCCTAGCTTCTCCTGCCTTTTCCGTTCTATTTGAACCTTGCTTAGCTTCCTACGGGCCATAAAATTTAAATAAAAGAAATAACAGGAATAAAAGGGTTAAGGGCAGTTTAGTGAATAACCTCAATATATAATAATCCTAGCCTCGCCGCACAGTGTTCAAAATTTGCAAAAAAGTGATCGTAATTAAAAAGTTTAAGTTTTCCTGAGAATGTTGAAATTTATGTATTTGTTTGTACGCGTCATCATACAACTTTTTACCAAGAACCGCTTTTCTGTCTTTGTCAGGGTCATAGATATTGATAACGAAAAACTACAAAATTAATTAAATTTTCATACGGCATATTTTAGTGCTAAATTCTTTTCTTTTGCTTCGGTGTTACCTACTGCAGGTATCATTTTTGGTGTAAAAATAATTATACCAGGGAAAAGTACATACCTTAAAGATTCAAGTAACCTGAATAACATAAAGGAGGGTGTTTTTATCTTCAGGTAGAATCCGCTGCTGGTAATCCTATACAATTTTTAAAGAAATGCCATTTTATTGACGCTTCATGTTTATTGCTAATGCTTGCTCATTAGTGAATTATACAGCAAATGAATGTTTACAATGTAGGGAATTTAAGAACTTATGGTTTTACCTGCGCAAAGGTGCGCAACAGGGCGTAGCAGGCATTTGTTTGCACCGAGTACCGAACGTATTCAGTCTTTTAGTAGATCGTATTCAGTGCGGTCATAAGTTTAGTTTGTGCAAAGTGTCGTTTGAGTGTGGTTTGTGCTATTTGGTGGCGTTAAGAGAGTTGCGTTTTGTTTTTTAAGTTTAGTAAGTACATTTTCGGCATTTGGTGACAATGGCAATTACACGTCTGCATCTCCATGAAAAAATGATGGAGGCACGTGGCCAAGATCTTTCTGTAAAGAAAATTCGTGTTTTGGACTTCTTAAAAGAACATTTTCAAATAAACGGAGATGAAATTGCAACCACTGCGCTTAGTAATTTTATGAGACAATCGTTTTTCCCGCACTACCTTACAAAGTGGAAAGCTGCTGGAAGGAAGGAGAGCAACTTCTTGTCAAGGTATGAAGATTGGCTACGGGTGGAACTTATTTTCCCAAATGAAGTATTTCGTTGTCAACAACAACTTGCGATTCCTGGAGGTTCAGCATCTACAATTGGTGGTAAGTTAGTGAAATATTCATTTATTTATAGACATGAATTCTAAAGTTTTCAATCAGTATAGCTGGTCGTCCATCAAAAACATTTGAAGAGAGTTCAGGCATTATTAAACGTAGAAAGACTGAAGAAATTCGACGGCAAAAAACAGCAGCAGAAATATCATTTGCTGCGACCATGAAATTGCGTGAAGAAGGAAATGTGTCGGCGGCAAAATTGGTAACAGAGGCAACTACGACTACGCCCACCAGAGCAAAGAGAATTCTGACTTGTTGCCAAAACTATTCTAATGTTCTCCTGTCTAGCTATTCCTGACATGAAGCCTTAGCATTAATTATTTCAAAAAATATGACAGTACAGCTATACAAAGATTTAAGACGTGGAGCCAAAGAACATGGGTTCGATCTATATCCTCCATACCATAAAATACTGGAAGTCAAAAAACAACTTTACCCGAGTGACATTTTTGTGTCTGAGACGAAATGTGAAGTTCCCCTGCAAAACCTGTTGCACAAAACTTGTGAAAGTTTGATGAAATGTGTAACTATATCGGAGAAAAGCACATTTTGTTTAATTTGCAAATGGGGTTTTGACGGATCTTCTGGGTATACATCGTATAGGCAAATTCGAGAAAGACAAAGCACCAGGGCTGAGGAAGGCTTGTTCACCACATCTTTAGTACCCCTGCGAGTAATTGATGAAAGTTCAAATGCAATAGTGTGGAAAAATCCCCGGCCGTCATCCAAAAGTTACTGTCGTCCAATAAGACTGCAATGGGTGCACGAGACAGATGCAATATCAAGGCTAGAGCAAGAGGAGATTGAGCAGCAAATAGGACTGTTACAACCATACCTCTCAAATTTCGGACCCATTAAGTTCGACTTAAAACTTACAATGGTGGATGGAAAAGTATGTAGTGCATTGACCGAAACCTCCAGCATGACATGTTACATTTGTGACGTCAAAATATCGAAGATGAATGATTTATCTCCGCGCCCAATCCATCAAGAAGGTCTGCAATTTGGACTTTCAGTGCTACACGCATATATAAGATTTTTCGAATGTCTTTTACACGTGGCTTACAGGCTTGAAATCAAAAGTTGGAAGGTAAGCATGTTTTATTTTAAAGTGTAAATCGCTATAAAACAGCCAAAACAGCTCCTGTTTCTGTAAAACAGCTCCTAAACCGCTATTAAACAGCTAAGAACAGCTAAAAACACCTGAGAAACAGAGTCCTGTTTCTGGAAACAACTTCTAAACAGCTAAAAACAACTTAGAAACAGACCCTGTTTCAGGAAACCACTTAAACATCTAACTGCTCAACGACTTAACAGCTAAAAACAGACCCTGTTTCTGGAAACAACTAGGAAACATCTAAAAACAACTACGAAACAGACCATGTTTCAGGAAACCACTTAAACGTCTAACTGCCCAACCACTTAACAGCTAAAAAACATACCTTGTTTCTAAAAACAACTCCTGAACAGCTATGAAACAACTAAGAAATAGGTCTTGTTTCTGGAAACAGTAATTCGTATTCGTACTTGCTAATATATAAACAACATACATACTATTTTCTTCAAAAATATAAGGGTAGGTACTAATGTTGCTACTAATAATCAGACATTTATCAGTTAAAAAATAAGCATCCAGTCCATCCCCCTTTTCGGACTGAATTTAAAATAAAAATTTCGTTCAAAGATCTTTAAGAACTGCATACATAGATACAGACTATTTTCTTTTGACATAAAGCCGCCAATAGGACTGGAAAGAATTAGGTACACAACAAGTTTGATACTCATATCACACCCTAAACCCTCGAGATTCAGTGTAACACTCGGCGTCTTAGAAGCAAGATGTGTTAAGTCTCTAGAAACAGGGTTTGCTAGTAGCTGTTTCATAGCTGTTTCCTGAAACTGCTGTTTTTCATTCAAAAACAGAGTGTTTTCCACGAAACAGGCTGTTCTGCTATTTATACTAGTCTATTATTACTGTTCTGTGTTGTTATTATGACTTCACAATTTAGTAAGCCTGATAAAGATGTTAAGCGTCGAATACTTCAAGCATATAATACAACAAGAAAAAAATACTTGACTTTAAAGTTGGAGCGGAGTGAAGGAGATGAAGCACGAAACAAATTCTGGAAACCTATCACAAACCCCCTAAAGAAACTTGTAGAAAATTCAGTACAGACATCGCGGAAATCGAAAAAGCGAAAGATTAAAGCCGAAGAATCAGAAATTCGAGAAAATGAGCCTAAAATCAAGCAAAGTGAACCTAGTTATCCGGCGAAATTCCCATCAAAAGAGGCCGAAATCGAATATCGAGATTTGTCCGATAACGACTATGATGATGATGATGATGATGTTTTTGTAGAAGAAAAATCCATACCGCAATTAAAAGAGGATCTAGAAACCACTTATAGAGAAAATGTTTCTGCATTTCCCGACTTTATCAATCAATATCCTAAAATTGCTCGAGAATACATATCAAAATATTGGAGAGATTCAGCTGATATTGATCTAACACAGAATCTTAAGCACGATATCGAAACTGATGCATGGAAACTGGGAGATACACGGGTTGATTTTTTGAAAAATGGCGATATTCAAGTAGGCGATATTGAATACCGATGAACTCAAGGGCTCTACGATCTTCTGTTTAAAAAAAAACTATTTATCATAAAAAGGAAGATGAGGAACAATACAAAGATATTCTTTTACGAACAAACCTCTACCGAAAGGATAGTGGTCAGTTAAAAGGAAATAGATCTGACAAATATAAAAATATTGCTAAACCATTACTCTCAGTATCGGCAGAAGTCTCGAAACTTAGAACGGAATCAGCAAAAACACCTCCAAGTACAACAAGAATCTCAACAAGGTCGACGTCGTCGGTGTCGTCGTCAAAATTAGGTCGAGCGTTAATGGAATACACCGAAAAACCCAAAGAATTTGTGTACTATGATGACGTAAACGAGCTGGTTGAAAGACTGAAAAAGCTAGAAGCCTCCAATCAGGCTGGCAACAATAATATTATGAACGAGATTTGGAGCATTTTACAAGAACTGGAACAACTTGGAGTAATTGAATTCTATAAATAATAATTTATTTTGATTCGAAAATCTTATTACATGCTGTAATCTACAAGGACGAAGAAGGGAGTGATGTAGACGAAATTTGTAATCTAAGTGGAATAGCTTATAAGCAATGGTTAGTATACCGTTGACCTGGCAGACAATTAACATGGCACAAATAGTAAAAATTATTCTTGCCAACATTGAAGAAGTATTTAGTCGAAACCAGTATTATGGGTTCTGTTTACCTGCAACTTTAATGGTTTGGGAACTTGCTAAAAAATATAATGTACATGTAGAACCAAAATGCGGAAAGATTTTCTACGATAAAATAGGAGGCAACATTCATTTTTGGAACGTGTTTGAAGGAGAAATTTACGATCCCACCGTTAAAGTTATAAAACATATGATGCCATCCGTAGACCTTACAAAGTTTGTATACAAAGAAGATCCTAGTATAAGCACAGATATGGAGGCAGCAGTAATGCTAGATATTTTTCTATCAGTTCCAGGGAACAAACACAACACACAAATACTTTTCCAACGCTCCAGATAAACTTAAAACTCTTAGAAAAATTGTCCACAGAAATGGATCTAGGTGTATGAAATAAAAAGTTTGTGTTCTTTGTATGTATGTGTTATTTTATTAACCTCTTTGCGAAGAACCAGATCACCAATTAGCAAAGCTTGTCATAGAAATTTTGGCTCATATAACCTTAATAACTTAATCTTAGAGTTAACCAAAATATGTTACCTTACAGTTAACTAAAAGACAATAACTCTCTTTATCTTAAAGTTGACAATAAGGACGGCGTCATAAAGTTGATGATAATATACCTCTTTAAAGTCAACGGTAAGAAAGTTACCTTAAAGTTGCGGATACGATGCCTTGCTGAACTAGAGCAAGAGTTGCACTGTTTTATTGTCCGAGTGTTGTAGTCTCTACCTTTTGGGCGAACGACGGCTAGCTCATGCCGAGAGTGGTGTGGGTAAAGTCAAAACAAAACAGAAGCGCCACCTGTTTTATGCCCTGGTAAGGCAGAAACTGATCTTTAAAAGAAAACAGGAAACTAACAATATGGGCCAATAAAACAGTTTGCTCTGAAATTATTAAATTTAATATTTAAGGCAGGATATCAATATCATTAGTTAGAGTATCACCATTAAATTCTTAAAACAAGGTGAAAGGCACAGTTATTTACAGGTAAATGAGAGCTCTGATAGCTAAGCAAATAATTAAAAAGTAACAAACTCACGCTATCGTGGACTGGTATCGATCAAATTGCCCCTCTCTACTGATTTTGACAGTCAGCCTCGTCTTTCGAAAGTGATTTGAAAGTTAAAGTAAGGTTACAGTTTAATGTTTAGGAATGCAATACAAAGTTTATTTGAATGATTTTAATTTAAATTTTGATAACATCGAGGTGACAAAATCAGGGACGGACAAGGTAATAATTATGTACAATAATAGTCTGTAAATCAAGTGCACGTGTAAGTAAGAAGGCCTTTTTACTGTGTTTATGCCTCACATGTGTTCAGGACGATTTAAAGTTCATGGTACTACCTAATACAGCAATATAATAAACATTACACAATAAAAAGTGAGCACAAAGTTGGAGGATGGTGTATCACTTATCAGTCGATAGATATAATAATGGTTCCACTAGAACGGCACAGACATATCAAACCTGACATTTATGATGGTGTAGAGGTTGTGGTGCTCCCAGTACGCAAGCAGCAAGATGTACGGTGAAGCTTGAACGGAGTCACCAGGGCAAGCACACTCCGAAAGTGTCAGGACGATGGTCTACTCCTGCCCTGAGGTGGAAGCTCCAAGGCAGAAACGTAAGGGCAGACAGACAACAGAAGACCAGTTGAAGAACCAGAAGAAAAAGTAACAAAGGAATAAAGAAAACTGGGAAAAATAGGCCTGAGACAAAACCGAGCTTTAGGACGTGACCTTCAGGCATAAAATAAGGTAGGTTGATTTTGAGATATATTTGTAATATTTATAGATTTAAATAAAAATGTTAATATCAGAAGTCACATATAAAGATAGATGTTTAAAATCGAAACTTACCCGAGATGGTACGTGGCCTTGTCGATGATAAAAAAACTGAATGTTGGAATTTTGCCCATAAAACTGAATCAAATCGAAATAAAGTAACTCTATCGCGTAAAAAGGTATTTTACCGCCAAGATTACAGCTTTGGGTACCAAAAAATTCATGAAATATCCGCAAAAATGCTGCTGGACTCCTGGAATGCAACTCTGCAAAAAGGCTAGTCCACAGAAAAACCCAAACCGTCATCAAAAACGGCGGCAGGTTCCCATCTGTCAAAGACCTAGGGAATTTTAAATCTAAGCAGTGTGACCTCTGACAATGTTTTTGACATTTCATAACAATAACAAAGCGGTTTTTAACTTTTTATATAAAAAGATCAAGGATTTAAGACTCAATGCCCTAAATATGCCCAAAACATTTCCTATTTCTCAAAACTGGTGTTTTTTCACTTAATCTTGTAATTTCTAGGTCTCGATTCTGAACAAAGAAGAACCAAGAACGAGTTACTAAAAAGAGCTTATCATGTGTAGAACTAGAGGACAGCTCCCCTAAAGAAGATAAAGTCAGCTACAAGCTGTAACGATAGCTGTTGAATACCTAACGTTGCACTTGAGGAGGTGAGTTTTTAACTATTACAGTAATTTATTAGCGGGTCTACCAAATCGTATCACTCTTACACGAATAGCACAAGCTAATAATTATTTTATATACTTGTAGAACGGCCTGAGGACTATACACAGCTTGAGAAAGTCCTTGACGATAAGGCGAACTAGAATTAAATATACGTATATCTACATTGTACTTATAACGATTGAAATAAAGGAATCTATGAAACTAGAAACCATGCTCTATTCACTTAACACTAAGCGAAAACCTGGTAAGTTTTTAACTTATATGTACAATAGTTTACAGCCAAAATAAAACCGTAACACGCCTCCCCTTCCTCAGAGAAAATTTTTTTGTTATTCACAAAAAAAGTTTTCTGTGGTCTTAGATAGAGAGCCTAACGATAAGAAATATATACAGCAATGTATACTGACTATAACTAGAAGATTTACAAACTACGAACTAACAGACTAAAGGTAGGCAGGGTATTTACAAGACAGTATCTTAGCGGTAAGTACAATATTTACAAAAACTATAGCTGTAGGGTAAGTCAGACGACAACTATGGTATGTCGTCTGGAGGGTGAGCCTTAAGGTCTTTAGCATGCCAAACACCAAGATTACGACCATTCCGGTCAGACAGCTCATAGAACCAAGGTGAGACCACTTTGGTTATGACGTGGGGACCCGAAAATTTAGGAGCAAGTTTCGCGGTAAAATGTTTGGTAGCGTCTGAGAGAAAATAGTTTTTCTTCCAGACCTCCTGATCAAGATGAAACCGCTCGTCTCGTCTCCTGAGATTATAAGTATGACGGCTACGTTCATACGCCTGCCGAAGTCTTTTCTGGACGTCGCTAAACATCTTATTCACGGCTTGGGACCTAGAGATGAGATCAAAGGGCTGAGGGTTGTCAGAAGGTGGACGTGAGTCACGAGGTAGACGGACGTCACGACCAAAGACCACAAAGTTAGGGGTTAACCCGGTAACTTCATGCTTTGCCGACCGAATCGCAAAACCAGCCATAGCAATAAGTTTATCCCATTGTCGATGGTCCTCGGCTACATAGCTTGTAAGAATTGTCTTTAGAACACGGTGGGCACGTTCAACGGGATTGGCCTGAGGATGATAGTTAGCCGTATACCGTATTTTAATTCCATACTGAGCCATTGCGTTTTGAAAAATCTTGCTGCGAAACTGAGTTCCGTTGTCCGCAATGATCGTCTCAGCTCCAAAAACTAAGATAACAAAATTTTCCAACCATCGAACGATATCCTGTGCGGTGGCAGAACGGAGAGGAAAGAACAGACAAAACTTACTAAAAACATCAACCACCGACAGAATATATGAATGCCCAGAGGCAGAACGAGGTAGCGGTCCGACTAAGTCTATGCTTATGGTTTGGAACGGACGGGAATTCAAAGGTTGGATGCTGAGCATCTGACCAGCAGGGGCTTGTTGAATGGGCTTGGTCTGGAGACAAACACGACATCGTCTGATGTATCTTGCAACATCACTACGCATGCTTGGATTGCTTGGCCAATAATAACGTTGGGCGATCCTGGAGAACGTCTTGTTAATTCCAAGATGACCACAAGTAGGAGGATCGTGATTATCTTTAATAATTGAGGATCGGTCTTCGCGGGGAACTACCATCAGCCAAGAGTCCTCGGGATCTGCAAGTGCAGCGTAAGGGTGTTTAGCTCTTTTAAAAAGCTTGCTGTTGTCTACCCACCAAAGGGGATATTTAGAAGGGTAGTCGACAACTTTCTTGATCATGCCAAAATACCAGCGATCACGCGGCGTGGCGGTTTCTTTCGCGGTATCAGTCGAATTTGGTTGGTTAGTGAAGGCATCAACGACAGGGACTGATCGAGAAAGAGTATCCGGAACAACATGCTCTTTACCCTTGCGATGTATGAAATCATACTGCTGCAGTCTAATGGCCCAACGCGCAATGCGACCAACAGGGTCCTTGATAGAGTTAAGCCACTTAAGGCTGTAATAATCAGTAATAACGGTGAATTTGGTTCCTTCGAGATAAGGACGAAGCTTCTCTATTGCAAAGAGAACAGCTAAACATTCCTTCTCCGTAGTACTATACTTTCTTTCATTTTTGGTAATCGAACGGCTCAAGTAAGAAATGACGTGTTCCTCGCCATTCTGAACCTGAGAAAGCACCGCTCCTAGACCAAAATCTGATGCATCACACTGGACAATAAAAGGTTGTTCAAAGTCCGGACAAGAAAGTACCGGTGCTTTGACAAGGTGCTCCTTAACTGTGTTAAAGGCTACTTCGCATTCTGGACCCCAGACCAATTTAACATTCTTTCTCGTTAGGGCCGAGAGTGGCGCTAATAACGAGGAAAAATTTGGCACAAACCGGCGATACCAGGAAGCAAGACCAATAACTCGCCTTATTTCAGTCTCACTTTTCGGTGTAGGAATACGCAGAATTGCTTCAATCTTCTCAGGATCTACCATAAGTCCTGATGCGTTTACAACATATCCTAAATATTTAAGCTCAGGCTTACAAAAATTACATTTTTCGCGGTTAAGTGTAAGACCTGCACTTACAATGCGCGAAATAATTTCACGTAAAACACGAATATGCTCCTCGAAAGTTGGAGTACATACTATAACATCATCGAGGTAAACAAACACAAATTGTTCTAAATCGACGCCAACCACCCGATCAATCAATCTTTGCCATACGGCGGGGGCATTAGTCAAACCGAACGGCATTCTCGTAAATTGGAAGAGCCCACGTGACGGCACAGCAAACGCAGTGAGAGGTCTTGAATCCTTTGCAATGGGTATTTGCCAATAAGCAGACTTTATGTCGAGCGTACTCAGATATTTTGCGTCGCGTAATTTATCTAACGTAGCTGACACGTAAAGTATGGGATAAGCGTCGGGAATTGTAGCTTTATTAACAGCGCGGTAATCTACACAAAAACGCCAGCCACCAGACTTTTTCTTAACCATAACTATAGGCGACGCCAGGGAGACTCAGATGGTTCCACAATCCCATCCGCTTACATTTGCTCTAACTCCTTGTTTACTTCTTTTTGCAATGCATAAGATAAGGGATAGTATCTCTGTTTTATTGGGGTAGATTCAGTTTTGATCTCCATCTCCACCAAAGTCGTACATCCAAGCTTATTACCCATAGATGAAAAAGTATTTTCTACAAGGTTGTCAAGGATCTGACGCTGCTCAGATGTAAGATTATCACGGGAATGGATGGCAAAAATATGTGGATTGTGGTCTAAATCTGACCGAAACGACCACTCGCCACTGTACAAGTTAGGTACAATTTTCATTTGACTCCAAAAGTCAATCCCTAAAATGAACGTGTGTGGTAAAGAAGGAACAACCAAGGTATCTAAGAGATCTATTTTATCTTGAAGTTGAAATGGTAACTTGATCGAACCAATACTCTGACCAGCTTGACCATTAGCAACCGTACAAGTTGACACTACAACTGAATCCAAACGACAGACTGTTTTCAGAATATCCCAACCAGAAGAACCAATAATGGTTCGTGAGGAACCACTATCAAGCAAGCCTAATAGCTCCTTACCATAAATATGAATTCTTAAATAGGGTCTCTTGTCGTCCTTAGCATGCTCCAATATATAATTTAAGATGATTTTATTTGGATCGGCCTTGAAAGTTTCTGTGGGTGGGAAGACCGGTTGGCCTGTTACTGCCTTCCCAGATTTACGTTTTTTGTACATGAAGGGCAACTTTTGGAGGTAACGTCACTCTTACCACACCTATAGCAAAAATTTCGACGTGGTTGTGAACACTGGCGGAATTGATGGCCTTGTTCTTGACAATTCCAACATAAAATAGAATTAGAGGGGACATTGAGAGCCGCTACTTCAGACGTACATGACAGCGACATGATTAGGTTGCTTACGATAAGCCAAGGCGGGCTCTAACATTTGACGATAATTCGTCGTAGGGGGAATACATTGCTGAATTCGGGATTCAGTCTCCTCAATCGCACGACTTAATCTAACGAGATCCTGTAAACTAACAACTACATGAGTCGATAACCTGCTCTGAATATACGGCAGTAAATTGCGCAGTATCATCTGCAACCGAGTAGTTTCCGAAGGCAATACTGGGAGTTTGCGGAAGAGATTCTTCATAGAGACAACAAAACTAATTACGCGTTCTTGAGCGCCCTGTGTACGACGGCGAATCTCATCCCATAACGCAAACTCGTAATCATAAGGTTGGAATGCATCTCTCAGCTGTTGAACGAGATCATCCCAATCTACAAAATGAGAAGTACGGTACCATAGAAGAGCATCACCGGAAAGAAGTTCAGGCGCAGAACGAAACAACTGTTCCTTCGTTGCACCACTTGACACACGAAGCTCCTCTATACGTTCTAAAAAGTCATTAACACTACTTTGTCCATTAAACCTAACATTCCATTTATCTATATCTAAAAATCTAGAACTAAAATTACTAACACGAGATTCTTCGGGACGAAATCCATTTAAGGGACAAAACTGGAAATTATCCAATCGATCGGCAAGATCAACAAATGGATCAGAATAGCCCAACGGCTCATCCTGTCGGGTGGAGTTAATATTTGCCAATCGGGACACATTTTGCGATTCATCCGCAAAATGTACTTGTGAGCCTCGCCTCATAGACGAAGAAGCAGGGATCACGGTAGGACGAATAGTCCTATTAGGGGCTTCACGGACGGGTCTACTCAACGAGTAACCAACGGGGACAAAACTGTCATGAGTGGACACGGGAACCTGATAATCTTCCAAGGCATTCGCACGTTCCAAATACGTTGAATGGGTTGGATTTACACGAGTACCTCGAGAAGAAATCTGACCAACAAAATTATGTTCAGGTAAGCAAGATCGAACTGGTTGACTCGACGAGCCCAACCGGTAGTCTTCCACAGACGAAGGAGGCAATTGAGCTTGATCCGAGCAACGATTCTGATAGGAGAGGGGTGCAGAAACTGAAAAATTATAGTGGCTTATGCTTAGGGATTGTGGATCTACTACACGTCGTGTAGCAGGTTGAACAGGTTGTAGTCTATTTACAGCAGTTAAATCAAGGGGTAGCATCTCTATTGGTTTTTACCTGTGAAATGATATTCCAGGCTCTTTCTTCTCACTTCGACTTTTCCAGCCATATGCTGAACAGTTCACCATGATGAAATTTGATATATTTCACCTCTCACTTACAGGTATAAATTCGCAAAATAAACTTCCGATGCATTCTGATTGTTTGCCACATAAAAAATGGCCGCCGCTCGAAAAAGGTAACAGTTTCTCGTCATTGGTTTAATAGCATGCGCGGTATCCTCTCTGTTTCCTTATCTAAGGGTGTGGGTAAAGTCAAAACAAGTAATGCATCACACATTTGTAACAAATAAAATCTTCTTTTAATTATCCAAATCATTTGAATTAAATTTTAGTGGTTGATTTGTAGCTAATAAATTAAACAGTCCTTCTGATAACAGAAATTTATCCTTATCTAATATGAGAACGTTATCTTTTATAACGACGGGTATATTTCCAAGAAACAACTTAGTTCCCTCTTTCCTTACCCCATATTTAACAGTTGGTG
Organism: Philopedon plagiatum; assembly: GCA_963971165.1. Classification (NCBI taxonomy): domain Eukaryota; kingdom Metazoa; phylum Arthropoda; class Insecta; order Coleoptera; family Curculionidae; genus Philopedon; species Philopedon plagiatum. The sequence continues at coordinate 64,156,077 of OZ020189.1, read as the reverse complement.
TTTCAAGAAGCTGATACTTTATCTTAAAAGATTCATTGTTTGGGTGTTACGCCACTCTACTGTTAAGGAAAATAAATATTTTTTAAAAATAATAAAAGTCACTGCGTTTAAACAAAAAACAAATCCTGAAAAAAGAAATGTTCTGTACACTGTCAGTGACTTTTAATTATAAAAAGTATGCCTGACCCTAATCTATCTCTAGTGTAGTATATATTCGGTCTAAAACCTAATCTGAAAATAATTTTTCTGACGTTTCGAGACCTAATATCTAGTCTCGTTATCAAAGAATCTAATAAATTCAAACTAACTAAATTAAAAATGAACTAAGTAATTATAAAAAATAATTAAAAAAGGATACAAGAGAGTAGGTATTCCCTTACTTGAGTCTCAGAAGATCTGGGCGTTAGCTACCAGAGTGAAGTTAGCTACCGATGGCGTTAGCTACATATGGCACTAACTACATCAGGCGCGCGCTACACTGGGCATTAACTACTTAGGCATTAGTTACTGCTGTCTTTGGTCTTCTTAGCGACTTGGGCATGAGCTACTTAGGCCTTAACTACTTGGGTATTAATTATTTGACCTTGAACCGAATTTGTAATTGGCCAAAGCAGGTCTTTAGGCATTAGTTACCGCTGTCTTTGGTCTTCTTCTTAGCCACTTGGGCATGAGCTACTTAGGCCTTAACTACTTGGGTATTAATTATTTGACCTTGAACCGAATTTGTAATTGGCCAAAGCAGGTCTTTAGGCATTAGTTACCGCTGTCTTTGGTCTTCTTCTTAGCCACTTGGGCGTGAGCTACTTAGGCCTTAACTACTTGGGTGTTAATTATTTGATCTTGAACCAAACTCGTCAATGGCCAAAACAGGTCTTAACTACATAAGCATTAGTTATTGTCGGTCTTCTTAGCCACTCAGGCGTGAGCTGCTTAGGCCACAACCATTTGACCCTGAACCAAATTTGACATAGGCCAAAACATCAACCTTGAAAGAGAGTTGAGCTTAAACAAAACTTGATGCCCGTAAGTATTTTATTGTGACGTATTTATTAAAAGGTTATGTATTTTAGAGGGCGGGCATCTATAATGGCAATTTGTTTCAAAGTTATGTAATTGTTATGTTATGTAATATGCGCACAGAAAACCGAAACTAAGTTTCGGTTTTCTGTGGTTATGCGTTTATAATGCTCGGGTGTACGATGATTGTTTCAAGATCAAATAAATATTACACGTATTATCGCGCATAGGCATAGACAATAAAGACGATCAGGTGTAGCCATTTTTAATTCAGCGACCAAATCGTAAACTAGTCAGACCATAGGGCAACAATGCCTCATTTAATCTTAATACTTTGATTTTTTAGGTTAGATATTAAGTATATGGAGCAATGGCGACAAATAAGGTGACGTAGTCATGACCGGGTTACTGATTTAAAGCCGTCTTTAGAGTATGTTTTAAAAAATATCAGGTATTTTTTTTTACGTGCGTGCGATATCGCATTAAAAGACAGAAGGGGTGGCATATTTATTAAAAATACTTAATACTAAACACTTATGCATGGTTAAGTTATAGTTTAAAAGTTGTATGAAATATAACATAAAAATACCCAATGCTAAACCCTTGACTGCTAGTTGGCTGGAATATATTTAATTAACACACACATCATGGGGTTTTACATATTAAATTTTTAACTTGAATTCTATTAGAAGATATAGGATGTGACATTTTTCTTTGAAGTATTAAAAGCTATTTTATAAAATTATGCGCTGTCATTGTTCTTTTCTTCTTCACAGCTCGGTGGTGAACAGCTACATATATGAGAAAATTGTGTAGCTAGATCTGGGGATGGGGGGTAACATCCTGGTTGACCCATCACTGGTAACGATGCCTAAAAATTACAAAAAGGTACACTTTATACCTAATTACTTATAGAGGATATTTCGTGGGCATTCTTTGCGCAAACAAAATTTCAAACATAAATTAAAATTGGTAGGCAAATAGCAAACAAGTGATGTCATTATTTTACAGAAGAGAACATGTATATTTGGCGTGAAAAATACTTACAAATACATACCTCGATTTTACAGGAACTGCGATTTTAGAACTCCTATTCCAGATTTTCTTATAATAAAATCTATGCTGCTGTGACTGTACTGGTCTATGTTTCCATATTTTCTTTTAATTTAGGTGACTGAAGGAATAACGGCCTTCCTTTACCAAGAAATCTAAAAGTAATGTAATATTTATTCTGTAGCTATCTATATAACACATACTGTAAACTAATTTTAAAAATAACACGTTTTTATCTCTATGGTATTGTATTACATTTTGCTTGTCTGACTCTAAAACGTGCCCTAGAGGGCCCCGTCGACAGAAGCAGCTATATTAACCCTCATTCATGGGTTGAACAAAAACAACCCTTTTCTTAAAGCGATAGCCTTATTTTACAGAAGAAAACAAGTATATTTAGCGTGAACAATATGCACTTACAAACACATACCTTGGTTAAGCTGGAACTGCAGGCTGAGGCTTCTCATTCCAGTTTAAAAAAAATATATACATCATATATGTATTTATCGTTGAATTCGTCTTGCCGAAAACTACATTTCCATACTGTCTCGGCTCTGTCTGCCCCCATTTTGAAAGATTTCTTAGGTATGCGGTGTTCAAATGAAGTTTACCTCTGAAACAATAAAAAAATCTGTCAAGTGCAGGCTATACTTGCACAATTAGCGTTCGGCGCCGCGCGTGTGACCCTGTCACTCAGCGGCACGCAGTGAAATTTCAAAGTTGTATATCTCTGTTCCTACTACAGGAACCACACCAAATTTAGGGGTTTTAATGGTGAGCCCACTGGGATTTCTTTTGGTAAAGAAAGAAACATTTTGTAATTTGCGAAAAAGTTGAATTTTTGCTCTGACTACCCTGGGAAAAATAGTGCGTTTAGGTATTTTATTTGTTACTTTTTCTAAACAAATTTCACGTGTTTTTTTCTCTATGTTGTACTATGTACTATGTTATTGTATCACATTTTTTGTTTGTTCCGTTCCTTCTGGGTTTGTACGCTGTTCCTTTAGGGATTATGTAATGTATGGTACCCGTTAGTGCTCCGTTATAAAAACTGTTTATATTTGAAAACGGCATTATTCATTCAGACGTCGTATGAGTAACATGTTGAAACGCGACATTAAAATTTAAACTTCTTGCACTATCGGACGAAGATGTTTTCGGATTCAGAAAAACAGATGCTGGGTGGTTTATTGGCAACAAACTTATTGAATTTAATGGGGATATTTTGTTGATAGATGAAGAAAAGTATACGTTAACGGATGGGTTATTGAATTTGTTAACTCATCAGCGCCCGAAGAAATATACCAGCCATGAACTGAATCAGTATAAGGAAATTCTGTTATTATCCGACGCACACAGATGTGGTTTTCTGAGGAATAGACCTATACGATCAAGTAAAAATTGGAAATATATAAATATTATATCCAAGTTATTTCCACCCAAAAGGAAATATAAGAAACCAGACGTGAAGAGTACATATAATCAACTAAGATGGATGCAACGTTAATACACCATACAAAAAGAAGATTGAAATTATTAATATATGTAGTAAACGTTTGTTTTAAAAAGTGTAATTTTCAATATGTGATATTGAAATAGGTATTTGTTAATTATTATTATTAATTAAGTCTATTAAATGATATTTTTACAATGGATCTGAGTTTTTAGCCCTATGTTGACAAACAGTTTAATTTTCCTCACAAATATCGTTAAGTTCGTGCTTCAGGTTGCTTTTTTATCGTTTTTTACCCTTATGACTCCTCTAAATTGTTTTAAAGAAATAAAGAAAACATAACATAACCCGCGGATTACCCCTCCTTTATGTAAAATAAAAACCCAGCCAAAAATTGATTTTGAAGAAAATTTGTCCAAAGTAATTTTTTTTTATAAAAAAGAGCTATGAAAAAGATAGTCAGGACCAAACTAACGCGAATTTTGCAACTTGTTTACATTTTATATGACCAAAATGTTCAGTCTAATCAATATTTTAAGAGCTAAGGATGTGTCAGTACGTTGTGGATCTGAAAGGTCGATATTTAGATTAACCTATATTTGAGAACGGCATTTGTTTAAATGATATTTTTACAATAAATCTGCGTTTTAAGTCCTATGTTAAACAAAAACCCTCTCCTAGCATAATAATAGCCCTCAGGGCGAAAAGAAACTTAAAGTAATAGTAAAATTTCGCTGTTCTGGAGGCTATTTTATTTTCCCAATTACGTTTAGCAATAGTTTGCTTACAAAACATATCCGTCACAGGAAAAAGCTCTCCATTATAATAATTTATATCTTTAATGAGTTTTTTATCTAAGACACCCCACGTAGACTTCAAGTCTAAGTACTAACGTACCGTGGGCGTCTGAAGAGAAGGGAAATGTAGTCTATTGATACGGGATTTGAAGGATTGGAGGCGGGGACGGGGAGGGAAAACATCTGCAGGCAATTTGTTCCATAATCCGGATACCCTAGGTATGAACGAGGAGAGAGATGGTCTGTTAGAGGCTTTTGTAGCTGGACAGTAAAGGGTTGCATACGTAACGCGCCTCAAGGGGAATAATACCGACACGCTTCAGGTTACAAATACGGTTAAAACACATAGCCGTCATAAACAACATGTTTAAAACGTATTTTGGTAGCTATTTTGTCTGAAGATTATTAATAACATGCCCAAGAAACGTTCGAAATTTACTAGGACCCCTACATTCTTTGTAAATATTGTTTTCTAAAATAAACCATAAAATATCTTCAAATTTTGATTAATAATATAATGCTATTGTTAAAAAAAATGTAAAGCCAGGTTTAAAGCCGATAAACCATGTAAAAATTAAATTAAGACCAACATGGCCGCCAGGTACAAAAATGCTGCCATAAGTTTTACCGATAATTTCACATAAAATAGTGAAACTTGTGTGGATCACGTTAGAATCTACTTAATTTAGTTATTTATATATTGCAAATAATTACCGAGAGGCAAAAAGCTATTTTTAATATAAATGAAACATAAATTTGCCTTGCGACATACAAAAATTTAAAAATTATAAATCTACCTATATTACAAATAATATTAAAAATATTGCTGTATAAGGTAAGCCTGACTTACCAGCTTTGTGTGTGTGTGGTATTTCCTGGAGATATGTAGACCATTCCTCAAACACCTATTATGGGTACTGCATCACCTAACAAGCATGTTATTGTTTTACCAATGCTATTAAATTCTGAAGAAAGTGTATTATGCAGAGTTTATCATTTTTCTAGAACTCCAGGCTGTAACGTACATTTATGGCTCAAAGAGTAGGTTTTCTGGTATTACCGACTGGAATCTACAACAAAACAAATAAAGTATTTATTGTTTTTAGAAAAAACCTGCTGTACTAACTAATTTAACACCCAGTAGGTATTAATACAAAATTATTAAATTTTTTTCTGAATAAAAACATATGTGCCACTGGAAAAGCTTTCCCGCTATAATAATTCAGGTATATCTTAAATGAGTTGATTATTAATGAAAACATTCAATACCTACAGATGTCAAGATGGAAACAAAAATTATAAAAGGGCAAAAATACGGTATCAAACCTACCTTCGAGGCACGTTCTACACTCATTTTATTTATTTTATCACGATATTTTTCCTATTTCTTGCAAGTTAAAATCCATCGTACGAACTTTTCGCTTCAAACTTTCAAACTAGCTTGGGTTCAAATCAAAATGGCACCTTCTCAGACACAATCGTATTTTTGTCGACAAACTGCTTTAACCATACGAGCGGAATTAAATAGAAAAATCATCCCAAAAGTTTCCTCAAGAAAAAACAATAATTTCGGACCAAGTTTATGGGATATTCTCTTATAAAACTTTGAGAAATAACGTTTTAACGTAGAATGCGGCGGTTCGACGCTACAGAACAGCTCGAGGCGCTGCCATTACGATGCTTCAAGAAAAAATCAATATTCTGCCCTAATAAGCTTTAGGGCGTTCGAAAATTCAAATTTTTCGTCGTTGGCTGGGGATTTGACAGACGCATGACCAGGTGTTGCCAGAACGCGCCTGCTATGATATCGATTTCTTAAAGCGTATAGGAACCCTTGTGAGCCCGCTCTAAAGAACGGTAACTGAACCCGAAACATAGAAATCTCCTGTTATGATATTGATTTCTTAAAGCTATAGAACCCTTGTAGCCCCCACTGAATGGTAGTGACCGAAAATCAATAGCGACAAAGCCATATTGGTCTATGTTTAATAAATAACAATTCTTTAGAGCTGGTTTCACACATGCTTAGTTATGTTTACAATGCAATGTATTGTAAATATTACTAGTTATGTCATAATGAGGCCTAGACTTCCTCGGTACGTTACTAGTTTTCCATTATTTTATTATTTGTTACTTAAAAAGCTATACAGCGTATAACGCGTCATTATGATTATCGCTGTTTAGCCATGAAAAGCCGCAAACTCTTAAAAAATAACACGAAAACGTGTAGGTATCTGCCAAATATCCTTGGTATTATAATATGAAAATTAATGAGACTGCTTAGGTATTATAAGTATCCTACTTACCTTACAATCAAACTAATGCGATTTACTATAAAAAACTAGAGAGACTTACTATCTCCGGTAGAACATAATAAACATTTTAAAATACATTTGCCCCCCAAGTTAGCTGTTAATTTGATTGATAAGATATTTTACTGATTTATAGTCATAGTAGTTTAGCTAAGGGAGGCTCGACTTTAAATTACATAATTTTGTTGACTGAAGTACTGTTAATTTTGATATTTATAATAAAAAATTAAAGTTGGTTTAATAATTGCTTAAATAAACGTTAATTTATCCAACTTATAATACACTATTTTTCTGTGACGGGAAAAACGACGATTTAATATTGGAAAACATATTATTAGGTACAATATATTAAAGTCAGAAAATTATCAATGTGAAATTTGAATTTTTAAACTAGTAAGCTGTTGTACTTATAGCGACAAAATAAACAACTGGCTACCTATGATTATTATAGAGGGAGATTTTAAAATGATATATAATACCAGATGTACGACGCTTGTTTTAAGGTTACAATCATGATGTATGTTTTCAAGGTTGTCGGCACAAGAACTTGGCCTTGAACGCGAGCAGCTGTTTCTTTGTTTGTTGATGACCAGATGTACGAGACTTATTTCAAGGTTACATTTATGGAGAAGTTGGCCTTGAACGCGAGCAGCTGTTTCTTCGTTTGCTTATGACTAGGTGTACAACGCTTATTTCAAGGTTACATTTGTGATGTTAGTTTACCTTGAGTTATTATTGGGGCGTAACCGACGCTTTCTTCAAGGTTGCATTTGTGATGCATGTTTTCAAGGCCGTCGGATGTATTCCTCCCTCTCTAAATGAATATTTGACCTTGGCTTATTTTCTGATAAATATGGCTCAATTCGGAAATAGCTTTCATAGTCACACGTAGATTGTATACGCTAACTATTGCCTTGACATATAGAACTATTGTATTTGCGGTGTGTTCTACAAGTGTTTGTTAAAGGTATGTAACAGTAATTGCTTTTATCACGTTTTTAATCATAATATTTCATTCATTATTCATTACTTACATCAATTTTATTACTACTCGTATAATATTCTTAACAGGGAAACAAAGTAATTATTTTTAAACTTGTTAGTGTTTGCACTTGCTTGCCAGTACCGTATAGAACATTACTTTTCAGTAAATATTTTGACCGGATGTTATTGCTAAAATAATTTTATTTCCATTACTATCAAGGGTACTTATATTATTACAAGTTCTTCTTCTTTATAATTTTTTAAAAATTTAACGTCTGACAAGTGACAGACGATAGTTGACACATCGAGGATGACAGGTACCTAACAGCTGACAAAATTTACACACACACACACACACCCACACACACACACACACACACACACACACACACACACATGTCTTATGACGCCATCCTCAGCATGTTGTTACAGTTCTAATTTGCTTCCCAAAAAAATATTGTAAATACTGGTTTAAAACTTACCAGTTTGTCGTCATGGCAATGGAAATAAAGCATATTCTCTTATCTTATGATTTCGTTTATTTTAGTTCTTGTAAGTATAATGTAAATACTAAATTATAGATTATTCTAGTTTTCCTTATCGTCAAGTCTTCTAAAATGTTTCCTGAGGCCACCCTAAAAATAATAAATAAGTTTAGTTTAGTTGTTTGGTTGAGAGTTTAAAACTGATAAATTTTCTGCTTTACTGTTTCGAAGTCTAAACCTACCTGATAATTCTTCAAGTGAGACGTAAGCTAGTCAATCAACAGTCACCATTACTCCTGGTATTTGACTCCAGCTCCTTAGATTAGCTAATTCTCAATCTTAATCGTCTTAAGCTTTGGAAAATCTTGCTAGGTCTTATTTAGTTTTGTTGTTGCTTGGTTTATCGAGACCTAAAAAATGAAAATTTAGGAAAAATTTGTTATAGATATTAAGATATACCGTAGAATTAAATGTTATGGGCAGATATAACTATTTAAAGTCCTTTTGTATTACCGTGTAGTACCTTAAAAACCATTAATTAAAAATTGTTTGTTTTTGTTTTGAAAATAAACAATTGTCAGCTGTCACATTTAGCAAAATGTAATTCCCTAGGTCTTTGACATTCAGAAACGAACGGCCGTTTTCTGACGTCGGATTTGGTCATTTTTTTTTTGGCAGATGCCTTTGCAAAGTTGCATTCGGGCTAGCTAACAGCAGTTTAGCTGCTATATTTTGAATTTTGGGGCCTAAAACTATAATTTTTGGTGGTAATATGTCTTGTTACACCAAAACAATCAGTTGATTGAGTTTTTTTAGTTTTGTGGGCAAAACCCCAAAGTTCAGGTTTTCTTGTACGATCAAAGAGGCCAAACACGATCTCAGGTGAGTTTCCTTTCAAATACCTGTTGTTTTATGTGACTACTGCACCGTTGCTTAGATTTGGTTTATAATATCTTAAAATTTGCCTACCTTAGTTTGTATTTGAATGTCATACCCTAACGCTTGCTTTTGTTGCAGGCCTCTTTTTGTTTACTTTTTCTTCTGTTCTACGTCTCTTTTCTTTCTTCATTCTCTTTTCACCTGTTGGTACTTCGTTCCTGTTCTTTTGTCAGTGACTTCTCCTTTCCATCATCCTTATGGAACTTCTGACGCCGTTGTAGAGGAGGACCGCTGCTCCTACACCCTACGAGTGCTAGGATACGATACAGGGTTCGACTCGCCTCACTGCCTAAGTACTTGAGACACACACACTACTAAGTTCAGGTTTGACATGTCTGTGCTGTTTTATCAGTGACAATCGCGTATAATAACTTTAGGCTCTAGGCCTTCACTTACGCACTCACTAAACTTCACATTGTAGCCTGAGCTACAGTGTATAATTAGTACCTAGTCTCTTGTAAATATTCTGATATTGTTAATTTTGATATGCTGTGCAGTTCACTCTAATTGGTAGTTGACATCATGTAGATTTATTAGTTTAAATCGCTAGCAAAGAGGCCTGTTTGCTCCCTAAAAATAGTAACATTCGCCACAATATTAGATAAATGTAGCGTTTTGCCATTCCCTACTGATTTTGGCACCTTAATTTAATCATTTATTTAGCTTCAAAACTTAAATTATTAATCATCAGGTTATGCAAATCTAACCTAACTAAACATTCTTTTAAAAGCACAGAAAGCTGCCACAGTCAGGGGGGTAGGCGCTTTCTCTGGAGCAGAACTACGTTCCATAACCGTGTTCTAGACGCTCTGTTCAGTACCCCCTCAGGGTTGTAAATTGTATATAGGCATATGCTGGCTTAATTTCTATTAAATTAACAGTTTTAAGAGGGTAAATGTTGTTTCAATTTTTAGTCTAGCTTTCCTGTTTTATTTTTAACTACAGTCTCTGCTTTACCTAGGGTATTAAAACAGGTGGCGCTGTTATTACCGTTCTGCAGTGGCACTCTGTAAGAAAAATAGCGATAGCGACCGGCGCACAGTGGCAAGCTTAATGCTATTTAGTGGCCAGAACCTCACAAATTATATGCCCGTAAATTTTTGTACAGGTATTTTATATTCGAAGTTGTAATATCTACGGGTATAAAAAACACCTAATTCCAAAAATAAACTGTACTTGACTTGTGTTTGAGTATAAAATGCCAAGACAGAAAAATTTGTTCTCGAAATTAAATTTACATCGAAAGAAATGAACCATTATCTTCCTAAACTTGATGAACGTAAGTTTTATGCAATAACTGTTTTTCTGATTTCTCAATTAAATGAACCTTTGTACTTCTTAAAAAATAACATACCGCAATCGAAACATTTTTATTTTTATCTAAAACACTAATAAATATTGAAGTGTTAATTTTTACACAAAATTTCGTTGTTTCAAGTTCACTATCGAAGAAATTTACTATCGAAGGCTGCCGAAGTTTTACATTATGGCCAAAAACAAACGTTGTGTTATCCTTATTCTTATAAAAAATATTCTGGCTGCCGAAAGTTGCCGGTTTGCTTGCAATAGCAATTGTTCAAGTAGGCTGTTGGCCATGTCTAACGTAAAACAAAATCAAACTCGCGGCGTCGTATTGTTGTAAATACTATCAAAGTAGTATTGTTGTGCGGTATTTCATTTTGAAATATGTTTGTTATAAGTAGAAAATATCTTTCCGATAGTTTTATTACTAGTGGTAATGAACAAGAGTTTTTTTCTCGTGTAAAAGAAGATTTTCAGTTATCTCCAACGGATTTTGCAAATGTAAAGCATACCATCCAGAAAACATTTTTGTCTCAGTTTAGGCAAAAATGGAAGCAGGCTAAAAGGATGAAAGATGAATTTTATAAAAAATTTAATAATTGGTTGATGGGCGAGTTAACAGTTAAAAAAACTGGTAATGTCTTAAAAGATACTGGCGGAAGACCTTCAAAGGATCTTAGAGATAGTTCGGAAAGAAGTAAGAGAAGAAAATTATCTAATCTAGAAAAATCGTGTGATATGACACTCTTAGAACTACAAGGCCTTTTGATGCGAAAGTTAAGGGCAGAAGGAAAACGAGAGGAGGCAGCCTTGATTCAGGAAGCACTATATCTTGGAGCAAGTGAGTTTAAACTTCGTCTTTCTCAGAATATGGTTAAAAAGTTTTCAAGAGATGAAGGTTTAGCATTAGTTACAAATGTCAAACTGTCAAGATATCAGTACAATTGTATACGTCAACAGTGTGCAGATAAAAATGCTGATATTTTCCCTAGCTATAATCAAATTTTCAAGGCAAAAGCTGAATGTTATCCAGAATCTATAGAAGTTAACGAGAAGGGAGCTTCCATTCCAATTCAACAGTTATTAGATCATACTACAACACGCTTACTAAAAATTCCTAATGTTAGAGAAGGTTATTGAAAGCGGTTCAGAAACATTTGTATTGCATACTAAATATGGTTGTGATGGTTCTTCGGGAAACAGTACTTATAAACAAAACTTTAGCGACTTAAGTGTTATAGATGAATCTATTTTTATGGCATCGCTAGTTCCTCTACAACTTGTTTCTGTAAATAATACACTAGTTTGGCAAAATCCTCATCCATCGTCAACTAATTATTGCAGGCCAATATATTTCGAATTTTCAAAAGAAACTCCTGAACTTACTAAAATTGTTGCCGAGAGATTTAAAAATGAAATTGAAAATTTAAATGAGACAGAGATATCCACAAGAAATGGACACGTTCAAATTTCACATAATTTAGCTTTTACTATGGTGGACGGAAAAGTACGCCAAGTTTTGACAGAAACTTCCTCAGCTGCATGTTGTCCATTATGCAAGGCCAAGCCAAGAGAAATGAATAATTTGCCAAAAATACGGACAAAAACAATTGAAGTCGACTCTTATAAATATGGTCTGTCTAGTTTGCATGCTCTAGTTCGTTTCATGGAGTGCATTCTTAATATCTCTTATAAACTGGAATTTAAAAAGTGGAGTGCTAGGTCAGTTGCCGAAAAAGAATCAGTAAAAATAAATAAAAAAAGAATTCAAAATGAACTTAAACGCAGACTAGGGATAGTTGTTGATGTGCCTCGACAGGGTAGTGGGAGCTCCAATGATGGCAACACTGCTAGAAGATTTTTTAGGAATCCAGAGATAGTAGCAGAAGTAACAGGGGTTGATATGAAACTGATCAAAAGATTCTCTATCATTTTACAAGTTTTAACGTGCGGAAAAGCTATAGAGCTCCAGAAACTTGAATTGTATTTACAAAGTACAGCAGAGTTGTTTGTAGAAAAATATAATTGGTATTATATGCCGTCATCTGCCCATCAAATACTTCTCCACGGTACTGGCATAATTAAGTCTGCGTGCCTTCCTATTGGGCAACTTAGTGAGGAAGCAGCCGAGGCGCGAAATAAAGACTTTAAAAGATTTCGTGAAATGTTCTCCCGGAAGTGCTCGCGAACTGCTACAAATGAAGATGTTTTACATTCATTGCTCGTGTCTTCAGATCCGTATTTAACCAGCTTAAGACATCAATGGATAAAAACTAACGCTCATTTAGATTTGGAACAGGAAGCCAAAGAACTATTGATTTAATAATTTTGTAAAAGGTAAAATTTTGTTTCATTTCCATTAAAAGTAGTTACTAGAAATTCAATTAGCATTTATTTAGAACGCAATTTTAATATAGGTGAAATTTTCTTGCCGTCCTCAATGATACATCATAAAATCAAAATACTGAATACTTACCCCATATATTACAAATTTACAAAAAAACACATCCGACAATGATGTTTCATTAATCTGTTTCCTAAACATTGCAAAAAATAGAAAAAAAACGTTAACATACAAAGGCTCATAGGTTTTGGCCGGATCCTTACATAAGGCCTCACCACTGTGCGGCGTCTCTTTGCAAATTCTTACTATGTATCACCGTTCGGTATGTTTCGAAGAGACACCGGTCGCTATCGCTATTTTTCTTACAGAGTGCCACTGCTGGTATCGGACAACGCTATCTTGACTATATCGGGAGTACCGCTTAGTGCTAATTTTATCTGTTTAACTCTGCTTGAAAACAACCTAAAGTGTTGTGTAAATATCGCCCTCGGTCTACGATTTCAAATATTTTTGCTCTGTCCGAACTGGACTCACGACTATTGCCTTTAATAATTCATATCTTGCTTGTTCATATTGTCCGACATCTTCCTGATAACATTCAAAACAATAAATTTAGGGTAAAATTCTCTTTCTTTTCTTTAAAGGGCGGTGTAAATTGTTACAAACATGATGCATTGCCGTAATTAAGCCCTTTTCTTCGTAGCTAAAATATTTGAAGGTGTGAGTACCGATATCATTACATTTCAATATTATTCTGTTGCAAAATAAAACCGTAAACGTTTATTACAGAGAACATTCTTCTCGAACGCGGGGTCTTGTTTTCGTGTTTATTAATATTGCTAGTAAGTACTCAATAATTTAACTTTACTAAACTTTAAACTCGTTTGCAGGTCTTCAGCTGGTTCCCTTCTTTCTACCAAACCGAAGTTATAAAAGAGGTGGCAAACAGTCATTTTTCATTAGTCTCCTGAAGTATACGAACGTGTCTAGTTAAAATGGAAAAGTTTCTTGTTATTAAGGCCACCGTTCAGAAAGTCGGAAGATACAATGTTACTGGTCGTGCATTGGAGTTTAGGCTGAAACCTGTGCCCGAAGGAGTTGAGCCGGTTGGCTGGGTGCGAGAAGCGATTCACCAGGTTATTCAGAGATCTACGGTGGGCCTACAACCGTCGGATTATGTTGGATTTAGTTTTTGTTCCAAGGACTTTAGTCGTGGTGAGGGATGGCTTCGCTTTAAACGAGCCGAAGAAGTAAATTATGAGGATGTTTGGAATGTGATAAGCAACATCTATCAGTCGAATTCGTCCGGCCCAAATACGGAATCATTTTGTCTTAAAGCAACAAGTGTACGATTGCCGTCTGGTCAGGGTAGAGGAAAGAACTACAACAGTTTTGAAGAGGAATGTGGCATGAGAAGAGGAATTATCGCCATCAAGAACACGGAAAATATGTGTTTGCCTAGGGCATTAGTTGTTGCAATGGCGAGCGTTGACAAGGATCCTAGATTAGCTAAAATTAGAAGAGATGTTAGAAAAATTCAAACAGAGATGACCAAAACTTTATTGGAGGTAGCCCTTGTAACCATTCCGGAAGAAGGAGCTGGAATTTCTGAATTGGAAAAGTTTCAAGAACATCTTAAGGACTATAAAATTGTTGTCTACAGGTACGGATCGAAGGGAAGAGACATTTTATTTGAGGGGTCGTCAGAAAGTAACAAGAGACTTAATCTATTGCACCATAATAATCATTACAACGTGATAACTTCTTTGACAGCTGCCTTTGTGTGTAATTATTACTGTGAGCAATGTTTTGCTCCTTATGATCATAAAAATGAGCACAGATGTAATAAAACATGTCGATCTTGTCTTCAAGCCTCCCTCTGTCCTGCTGATCAAATTAAAGTTAAATGTGATTCTTGTCAACGGTATTTTAAAGGAAAGAACTGTTACGAAAATCATCTAAAAGCTGGCTCATTTGGAAAAACTACTGTCTGCGCGGAACTTCGAAGTTGCAATCAATGCTTTAAAATAACTCGAAGTACCAGAAACCATATATGTGGGGAGATATTTTGCAAGATCTGTCGTACTCACATTACCGACAATCATCTCTGTCACATTCAACCTGATACAGGAAAACAAAAAAATAAAGATACAATATTTGTATTTTATGATTTGGAGACGCAGCAAGAAGAGGAAATGGAACCCGGTGTGATCCGTCATAGTGTCAATCTTTGTATATTTCAACAGCGTTGCGACGAGTGCATAAAATCACGAACGATTGATATTTGTACGAGGTGTGGCATCAGATTGCAAAAGCTTAAAAGTTTAGACGTGGTAGAGGGCTTTACACAACACTTGCTACAGATCAGGAAGAACTTTAAAGAAGTAATTGTTATTGCGCACAATGGTCAAGCATTTGATCATCAATTCATTTTAAATTACATCCTGACTAAAACAGATCTAACACCTGAACTTATTATGAGAGGATCCAAAATCCTTATGATGTTAGTGGGGAATATCAAATTTATAGACTCGATAAATTATTTTCCCATGGCTTTAGCAAAACTGCCGAAAGCTTTCGGTCTTCCAGACACCTTTAAAAAAGGATATTTTCCTCACCTGTTTAATACCAAGGCTAACGAAAACTATGTTGGAACTCTTCCCCCAATCGAATATTACTCTCCAGAAACAATGAAAGAGGACGAACGAGCTAAATTTCTGAAATGGTATGAAGAGCACAAAGATACTGTATTTGACATGCAAAAAGATATTGTTGACTACTGTGTTTCCGATGTAGAGATTTTAACCGAGGCATGCCTGAAATTTAGAGATCAAATGTTAAACACCACCAGCGTATGTCCCTTTACAGAGGCTACTACAATCGCTTCCTGTTGTAATAAGGTATTTAGAAGGAATTTTCTTAAGCCCAACACCATTGGGATTATGCCTAAAAACGGCTATCGCTGGAGAGATAATCAGAGTCGTATTGCAATTGAGTGGTTATTGTGGATAGAGAACCAAAGAAAAATAAATATTGTGCATGCAGCCAAAGGTCAAGAAGCCGTTCTACGAGGTATAAAGGTTGACGGGTATTGTTCCGACCTTAATGAAATATTTGAGTTTCAAGGATGTTATTTATTATCATGGCTGTCCTAGGTGTTACAAATTTGGCAGAGATGAATCCCTTTCCGACGACCCAACAACAACTTTAAGTTTGCGCTATGAGACAACACAGATAAAAATTAAAAGATTAAAGGAATTTGGCTATTTGGTAACTGAAATGTGGGAGTGCGAATTTCGACAGCAGTTAGAATCAAAGCCTGAGATCAGACAATTTACTCAGAGACATCCACTTCTACTTACGAGCCCTTTAAACCCTAGAGACGCCTTTTTTGGAGGCCGAACTGGTAATGTTAGGGAGTATTATGAAATAGCAGAAGGAGAAAAGATAAAATACGCTGATGTTTGCAGCTTGTATCCTTACGTCTGTAAATACGGTAAATTTCCCATTGGCCACCCTGAAGTTTTTGTGGGTGCAGATTGCAATCGTCTGGATTTGAATTCTACTGATGGACTTATTAAATGCTGTATGCTTCCACCTAAGGACCTTTACCATCCCGTATTGCCTCTAAAGGCGAACAATAAACTTATGTTTGTATTATGTCAAACATGCGGACAAGAAATGAACCAAAATAGTTCTTGCGCCCATACCGATAAAGAAAGGTCCATAGAAGGTACTTGGGTGATAGACGAAGTCTTAAAAGCAGTTGAGAAGGGATATCAGATATTAGAAATTTTTGAAATTTGGAGATATAAGGTTCAGAGGTTCAGTAAAGACACAGGAGAGGAAGGCTTATTTACAGCGATGATGAATAAGTTTATAAAGATAAAACAGGAAGCATCAGGGTGGCCGGATGTTTGCACCACGGAAAAAGAAAAAAACCGGTATATTAAAGAATTTTTCGAGAGAGAAGATGTTAAACTTGAGTATTCCAAAATAATCGAGAATCCAGGGCTCCGGTCCCTGGCCAAGTTAATACTTAACTCCTTTTGGGGAAAATTTGGTCAGAGGGAAAATCTACCTAAAACAAAAATTATAAACACACCATCAGATTTTTTTACCTTGTTTACTAATTCAGGAATTTATGTTAATAGCGTTTTCCCCGTTAATGAAAAAACATTGATTGTTAGTTATGAGCACACAGAAGAATCAGCTGATCCGCTATCTACTGTTAACGTGTCTATTGCTGCTTTCGTAACGGCGCAGGCTAGATTGAAGTTATACAGCTATCTTGAACAACTCGAAGACAGGGTTCTTTATTATGACACGGACTCTGTAATTTATGTGTCCAGACCGGGCCAAATTGATTTACCAACAGGTGAATTTATCGGAGATCTGACTAATGAGTTAGAGTGCTATGGTTCCGGTAGTTATATTACCAAGTTCGTTTCCGGAGGTCCTAAGAATTACGCATTTAAAGTTCACTCAACAAACTGCAACACAGAGGAAGTAGTTTGCAAGGTAAAAGGCATATCTTTAAATTATGCTGCATCAAAATTAATAAATTTTGAAACAATAAAAAATATGGTTCTCCACAAGACAGACCCAGTACCTGTTATATCAAAGAACATTCGACGGACGAAAGATCATACTGTAACAACAAATACGGAAACCAAACTGTATAGACCGAATTCAGTAAAGAGAAATTTTCTTCCTGACGGCAACTCTGAGCCGTATGGATATAAGAAGCAAAGAACAGGCTGTAATTAAACAATATACTCTGATATAACTAATATATAAAATTGTAATTGTAAATGTAATTAATAAAGAAACTTAAAATATAGAATTAATTTGTTTAAGTAAACATAATACTACTATGACTATAAATCAGTAAAATATCTTATCAATCAAATTAACAGCTAACTTGGGGGGCAAATGTATTTTAAAATGTTTATTATGTTCTACCTGAGATAGTAAAAGTCTCTCTAGTTTTTTATAGTAAATCGCATTAGTTTGATTGTAAGGTAAGTAGGATACTTATAATACCTAAGCAGTCTCATTAATTTTCATATTATAATACCAAGGATATTTGGCAGATACCTACACGTTTTCGTGTTATTTTTTAAGAGTTTGCGGCTTTTCATGGCTAAACAGCGATAATCATAATGACGCGTTATACGCTGTATAGCTTTTTAAGTAACAAATAATAAAATAATGGAAAACTAGTAACGTACCGAGGAAGTCTAGGCCTCATTATGACATAACTAGTAATATTTACAATACATTGCATTGTAAACATAACTAAGCATGTGTGAAACCAGCTCTAAAGAATTGTTATTTATTAAGCATAGACCAATATGGCTTTGTCGCTATTGATTTTCGGTCAGTACCCTTCAGTGGGGGCTACAAGGGTTCTATAGCTTTAAGAAATCAATATCATAACAGGAGATTTCTATGTTGCGGGTTCAGTTACCGTTCTTTAGAGCGGGCTCACAAGGGTTCCTATACGCTTTAAGAAATCGATATCATAGCAGGCGCGTTCTGGCAACACCTGGTCATGCGTCTGTCAAATCCCCAGCCAACGACGAAAAATTTGAATTTTCGAACGCCCTAAAGCTTATTAGGGCAGAATATTGATTTTTTCTTGAAGCATCGTAATGGCAGCGCCTCGAGCTGTTCTGTAGCGTCGAACCGCCTGCATTCTACGTTAAAACGTTATTTCTCAAAGTTTTATAAGAGAATATCCCATAAACTTGGTCCGAAATTATTGTTTTTTCTTGAGGAAACTTTTGGGATGATTTTTCTATTTAATTCCGCTCGTATGGTTAAAGCAGTTTGTCGACAAAAATACGATTGTGTCTGAGAAGGTGCCATTTTGATTTGAACCCAAGCTAGTTTGAAAGTTTGAAGCGAAAAGTTCGTACGATGGATTTTAACTTGCAAGAAATAGGAAAAATATCGTGATAAAATAAATAAAATGAGTGTAGAACGTGCCTCGAAGGTAGGTTTGATACCGTATTTTTGCCCTTTTATAATTTTTGTTTCCATCTTGACATCTGTAGGTATTGAATGTTTTCATTAATAATCAACTCATTTAAGATATACCTGAATTATTATAGCGGGAAAGCTTTTCCAGTGGCACATATGTTTTTATTCAGAAAAAAATTTAATAATTTTGTATTAATACCTACTGGGTGTTAAATTAGTTAGTACAGCAGGTTTTTTCTAAAAACAATAAATAATTTATTTGTTTTGTTGTAGATTCCAGTCGGTAATACCAGAAAACCTACTCTTTGAGCCATAAATGTACGTTACAGCCTGGAGTTCTAGAAAAATGATAAACTCTGCATAAGACACTTTCTTCAGAATTTAATAGCATTGGTAAAACAATAACATGCTTGTTAGGTGATGCAGTACCCATAATAGGTGTTTGAGGAATGGTCTACATATCTCCAGGAAATACCACACACACACAAAGCTGGTAAGTCAGGCTTACCTTATACAGCAATATTTTTAATATTATTTGTAATATAGGTAGATTTATAATTTTTAAATTTTTGTATGTCGCAAGGCAAATTTATGTTTCATTTATATTAAAAATAGCTTTTTGCCTCTCGGTAATTATTTGCAATATATAAATAACTAAATTAAGTAGATTCTAACGTGATCCACACAAGTTTCACTATTTTATGTGAAATTATCAGTAAAACTTATGGCAGCATTTTTGTACCTGGCGGCCATGTTGGTCTTAATTTAATTTTTACATGGTTTATCGGCTTTAAACCTGGCTTTACATTTTTTTAACAATAGCATTATATTATTGTCGCGCTAGGGGTCGTCAGGGTTGATAAAATAGGCTGCGGTTTACCAAAACACTTATATTGATATCAGGTACAAGCACAATAATACACTTACGTAACTAAGTTGGGTAGCGTAGGGGGCAGCTTCTAGCCGAGTACTTTGTCAGCCTAAAGGGCTGGCGCTATTCGTACTATGCGTACTATTCGTGCGGCACCACAGTGACGCCCTCCTTTTGCACCTCGCTGGTACGCTCTTTATATGAATCCCCCAAGAACAGTTTATACTAACAGTTCAAACTGGTCAGGGTTCATAAAATAAAGGCGAGGCCAGCGATGCAGCACGTAGAGTGGTTTCCGAAATGTTAAATAAATAATATGAAAAATGTATAGAAATTTGGAAAAAATGATGAATATCTGGGGAAATATGACATTTCCCCCGCGCCTGTAAAAGCTAGCCCCTAGCTTTAAAAATTTACACAATACATATATACAAAATATCACATATTTACAAAATACAAATATACAAAACGGAGATATACAAAATATACAATAAACAAATATAGAAACAATATTACAAACACAAACAATTGGAGCTCGCAGGCTCGGTACACTCCGTATTTATTTGGGTGAAATGAGGAATGGTAAAACTAGCTTAAAAATGAAGAATAAAAATGGTTACTGTCCTGGTAGTCTGATTCACATTTACACACTTTCTTTACAAAGTTCTATTATTAGGGAGTTCCAACACGTTACTGATCGAATAGCCTACACACCGACAAAACCCGACACATCTTAGGCGTTGAGGCTCCTTGTCATCTGCTTCTTGCTCAGGCGCAGCGGTCACGGTTCCTGTGTCCTGGGGGTGGGATCGGCTAGTTTTGTTGCCGACTCCCAGTGCAGCAGGGGTCTCCCTCCTCCAAAGAGTTCGGCCACCCGGACTTTGGGTGCCGTTGAGTGCCGTTACTAAGCCGTGATTGACGGGAACTTTGCAGGGCTAATCCTAAGGGTAGTTGTGATCAACCAGTGTCGTCGCGGCTCGTTGTGCAGAAGTTCGGCGTTTGTGAGGGAAGACCAGGCTGGCGAGCCATGGTGGACCGTGCGTGGCTGATGCATGACGCTGGCTCTGTGGATGCGAGCGGCGACTGGCCTTTGGGTTTTTGGTGTGTTTTGTGGCTCTCGATCCAGGTCGTGTGGTCTCCCAATGGTACATGGAAAAAAAAGACTACCGGCAGTTAAAAGGAAAAAACAGTTTATAAATAATGAAAAATAATGAAAACCTACATGATACTATGATGTTTAAGTAAAAGTAGACAGGCTAAGAACATTCACCCGGTTTTTACATAGAACTTTTATTGGTGTCTAAGTATTACTCTATTGGAGACAGAGAGACATCGGTCTCTAATTCATCAGGGAAAAACAAAATTATACACATTTACATAACAATTTAAAACCCAAATATAGCGTAATCACATCATCAAATATTTACCATATTTACCATCCTATTTGTTCATCAATAAAGTCACATAAACTTCAAATACAATTTGCATATAACTCTTAATATTTCACATAAGTCACATAAACTTCAAATGCTACTTGCATATAACTCTTAATATTTCGCATAGGCAGACATTCAACCCTATATGAAGGTCCTCTTCCATGTCTCCCTATACTCACATAATGACTCTTAGCCATTTAAATAACGGTATACATACCACCATCGAGTAGGCGAACATTCAACTCTATATGAAGGTCCTCTTCCATGTTCCCCTACTCGGAAAACATGACTTTTAGTCATAAATAAAATAAATAATCATATACATAACACATATCACCATCAAATAGGCGGACATTCAACTCCGTGTTCAAAGTCATCCTCCATGTCCCCCTATTTGGAAAACATATGACTTTCAGTCATATAAACAAATAAACACCCGATTACAAAATGCATATGGTAATCATTATTGTACGCTATATTTAAATTTACTTAATAATAATAATATTAGACTTAAAAGTATAAAAGAAGTTGGATTTATAAAAAAATTCTGACCCTGATTTATTTTTCAATGTCTCAGTCATAAAATACACCCTTGTTTTTGTTTAACTTATTTTCATTAGACGCCGTATATTACAATTTAACTTTAACAACAATAACTGGGTGAATGGCATTATATAACAGTTGTTTACTTTTCTGCTGATTAAATAAAATAATGAACTGTCTACCTTTACCTTCGTGATTTATTTATACATGAACTTGATAATATTATACGTGATGATTTGTTTGTTTATTAAAAACGCAAAACATTTAATAAAATAAAATAAATGGTATTCTAAATGATTGCACTGACAATCTAAAATTTACTACCGTAATTCATAAATAAGCATATAGTACAAATACGTAAAATATTCTTAAAATTTCCCAAGCATAAAACACTCAAACCAATACATTTTGGGTATACCCTCTTTCATACTAACACAAAACACACATTTAAATACTAACCATTTGTTTGTACCCAACTATAAAAACAAATTTGAAAACTTTATAATTATAATTTTTAAAATTGAATTCATAAAAAAATTGAAAAAATAAAATTCAGTCAAGAATAGCTTGTTCTTTCTTACCATCTTACCATACATCAATTCCCAAAATTCTTTTATCCAGTTGAGCTCCCTTATATATTTTTGAAATTAAATAGATTATTCTTGTTCTTAATTCTCAAGTCCCTTTTTAAAAGAAAAAGTACCTTACATTTAGCCCAGATTGTATGAATAAAGACCATGTATAAAATACTAAGTATCCCTTTCTTTGATTTCCCAAAAGGGTACTAGTTCCATTTTTTCCACAGCTTTTAAAACTTTTTGAAAAAAAAAATCCATTATTTTATTTTTTGGAAGGTCGTCCTATAAAATAAAAAAGAGATTAGTCAGAAAATAAAAAGTAAAAAATGAACATGCTCCTAAAAACAGGTATAAAGTTTTGTATTTGCTGCCCGTGGTCCTGGTTACCGGCAATGGCGGCTGCTCATTAAACATCAGAGGCGAAATATACATATGTACTGTTATTATATTAAGTATCAAACCTAAAAATGATAATAAAATATAAATATCTCTATGGTACCTTATAAAAATGGCGATAAAAGGGCAGTAAAAATATACCTACAAGATAATAATAAAAAAATACTTAAAAAATTGGAAATTGAATGGCGCTTAGATATATGTAAATATATTTATAAAAACAACGATATTTGTATAACACCTTCTTAATAATAT
Organism: Philopedon plagiatum; assembly: GCA_963971165.1. Classification (NCBI taxonomy): domain Eukaryota; kingdom Metazoa; phylum Arthropoda; class Insecta; order Coleoptera; family Curculionidae; genus Philopedon; species Philopedon plagiatum. The sequence goes on along the minus strand of OZ020189.1, from coordinate 64,133,324 downwards.
TACATGCTTAATTGATAACATAACAAGCCCGTGAACCTTGTGTATTGAATTTCAAAACACACTTTAAGTTCATGAGCGACGACCTCAATGTCAAAACAAAATATTATATTTCATTGTCGCCAAATAAATTTAAAAATTTCCTTTTTAATCTCAGGGCCCTTAATTGTTGCTCGTTTGAAATAAAAATTTTTTCGGGTAGTATATTTGGTAAACCTAACGATGTGCCGTTATTAACAACCCTCAACTTCTCTTGCCTTTTTCGTTCTCTTTGAATCTTGTTAAGCTTCCTACGGGCCATAAAAATTAAATAAAAGGGATAACAGGAATAAAAGGTTTAAGGGTTGTTTAGTGAATAACCCCAATATATAATAATTCTGGCCTCGCCAGCGTTAACGGGCACGAGGTGGAACTATTTCTATATTTAGCAGTCTATGTAATCTAATCTCGCCAGCGTTAACGGGCACAAGACAGGACTAACAGTAGACGCTTTGAGGTGGGATTTATAGTAAACCTAGCCTCGCCAGCGTTAACGGGCACGAGGTGGGTTTTCCTATAGGTTCTGTTTGGATAATTTTAATCTCGCCAGCGTTAACGGGCACAAGACAAAATTATGTCAAACGTTTTTTGGGATGAGAATGGGGTAGGAAAATTATATAGACGTAAAAAGCACTGTAAAAATTCCCCTTAAAACCACTGTAAAATAAATACCCTTTAAAAACCAATGTAAAAAAAACCCTGAAAAAAACACTGTAAAAATGCCCTTTAAAAAAAATCACTGTAAAAAATAATTTGACAAAAAAATGCACTATAACGTCCTGAAAAAAACACTTTAAAAATGCACTGAAAAACACTAAAATGACCTGAAAGAGATAGTAAAAATTATAAAACACAAAAGGCCCTTGGCAAGTTAGGAAGAACTTACCAACGAGAAAGAACCAGGCACCTCCACCAAATGTCGCGCTAGGGGTCGTCAGGGTTGATAAAATAGGCTGCGGTTTACCAAAACACTTATATTGATATCAGGTACAAGCACAATAATACACTTACGTAACTAAGTTGGGTAGCGTAGGGGGCAGCTTCTAGCCGAGTACTTTGTCAGCCTAAAGGGCTGGCGCTATTCGTACTATGCGTACTATTCGTGCGGCACCACAGTGACGCCCTCCTTTTGCACCTCGCTGGTACGCTCTTTATATGAATCCCCCAAGAACAGTTTATACTAACAGTTCAAACTGGTCAGGGTTCATAAAATAAAGGCGAGGCCAGCGATATGCAATCGCAGCACGTAGAGTGGTTTCCGAAATGTTAAATAAATAATATGAAAAATGTATAGAAATTTGGAAAAAATGATGAATATCTGGGGAAATATGACATTATTAATCAAAATTTGAAGATATTTTATGGTTTATTTTAGAAAACAATATTTACAAAGAATGTAGGGGTCCTAGTAAATTTCGAACGTTTCTTGGGCATGTTATTAATAATCTTCAGACAAAATAGCTACCAAAATACGTTTTAAACATGTTTATGACGGCTATGTGTTTTAACCGTATTTGTAACCTGAAGCGTGTCGGTATTATTCCCCTTGAGGCGCGTTACGTATGCAACCCTTTACTGTCCAGCTACAAAAGCCTCTAACAGACCACCTCTCTCCTCGTTCATACCTAGGGTATCCGGATTATGGAACAAATTGCCTGCAGATGTTTTCCCTCCCCGTCCCCGCCTCCAATCCTTCAAATCCCGTATCAATAGACTACATTTCCCTTCTCTTCAGACGCCCACGGTACGTTAGTACTTAGACTTGAAGTCTACGTGGGGTGTCTTAGATAAAAAACTCATTAAAGATATAAATTATTATAATGGAGAGCTTTTTCCTGTGACGGATATGTTTTGTAAGCAAACTATTGCTAAACGTAATTGGGAAAATAAAATAGCCTCCAGAACAGCGAAATTTTACTATTACTTTAAGTTTCTTTTCGCCCTGAGGGCTATTATTATGCTAGGAGAGGGTTTTTGTTTAACATAGGACTTAAAACGCAGATTTATTGTAAAAGTATCATTTAAACAAATGCCGTTCTCAAATATAGGTTAATCTAAATATCGACCTTTCAGATCCACAACGTACTGACACATCCTTAGCTCTTAAAATATTGATTAGACTGAACATTTTGGTCATATAAAATGTAAACAAGTTGCAAAATTCGCGTTAGTTTGGTCCTGACTATCTTTTTCATAGCTCTTTTTTATAAAAAAAAATTACTTTGGACAAATTTTCTTCAAAATCAATTTTTGGCTGGGTTTTTATTTTACATAAAGGAGGGGTAATCCGCGGGTTATGTTATGTTTTCTTTATTTCTTTAAAACAATTTAGAGGAGTCATAAGGGTAAAAAACGATAAAAAAGCAACCTGAAGCACGAACTTAACGATATTTGTGAGGAAAATTAAACTGTTTGTCAACATAGGGCTAAAAACTCAGATCCATTGTAAAAATATCATTTAATAGACTTAATTAATAATAATAATTAACAAATATTTCAATATCACATATTGAAAATTACACTTTTTTAAAACAAACGTTTACTACATATATTAATAATTTCAATCTTCTTTTTGTATGGTGTATTAACGTTGCATCCATCTTAGTTGATTATATGTACTCTTCACGTCTGGTTTCTTATATTTCCTTTTGGGTGGAAATAACTTGGATATAATATTTATATATTTCCAATTTTTACTTGATCGTATAGGTCTATTCCTCAGAAAACCACATCTGTGTGCGTCGGATAATAACAGAATTTCCTTATACTGATTCAGTTCATGGCTGGTATATTTCTTCGGGCGCTGATGAGTTAACAAATTCAATAACCCATCCGTTAACGTATACTTTTCTTCATCTATCAACAAAATATCCCCATTAAATTCAATAAGTTTGTTGCCAATAAACCACCCAGCATCTGTTTTTCTGAATCCGAAAACATCTTCGTCCGATAGTGCAAGAAGTTTAAATTTTATGTCGCGTTTCAACATGTTACTCATACGACGTCTGAATGAATAATGCCGTTTTCAAATATAAACAGTTTTTATAACGGAGCACTAACGGGTACCATACATTACATAATCCCTAAAGGAACAGCGTACAAACCCAGAAGGAACGGAACAAACAAAAAATGTGATACAATAACATAGTACATAGTACAACATAGAGAAAAAAACACGTGAAATTTGTTTAGAAAAAGTAACAAATAAAATACCTAAACGCACTCTTTTTCCCAGGGTAGTCAGAGCAAAAATTCAACTTTTTCGCAAATTACAAAATGTTTCTTTCTTTACCAAAAGAAATCCCAGTGGGCTCACCATTAAAACCCCTAAATTTGGTGTGGTTCCTGTAGTAGGAACAGAGATATACAACTTTGAAATTTCACTGCGTGCCGCTGAGTGACAGGGTCACACGCGCGGCGCCGAACGCTAATTGTGCAAGTATAGCCTGCACTTGACAGATTTTTTTATTGTTTCAGAGGTAAACTTCATTTGAACACCGCATACCTAAGAAATCTTTCAAAATGGGGGCAGACAGAGCCGAGACAGTATGGAAATGTAGTTTTCGGCAAGACGAATTCAACGATAAATACATATATGATGTATATATTTTTTTTAAACTGGAATGAGAAGCCTCAGCCTGCAGTTCCAGCTTAACCAAGGTATGTGTTTGTAAGTGCATATTGTTCACGCTAAATATACTTGTTTTCTTCTGTAAAATAAGGCTATCGCTTTAAGAAAAGGGTTGTTTTTGTTCAACCCATGAATGAGGGTTAATATAGCTGCTTCTGTCGACGGGGCCCTCTAGGGCACGTTTTAGAGTCAGACAAGCAAAATGTAATACAATACCATAGAGATAAAAACGTGTTATTTTTAAAATTAGTTTACAGTATGTGTTATATAGATAGCTACAGAATAAATATTACATTACTTTTAGATTTCTTGGTAAAGGAAGGCCGTTATTCCTTCAGTCACCTAAATTAAAAGAAAATATGGAAACATAGACCAGTACAGTCACAGCAGCATAGATTTTATTATAAGAAAATCTGGAATAGGAGTTCTAAAATCGCAGTTCCTGTAAAATCGAGGTATGTATTTGTAAGTATTTTTCACGCCAAATATACATGTTCTCTTCTGTAAAATAATGACATCACTTGTTTGCTATTTGCCTACCAATTTTAATTTATGTTTGAAATTTTGTTTGCGCAAAGAATGCCCACGAAATATCCTCTATAAGTAATTAGGTATAAAGTGTACCTTTTTGTAATTTTTAGGCATCGTTACCAGTGATGGGTCAACCAGGATGTTACCCCCCATCCCCAGATCTAGCTACACAATTTTCTCATATATGTAGCTGTTCACCACCGAGCTGTGAAGAAGAAAAGAACAATGACAGCGCATAATTTTATAAAATAGCTTTTAATACTTCAAAGAAAAATGTCACATCCTATATCTTCTAATAGAATTCAAGTTAAAAATTTAATATGTAAAACCCCATGATGTGTGTGTTAATTAAATATATTCCAGCCAACTAGCAGTCAAGGGTTTAGCATTGGGTATTTTTATGTTATATTTCATACAACTTTTAAACTATAACTTAACCATGCATAAGTGTTTAGTATTAAGTATTTTTAATAAATATGCCACCCCTTCTGTCTTTTAATGCGATATCGCACGCACGTAAAAAAAAATACCTGATATTTTTTAAAACATACTCTAAAGACGGCTTTAAATCAGTAACCCGGTCATGACTACGTCACCTTATTTGTCGCCATTGCTCCATATACTTAATATCTAACCTAAAAAATCAAAGTATTAAGATTAAATGAGGCATTGTTGCCCTATGGTCTGACTAGTTTACGATTTGGTCGCTGAATTAAAAATGGCTACACCTGATCGTCTTTATTGTCTATGCCTATGCGCGATAATACGTGTAATATTTATTTGATCTTGAAACAATCATCGTACACCCGAGCATTATAAACGCATAACCACAGAAAACCGAAACTTAGTTTCGGTTTTCTGTGCGCATATTACATAACATAACAATTACATAACTTTGAAACAAATTGCCATTATAGATGCCCGCCCTCTAAAATACATAACCTTTTAATAAATACGTCACAATAAAATACTTACGGGCATCAAGTTTTGTTTAAGCTCAACTCTCTTTCAAGGTTGATGTTTTGGCCTATGTCAAATTTGGTTCAGGGTCAAATGGTTGTGGCCTAAGCAGCTCACGCCTGAGTGGCTAAGAAGACCGACAATAACTAATGCTTATGTAGTTAAGACCTGTTTTGGCCATTGACGAGTTTGGTTCAAGATCAAATAATTAACACCCAAGTAGTTAAGGCCTAAGTAGCTCACGCCCAAGTGGCTAAGAAGAAGACCAAAGACAGCGGTAACTAATGCCTAAAGACCTGCTTTGGCCAATTACAAATTCGGTTCAAGGTCAAATAATTAATACCCAAGTAGTTAAGGCCTAAGTAGCTCATGCCCAAGTGGCTAAGAAGAAGACCAAAGACAGCGGTAACTAATGCCTAAAGACCTGATTTGGCCAATTACAAATTCGGTTCAAGGTCAAATAATTAATACCCAAGTAGTTAAGGCCTAAGTAGCTCATGCCCAAGTCGCTAAGAAGACCAAAGACAGCAGTAACTAATGCCTAAGTAGTTAATGCCCAGTGTAGCGCGCGCCTGATGTAGTTAGTGCCATATGTAGTTAGTGCCATATGTAGCTAACGCCATCGGTAGCTAACTTCACTCTGGTAGCTAACGCCCAGATCTTCTGAGACTCAAGTAAGGGAATACCTACTCAAGAGTTTTCTGATGGAATTCTTCTGATTTTTTCCAAAATATTGCTCTGATAATGGTTTCGTGTTTTTCTGTCAGCATGAGTTTTGACATTAGTCAAAATGACAAGTCTTCAGGCAATGCAGGAAACATGACTATGTACCGTAGGACAAAAAAATATATAACTACCTATCTATTCAATAATAAAATTATTTTTACTAACTTCCTGTCTAAGTATTGGTAGCCAAATTCTGTTTATATCTACAGAAAAATTAGGTATAAACAGAATTTGGCTACCAATACTTAGACAGGAAGTTAGTAAAAATAATTTTATTATTGAATAGATAGGTAGTTATATATTTTTTTGTCCTACGGTACATAGTCATGTTTCCTGCATTGCCAGAAGACTTGTCATTTTGACTAATCTCAAAACTCATGCTGACAGAAAAACACGAAACCATTATCAGAGCAATATTTTCGAAAAAATCAGAAGAATTCCATCAGAAAACTCTTGTATCCTTTTTTAATTATTTTTTATAATTACTTAGTTCATTTTTAATTTAGTTAGTTTGAATTTATTAGATTCTTTGATAACGAGACATTAGGTCTCGAAACGTCAGAAAAATTATTTTCAGATTAGGTTTTAGACCGAATATATACTACACTAGAGATAGATTAGGGTTAGGCATACTTTTTATAATTAAAAGTCACTGACAGTGTACAGAACATTTCTTTTTTCAGGATTTGTTTTTTGTTTAAACGCAGTGACTTTTATTATTTTTAAAAAATATTTATTTTCCTTAACAGTAGAGTGGCGTAACACCCAAACAATAAATCTTTTAAATATGAATCCGCCACAATCATACAGAGATTATTTATACTTTATCTTGTTGAGATACATCTTATCACCATAATATTTACATCCGAACTAAACCTAAAAATGAAACTATGTCATGTAATATATCCCAAGAATCCGCTAGAACATCAGAAGGATGCTATTTAGTGTTTTTCGAACGTCTTTAGGACGCTATTAGGAAGTCTTTAGAACAGCATCTGAACACCATCCGAACAGGATCCGAACACTATCCGGGCAGGACCGGACACTATCCGGACACTATTGGGACACTATCCGGACCCCAATAGGACGCTACTACCATCTTTCAGATAGCTAATAAATAGACCCTGTTTCTAGCAGCTTTGCTTATTGGTGATCTGGTTCTTCGCAAAGAGGTTAATAAAATAACACATAAATACAAAGAATACAAACTTTTTATTTCAAACATCTAGATACATTTCTATGGATAATTTTTCTAAGAGTTTTAAGTTTATCTGGAGCGTTGGAAAAGTATTGTGTGTTGTGTTTGTTCTCTGGAACTGATAAAAAAATATCTAGCATTACTGCTGCCTCCATATCTGTGCTTATACTAGGATCTTTGTACACAAACTTCGTACGGTCTACGGATGACATCATATGTTTTATAACTTTAACGGTGGGATCGTAAATTTCTCCTTCAAACACGTTCCAAAAATGAATGTTGCCTCCTATTTCATCGTAGAAAATCTTTCCGCATTTTGGTTCTACATGTACATTATATTCTTTAGCAAGTTCCCAAACCATTAAAGTTGCAGGTAAATAGAACCCATAATAGTGGTTTCGACTAAATACTTCTTCAATGTTGGCAAGAATAATTTTTACTATTTCTGCCATGTTACTTGTCTGCCGGTCAACGGTATACTAACCATTTCTTATAAGCTATTCCACTTAGATTACAAATTTCGTCTACATCACTCCCTTCTTCGTCCTCGTAGATTACAGTATGTAATAAGATTTACGAATCAAATATAAATTCTTATTTATAGAATTCAATTACTCCAAGTTGTTCCAGTTCTTGTAAAATGCTCCAAATCTCGTTCATGTTATTATTGTTGCCAGCCTGATTGGAGGCTTCTAGATTTTTTCAGTCTTCCAATCAGCTCGTTTACGTCATCATAGTACACAAATTCTTTGAGTTTTTCGGTGTATTCCATTAACGCTCGACCTTGTTGAGATTCTTGTTGTAGGTGTTTTTGCTGATTTCGTTCTAAGTTTCGAAACTTCTGCCGATACTGAGAGTAATGGTTTAACAATATTTTTATATTTGTCAGATCTATTTCCTTTTAACTGACCACTATCCTTTCGGTAGAGGTTTGTTCGTAAAAGAATATCTTTGTATTGTTCCTCATCTTCCTTTTTATGATAAATAGGTTTTTTTTTTTTAAAACAGAAGATCGTAGAGCCCTTGAGTTCATCGGTATTCAATATCGCCTACTTGAATATCGCCATTTTTCAAAAAATCAACCCGTGAATCTCCCAGTTTCCATGCATCAGTTTCAATATCGTGCTTAAGACCCTGTGTTAGATCAATATCAGCTGAATCTCTCCAATATTTTGATATGTATTCTCGAGCAATTTTAGGATATTGATTGATAAAGTCGGGAAATGCAGAAACATTTTCTCTATAAGAGGTTTCTAGATCCTCTTTTAATTGCGGTATGGATTTTTCTTCTACAAAAACATCATCATCATCATCATAGTCGTTATTGGATAAATCTCGATATTCGATTTCGGCCTCTTTTGATGGGAATTTCGCCGGATAAGTAGGTTCACTTTGCTTGATTTTAGGCTCATTTTCTCGAATTTCTGATTCTTCGGCTTTAATCTTTCGCTTTTTCGTTTTCCGCGATGTCTGTACTGAATTTTCTACAAGTTCCTTTAGGGGGTTTGCGATAGGTTTCCAGAACTTGTTTCGTGCTTCATCTCCTTCACCCCGCTCCAACTTTAAAGCCAAGTATTTTTTTCTTACTGTATTAGATGCTTGAATTATTCGACGCTTAACATATTTATCAAGCTTACTAAATTGTGAAGTCATAGTAACAACACAGAACAGTAATAATAGACTCGTATATTTATACGAGTCTATTATTACTGTTCTGTGTTGTTACTATGACTTCAAACACGTTCCACGTTGCTATTTAGCAAAACAGCCTGTTTCGTGGAAAACACCCTGTTTTTGAATGAAAAACAGCAGTTTCAGGAAACAGCTATGAAACAGCTACTAGCAAACCCTGTTTCTAGAGACTTAACACATCTTGCTTCTAAGACGCCGAGTGTTACACTGAATCTCGAGGGTTTAGGGTATGATATGAGTATCAAACTTGTTGTGTACCTAATTCTTTCCAGTCCTATTGGCGGCTTTATGTCAAAAGAAAATAGTCTGTATCTACGTATGCAGTTCTTAAAGATCTTTGAACGAAATTTTTATTTTAAATTCAGTCCGAAAAGGGGGATGGACTGGATGCTTATTTTTTTAACTGATAAATGTCTGATTATTAGTAGCAACATTAGTACCCTTATATTTTTGAAGAAAATAGTCTGTATGTTGTTTATATATTAGCAAGTACGAATAGGAATTACTGTTTCCAGAAACAAGACCTATTTCTTAGTTGTTTCATAGCTGTTCAGGAGTTGTTTTTAGAAACAGGGTATGTTTTTTAGCTGTTAAGTGGTTGGGCAGTTAGACGTTTAAGTGGTTTCCTAAAACAGGGTCTGTTTTTATCTGTTAAGTCGTTGAGCAGTTAGATGTTTAAGTGGTTTCCTGAAACACGGTCTGTTTCTAAGTTGTTTTTACCTGTTTAGAAGTTGTTTCCAGAAACAGGAGTCTGTTTCTTAGTTGTTTTTAGCTGTTCTTAGCTGTTTAATAGCGGTTTAGGAGCTGTTTTCCAGAAACAGGAGCTGTTTTGGCTATTTTATAGCGGTTTAGGAACTGTTTTCCAGACTTTGTCTACATTCTAATATTTTTAAACCCCATACAGTTGTTCTATTTCATTATTGTAGGATATCAATTTCCTAAACCTTGCTTTCGCCTCTTTTAACTTGATATCATCATCAGCATCCGGCAGATCTCTATGTAATATTGTCACCAATCGTTTTTTCCCTCATTTCCATCAACCCTGACTAGTCACCCTTGCGACTTAGTGAACGGAGTCCGGTGGCGACGGCGCGGGTCATTTAGACGCGCGCCGGTCTATCGGCCCGGAGCGGGGCAGAGGGGTCGACCTGGTAGGTGTGATGAGCAGCGAGACGTCAGTTGGTACCTGAAGCCAAGCGAGTCTGCGACGTCGAGAGCCACTTTCCCCCGTCAACGTGCTTTTAGGCAATATACAGGTAGGATTCTTTCTGGGTTATTTTAAAAATGTGTAAAATATAATATTTCTTTTAATTTAATAAATATAGCTGCACAATTAATTATGAAGCCAGTTGTTTTAATAAGATCTCGTGACAATCTTGGAGGCTCCGTGTTCGGTCAGAACGGCCGTAATTTTTCTGAATAATTACCTTTGGTTTCATTTTTAGTTATGCAAAATTCGCAAACTGTTTATTGTACCGATTTTTTTTATTTTGTTTTATAGGGGAAAAATGTATTTTTGAAATAGATATGAATTTATTAAAATATTATTTGCTGGTAAAATTCCAAAAAGGTCATGATCAAGGTTATCGTTTTTTATTTTTTGCGGATTGACCAAATGTTTTTTAGGCACATTCCTGGTGCGAAGTGAATAATCTTTCATGCTTTTAACGGTATTATTTTATATTTAAAATTTATTTAGAGCGTCTTTAAATAAATATTTTATTGGCTTGTGTTACATTTTAGGACGTTTTCTATGGATAAACTTAGTTTATTCATAGCAGTTGGCAGACGCAATTTTGGGAGACATGAAGTGGAATGGAGCAATGACGTACTTAGATGACATCCTAGTCTATGGAAAAAATTTGTAAGAACATAACGAGAACCTAAGAAAAGTACTGTCAAAACTAAAAGCAACTGGTCTAAAGCTAAAACCATCTAAGTGCCAGTTTGCGTATGAAGAATTAACAGTACTAGGCCACACCATTAGTGGGCGAGGTATTCTTCCAGATTCTTCCAAACTTGAAGCAGTACACCATTTTGCAACTCCACGAAATAAAAAAACACTTCAAAGTTTTCTAGGACTCGCCAACTATTATAGAAAATTTATCGAAAAATTTAGTGTCATTGCCAGGCCGTTATACGATTTGCTGAAGAAAGATACACCATTTTGGTGGACATCAGCTCAAGAAGAAGCTTTCCAGATATTAAAAAGAAAATTAGAATCACCTCCAGTGCTAACTCACTACCTTCCCAACGCAGAAAAAGAGCTACATGTAGACGCATCAGACCAAGGGATAGCAGCAGTACTCTTACAAAAAATGAACGAGGAAATGCATCCCATTTGCTATGTGTCCAGAAGTCTCACAAAAGCCGAAAAAATTATGGAGTTGGAGAAAAAGAAGGTCTAGCCATAGTATGGAGTTTAAAGTATCTGAGAGGCTATATTTGGGGAGAACACATAAAAATCTTTTCTGATCACCAGCCACTGTGTTGTCTGGAGAATCTCAAAAATGTTACAGGGAGATTAGCTAGATGGAGCTGCAAACTACAAGAGTTTGATTACGAGATAATCCACAAATCAGGGAAATGCAATCAAGACGCAGACTGTCTTTCCAGACAACCCTGTTTCCAGGCAACACTAAAGGACGAGTATGATGCCAATGAAATTCCCACATTTTTGCTACCCTTAGTGGACATCACGGAGTTCCAAGAAGAAGATACAGTCGTGTCAGACTTACTACAGGCAGTCCAGGATCCGAATTATGGCAATTCACATTTGCAACGTCGTGCAAAAAATTTTACTGTTAAAGATGGTGTGCTATATAAAAAGTCGGCTGTCCCACACCAGAAGGACAAGTTGGTAATCCCTCAAGGACTGAAAGCACAACTGATGCAACAGCTGCATTGTGAGCCATTGTCGGGACACCTAGGATATGCAAGAACGTATGACAGAATAAACACACGTTATTATTGGGATAAAATGCATCTTGACGTAAATAAATTTATTAGGGGATGTCCTGATTGTCAGACGAGAAAAGGGCCAAATAATGAAAAACCAGCAGGTGATCTGCAACCAATAAAGATTGATGATTTGCAGCCTTTCGAAATGATAGGCATAGATATTTTAGGACCCCTAACAAAAACAAAAAGTCAAAATAATAATATAGTTGTTTGTACAGATTATGTGACCCGTTATGCAATAACCAAAGCAATACCAAGTGCAAAAGCAGAAGAGATAGCATCGTTTTTGGTGGACCAAGTAATAAGCATCCATGGAGTACCAAAGAAAATATTGTCATAGTTATTTTATTATGGATTATTTTATTAATTATTTCTAAAATCACACTTTATTTATATAAAGATTATTTTGTCAATAACGATGAATAGACACTCTGTTATTCGGTGGACTTGGTGACGACATTGAAGGTCAGCTTGGTTTTGTTTAACTTTATTGAGTAAGTCAAGGTATGCTGACCTAGCAATGCACCGATGGTCGATAACTGCATAATGGAGTGATAGGTAGTCGTTCTTAAGATGTCGAGATAAGACATGTGCCCGTTGGTCGGGAGAAGAGCCGCCCTTATAGAGAAGATGTAAGGCAAGTGTATAAGTAAGTGCCTCATTTCATTTATTTAAAGCCAAACTTTATTTTATTGTTATTATTGTTGATTAATTATTAAATGTTATATTTTTTATAACCTGTTTTAACATCATTCCCTCCATACGATCCCAGAGACTCTTACTTAGTCTCAGTCGCAACAACCCCCGTTGTGACATTTGGTGGAGGTGCCGTTTTTACTCTCCATACACAATAAATTATAACTTTTTTGGTGCAAAAATTAAATATTCTTTAATAAATTCTGTCCATTGTGTGAGAGTAGGCATAAATTTTCTTTAAGTATAGATAAACATTTTGATTAGAATCTGAGGGAATGAAGTATATTTTAATTAAATTGTATAAAATAAGAGTTGGCAATTTTTTACTTTACGTCTATAATAGAATAAGTGGTGCAAGTTAATTTTAATTTTTTCGGCCTCTTCAAAAAGTATTCTGAAATTTTAATGGTAATTTATATAGGTACAATTTTTGGTTTTATTCAAAATAAAACTATATTACGATACATTTTTTCACGTTGAGTGTTTATTTTAAATATAATATACAAGTTTGTCCCTTAAAGAGAAGTAAAAAATGAGTTTGGAAGAAGTTTTAAATACCCGTATTACACCAGTGCTACCTCCATATTTTCAGGCACCTATTTTTTGTCCTAAGAGTAATAATTGTGTTTTATTTCTCAGAGAATTTAATAAAATTTCTGAAAGAAACCGCTGGTCTGGCAAAGACAAAATTTATTATTTTTTATCATCATTAGAGGGTGTTGCCTACATTTGGTATAGTAATTATATTAAACAATCGGAAAACCTAAAGAAAAATTGGGAGGAAGTTTCCCGAGATTTTTTATTTGAATTTGGAGGGAAATATGAAGTTTCAAAATTTGAAATCAAACTGCTAAATAAGCAACAGCAGCAAAATGAAAGTATTAAAGATTATTATTACGATACAATCATGTTATGCGACATTATTGATCCTAAAATGCCGTTAGATACAATTATAGGATACTTTGAAAAAGGTCTACATCCTTCCTTTAAAGAAAAGTATAAATTTCTGTACGACCCAGATCTTTCAAAAAATGATTTTAATCAGCTTATTCTCAAACTGCACAACATATGGGAACTAACGGTTAACCGCCGGGTTATTATCAATGAAAAATGTAATTTTCAATACCTAACCAGCACCCATGTACAATCTAATCAAAACGTTTTATTATTACACCCTACTCAACCTTACAATACAAGTGAAAAAGAAACTATAATGGACCAAACAAATGAAAATTTACACCACTGCTTAAAACAAGAGACAACTTCTAAATCAGCATTCTTAAAATCGGCTAAAACTACTAAAGACCATGAACTAACTAACAACAAAATTAAATCAATTGTTTTGAAAACTAAAGAACACGATATTAGATATTTGGAGCAATTACGAGATAATTTTGCGGTAAATACAAATCTTTTTAATAAATTGGATATTATACTATATAAATGGCCTTATATTGACAGAAATAAAATCAAAATTGACGTCACAACAAACTCGAACCAACCAGTTACTATATTTAAAAACAGAACTCTAGGACGCTTTTTATTACCGCCAAACACTTTAACGGCGCAAAGTATATTTGCTTAAAAAGAAATAGGTCAAAGGGAAAAATAAATAAAGAAAAACCTAATAATTATTCTTTTACATACCTTTATTTTACATAAAATAATATACACAAAGAGTTTTTTTTTGAAAATTTTGTTTTAAGTAAATGCTATTTATTGTATCCTGACGTTTACATACAAGAAGTAAAAATATATTTTTCTGTATTACAGTAACAAAGAACTAAGTCAAAGTAGGGGCGGATCCTGGATTTAGGAAAGGGGGGGGCTAGACTTAAAGCGTTGCTGAAACTTAAACATCTACCCCCAAATTCACAAAGAAGTTTTAAGACTTAAGGTTTAAAAAAGGTCTTAGTGATTAATTATGGAACGAAATATATATTTATTGGTAGAACATTCTTAGCAAACACTAAAAATCTAAGCGGTCCAGTCCGACATTAGCGACCTCCGTGGTCGTATCTGACAAAATAAATTAATAACTTCATCAATGTTCACTTTTCGAGTTTTATGGATGTAGGCTAAAGCAAGTCCATTTAATCTTTCTTGTCCAATTGTAGACCGGAGGTAGGATTTTAGTAGTTTTAAAGCAGAGAAACTTCTTTCACCGGTGGCAGTTGTCACAGGTAGTGTGGCAAAAATTCGTAGCAAAGTTTGTATATTTGGAAAACACATTGTGGAACAATTGTTTAGGGCATCGGTGCAAGTTTTGGGTTTGGTTTTAGAATCAATCCATTTTTCCCTCCAAATGCCTAATTCTGCCTTCAATTCTAAAACAGAACCCGACAAATCTTGTTCGTAATTTGTGGCAGTTGTTATAATTTCGTCGTCTGTATATTTATCTAAATTAAATGGAATTATTCCTTCGAGTGGTAATACTTTACATACTTCATCAAATCTTTCTGCCAATTGAGTATTAACATGGTCCAAAAAAGGTAAGAATATTATTTTTCTAAAGTAATCTTTCTCGTTAGAAGCAAAGATGTTGCTTCTTTGTGTTTGTCTTTTGCATACTCTGGGCATGGTAATATTGCAACCAATTTTTGTTGCAGCTTCACAAGACTCAGTGTATATGACGTTAAAATTTTGTTCTTGGTTTTCCCTAAAACGATTTAAAGTATTCTTTACTATATTTATTTCTGATAGGGCTGTAGAAAGGTCCTGTTCAAGATTTTGTAATGATCTGCTTAAGTTTAAAGTATAAGCTAAAATACATGAGGTGACTTCCAGGGCAATTATGAAATCACTTCTCCTAATAGTGGCACTAAAACTCATAGCTTTACTAGAAGTTTCAGAGTCCTTAGCATGTTCTAAAGTCTCTAAGGCCGTGGAAATCGGGTCTAGAAGTTCCTTGAAAGTCAAGACACTTTCGTGTCGTTCGACCCAACGTGTGGCACAAAGTGGTTTCAACTTATTTTTTCTGTTTTCTGGCAAATTCATTTCTGCAACTGCTTCTTTTAAAACATGGACTCTTTTAGCTGAAGAGCTAAAAAATGTACAAACCGAACCGATAATTCCCATCATATTTCTGATTTCCGGCACCTCGCAGCTTTTTGAAATAACAAGGTTCAAGCAATGGCTTAAACAATGTGTGTAAATTGCCAGGGGTTGATCTTTCTTGATAAGTGCTTGAACTCCATTAAATTTCCCAGCCATGTTACTACCGCCATAATACCCTTGACCTCTTAGGTGTTCAAAAGAAAGTCCAAGCTCCTTTATTTCCTTCTCTATTGCATTTTTAATACTTTCACCTGTAGTAGATTGTAATTCTACAAATCCTAAAAAGCATTCCTGGATTTCGTTTGTTTTATTTACGTATCGCAAACAGAGGGTCATTTGTTCTTTACTGCTAATATCTGTTGTTTCGTCACATAGTATTGTGAAAAACTTTGACTCTTTTATTTCGTTCACTATTCGCGATCTAATAACGTCGCCAATGCATGATATTATTTCGTTTTGAATAGTTTTGCTTATCATGGTACAATTTTTACCCGCAGAAGCTAAATGATTTTTTAACTCATTGTCGCCCGATTTGATACGAAATTTTAATAAATTTCTGAACAGACCACCTTTACTTTCCGAAAAACTGCCTTTTTCTTCATCATCATCTTCCTCTAGTTTAAACTCACCGTCATCCCTATGCCCTCGCAATGGCAATTTATTAAAAGCGCAGAACAAAACGGTTTCTACTATGGGAATCAAACGTTTTTTATTGGCTTGAATCATTTTGGTCTTTTGTTTATCCAGCTGCATAGCAACACTCACTGGTTTTTCAGACTGTTGTATTTTTAAAAACTCATCCGCCTTTATTACGGAGAAACGGTGGTAATTGGTAGTTTCGTGCTGAGAAAATACTTCACGGGCTTTCTTATATTTTGCAAGTGGTTCTTTAATCATGGTGTTTAGCTCCTACAAAATAAAACGAAAGTCAGAACAGAACACGAGCTTATTTAAGTAAAACAAAACATGTCTTCAAAAGATTTTATACTTAGATACCTGACTTCCAACTCCGGCCCCGTCCGGTGCAAATATTACGCAAAATCTGCAAAAACAACCATTTTTGTACTCGCTATATGATAACCAACTATATTGTTGAAGCCATTGGTAGCTAAATTTACGCATCTGCTTTCCTTCTTTTTGAAGCGCAAAATTATAATTTGAGTCGGGTATCCAGCATTTAGACAAAAAGGCAATTTTTTCATAGTCGCTTAAACGTTGTCCAACAGCAAAGCCGATATCAAAGGGTTTTTTTCTTGTCTGAAAAAAAACAACATTTTTTTCAACTTTAGGAGTCGTTTACTACAAATACGTTTTTAAAAACTTAATACGACATACGATGTGTATAGGTTATTATAACCTATACACGTCGTATGATAACCGTTATCAATTTAAATAACTTAAATTGGGATTCAGATACTTACTGTTTCAGATATATTGTGAGCACTATCACTTGAGGGAAAAATTTTACTTGGTCCAGGTCCAGGCTGAACTGAAAATACGTCCACATTCGATTTCTTTGAAACAGGTTCATCTTGATTCTTTTTATTTTTATCTAAAGATTCCTTATTAAAAAAGTCAAGTATTGTACGCTTCATCACAAGACAAGAATAAGTATATTTTTTGTTAAATCACAGTCACACTACACACTACTGTCACTACACCACGACCACAAATCAAAGTCTGCCGTCCTACGGAAAAAGCCGCCAATATATCTAAACAATAGGAGTCAAATTACCGCCGGGCGCGCTGGCTTGCAGCTTCCCGCAAAGCTATGTTGCAATGTTGGTGTTCGTGTTCGTTAATTTGTATTTAATAATACAATATAGGTACTGGTGCTGAGGTTGACTGAAGTCACGGGGCAATTATGATATTATGTTGTTGTTGGCCGGTCAATGGGGGGGCTTGAGCCCCCGAAGCCCCCCCCCCCCCGTAGATCCGCCACTGCAAAGCGTTTGTTAAAGTGTGCATATACATATACATATGTACGTATGTACATATGTATGTATCTACGGTTCTTCACATTTGTTTCTCTACTAAACCTTTATTTCAGAATATACAATACGTTAGCAAAAAAGGTGCTTAATTATACCGGAAAATGCTTCTTTTATAAATAATTTTTCTAGTTGAATGTAAGATTTTAAGCAAGTATGAGTATCAAAGTATGAGTTCAAGTACCTATCTAACACCTGAGATATTTCTCGTTTTAATTTGCACTGATTTTTCTTTGGTTCAAAATTTAGTGTAAAATTGATTTTTTATTTATCAACATTGCATACTATTTTAGTTCCAAGTCAATATTTTTATGCAGAATTTGCAATTTTTTTTTAATGTCCACAATACATTTCGTCAGTCTCCTCTTGATACATTTTCTATGTTTTTTTGTTTACGTTGGAAGACAAAATCCAAATTATACTACTTGTTTATACTTTTAATTTTTGTGCCGTAAAAAATCTATTTCTGGTGTGTAATTTATTTGCAATTAAACATTATGCACATAGGCGATATGCAAGAAAAATAACAGAAAAATTTGATTAGATTTTTATTTTTAATTTAGTAGGTACTAATTTAGTTTTAGTACTAGTTACAAATTTTAAAATGTGTTTTATCATGCGAAAAAAGAATAAATCAAGTTTTACGCAATTAACGAAGACCACTGGTAAATAAGGGCATTAATGTGTTGTATTTTTAACATAATAGCCAGTGATAATTTTCTTTTCAATTTCAGAAGTTTGTTTAAAAAATTAAATATTTCTTCAATAACTAACTAGTAAACATATCAACATTTTATTATTATTGCTTGCGCTTAAAGGAATATTAAATATTATTAGACGTAATTGTTATATGTACGTCCAAGGTTTAAAAAATATTTTTTGTTATCAAAAGCTTACATAATTTAGCTTTATTTCAAGTTCGTAATAAATCATAATAAACACTGCTGACCCAGAGATGGTAGGTACCAAGAATTTTATATTATTATACAATAATGGCATAAGTACTCATTCATATTATTTATTTTTTTATTTTTATGCATAATCAAAGGAATTATGAAAAACTAAAGGGAAAAAGGGTTTATGCGTGCAAAACCAAAGTAGTTTTTATCCAGAATTATTATCTAGTTAATCCCACATATCGTTACTTATAGTTTTTTTATTGGCGCCAGCATAGCGCAGGTAATTTGTTTTCTTTTGTCAATTTTCTTGTATCTACAGAGAGCCTCTGATCCTTATCGTCGGTTAATTTTCATTGGAAAATTTCCCTCCTTTCGTAGGAGAGGGGGAGTTGTGACAATTTAATTTCGGCCCCAGTATCAGAGTTTGTTTTAAGGGTTAGTTTTGTTGACGAACGCCTGTTTTTACTTAATTATTTACCTTGATTGAGAAGTTCTATTTTCGTTCTTCCACTATGTGGCCCCCTTCCCTTGCTTTCCAGGCTACCCCCTGGGAGTGTTGTTTGTCTTTTATCTCGTCCAATTCAGCTTGACATCAGCTGTCCTTCGTTCGAAGCTTGCAGTTTGTGTTAACATCTTTCTCTCTTGTTTGGGCCCTGAATTTTTGCCTTGCTTAAAGTCCCCCTGTGTACAGACAGTCCCTCTTAGTCTATTGGTGTTAACATGCTTTTTAGAATAAATTATAAGGGGATACCTACATATTTTCAGACGTTTTCCAGCTGTTAGCATTTTCTCTCGTCATTGGATGGGATTTAATCCTAGTGTCTTCCCACCTGCATTGTGCTCTTTAACATTCGGCCTTCATGTTCTCGGACCTTATTTTAGAATTTAACTTACTTTATTCTTATTTTTATTTAATTAAGCGATTTGTTTTGAAGTTTGGAGCAGCTGTAGGTGGTATGCTTTCGTTTACGGAACTATAAGACGGGACTGTTTCCAGTTCGGACCGCGAGGTCGATTCAGGTAGAGACGGTGCATCGGGGGTAAGAATCAACTGATCTGTTCGCATACACGAACAGTCCCAAAGCGCTTTTGGGAGCCGTCGATTTATGAACACGGCTGCTGCAGTGGCATTTTCGAGTGTGGGAAGGTTGCAATTTTGTAGCACTACGTCATCGTTTTCCTTTCTGTAGTTTCGACATTCGGGGTTTCAGCTGTTAGTATTTGGATGCATCGTACTGAAATAGTGCGTCTCGATCAGTACCGGCGTAGGTACCTATAACGGTCTGTAATTCCGTGACTTTATTGTTTCACGCCAGGGGCCTCTGTACGATTGTAGTGTCTTTGTTTGGGAGCGTGGCGACAATTAGGGTTCTAAGTTTCTGTGGTTTTCGCGTTTGTTTCTCAGTATGGGGTTTAAGACTTGTGCAATTCCGCATTCGGGGTCATTTGGGGGAGCAGCTTCTAGTCCATGCTTAGAATTGGTAGAAATTTAGTAATTCTTGTCGATGTGCCGTGACGCCATCTTGAGACTCTATTACTTACTGTCATGAGTTTCCACTCAAGGTCACCGCTTTTTCTTCCCCCGGGTCATTGGATGTTCTGTGCAGCCTTTTGGGCTTGCGCAGATATCAACCCTTTTGGGTTCAGTGGCAAAGAACGAAGAACGTCTGGCATTTTCCATCTTGCTTTGCGACGAGATTGTCTGACAATTTCGATCGATGTAATCAGCCATTATCATCGGCCTGACGATTTGGAGACCGCCGGTAGCTTCCCCCGTTTTTGGTGTTTTGTATGTAGAGTCTTGAATTTCGAACCCTCTTTGTTAGGAGGGTCTTCCGTGGGGGCTACGAAGCATCCCTATTACGTTGCCTTCCGTAAGGGCTACGAACATCCCTATTTATTTTTGGCGGGCGCTAAGCAGCCTTCATATCTTCGGTGGGTGCTAAGGAGCCGCCCTAAAATTTTTTATGTGTATGAGGACCGACTTCCTCATGAAGTTTTCTTTGAGTAATTTAATTTAATTATTTTGCGGGGGCAAAAATCGCCCAATTTTCTTGATTTGTAAACACCTGTTTATTTTGCGGGGGCAAAAATCGCCCAATTTTCTTGATTTGTAAACATCTGTTTATTTTGCGGGGGCAAAAATCGCCCAATTTTCTTGATTTGTAAACACCTGTAATTTTTTTTGTGTAAATATATGTATATAGGGTAAACTTATTATGTTGTTTTTATCCAGCTCACTGCGCCCTATGTTTTTTTTAACTTTCAGTTATGAATAGCAGGTTTGTCGTGTGAGAAGCAGGTTCCTAAACCATCTAGGCGACTTCCAGTTTGCGTCGGTGTAAAAAAACTGGTGGCGTCCAATTGAACCTACCCGGCTAACTGAGCCAAGGGCTAATTTGCACGCGCTCTACTACACCTGCTTCCCTCAGGACACCCTGTTGTTCCTGTGTTTTTCTTTAGAGTACTTTTCAGAGTTATTTTTGATGTTCTTTCCAAGTTATAAGCGGTAAGTACTTGGTCAATGATACTCATCATAGTATCTTTGACGGTTTTTAATCAAACACTTTTTATTGAACAAAGTGCGTCGCACTGTTTATTTTTACTCTGTAATAAATTACTTTCAAAAAAGTGTTGTATTTTTTTAATATGAATATTCGAAGTCTTTTTGGAAACAGTGTTTAAAAAATGTTCTTGCTAACGTTTTCTTGAAAAAATTTAGTTTCAAAAGGTGGTTAAAAAAATCGAAGTTGGTTTCAGAAAAACAAAATTTTAAAACTTCCCTAGTTTTTCAATATCTGTATTATTGAAAAAGTTCTGTTTTCGAGAAAACATATTTTTAAAAAAATGTGGTTCCGAAAAATTTTCGTATATTAGTCCAAATGGACAGAACGTATAAGTAACTTTAAAAAATGCTACAATATTGGTAAGTTACCATAAAAAACTGTTCTGTTTTCGCAAGAACAGGTTTAGATATTTCGTCCATTATGAAATAGTGTACATTTCTTAGAACCCTAAACAATAAAGAAGTAATGTCGCACTTGAGATTCGAGATTGCCCGTTTTTTTTTGTTCTGTACTTTTGTGTAGTTTTAGGTGGTAGACGAAATTCTAAATCTGTTCCTGCTGCTGCCGAACGCAACAACTCGACTCAGCCGCCCGCCACTGAAGCTTGAAGGTCGGCTAGCCAATTCGTAATTTGTGCTAGCCAAACCGATAGAAGATTTCATATTTCACTCGGATTGCAATATTAAAATACTGTGAGGCCGCCACCTCTCGGGTCTAATGTCGCGACGGAGTAAAAGTGTTACGACATTATTTCTCTCTCTTTTTAAAATATAGAATGGAATGAGACTCGATGTATTCGAAGCGCGGCGTTTTATGTCATAGGAGAAGACCATTTAAACTGACCAATAGCAAAAATAATCCCAGTGAAACATCTAGGTGTACATATATCATTGGTATTTAAAGGTAATATTATTAGGTAATAGGGAATATGCATGTAATCCAAAAAATCCTGAAATATTTTTTTTTGTATTCTCTACATAAATTAAATGTTTATGGCAGTTGCTGTTATCTCTTTATTTTGGGTTTTATTAACAAAAAACAAGGTTTTATTTTGCAAATTTTCCTGCAAAATCCAACATCTCGTAAAACGGACTTCTTTTGTTTGTGACGTCACTTTTTTTATTACGTCAACGTTTTATAATGGCTAGTCACAGCTAGTGTAATGTAAATTTCAGTGTAAATCCATTTTCTTGAGTTTTTCCCAAAGACTAGAATATTTAGTCGATAGAAAACCTTTTGTTTTATTAAACAGACTGGTTATAAATGACCAAAACGGAATTTGTGTAAAGAAAATCGGAAAATTGGCTGGAAGTTAGTGCTGGTGGATTTGCCTTTACAATTTAGTTAAAAACACTTATTGTTTATTATACTATAAAAATAAATGTACAGCAACATATGGTTACTTGAATTTAGCGATACTAACCTTTACAGATACCTCTTAATGTAAAATTTTTGATTAAATTTGCAGTAGGTACTTTCTTCGACATCGGTTTTTTGGGCAAATGAAAAAGGAGGTTTGCAGTGCACACACAGTGATACTTTTGCACATTGGCATACTACAATATTTGTAGTTTATATTTTTAATACATTTTAACGTTTAATAAAAAGAATTATACACAAATAGCACTGTAATAAAAACACAACCGCTACCAGCATAAACAACTACATCAGCTGGGAAACTAATGCCGGTCTCCATATAACTCTGTACTGTAGCTGTCAGCTGTCTTCTTGTCTTAGTCCGAGAGTCGGTAATCATCTTGTGTTTCTTCTCCCAGAAAAATGTTCTATAATTATTTTAAAAAAATCACCTTTTTGACTTTAGGTCTTGTCGACTGACATTTTTCTATTCCTAAGCATATAACTTTACAATATTAACAATCAGTTTGGTAAATCAATTGATAGAGGATAGAGGTACAATCATTCGAGAAAATACTGACTTGCTTTCGGACTATTACAGAAATTCTTGATTTTCTAGACGTTTGTAGGTAGGCAGCCCTCGGTTCAGCTTTACGTTAACATGTAGATTGCCACTTATCCTTGTGACGTAACTTTTTTGAGCCGGCAAATGGCTCCTTTTGAAATTGTAATAAATTATACCGAAAAGTAAAATTTTTTTTTAGCTAAATTAACGCAGTAATTTTCCTCAAAATAGCAGTTTTGGGGTTGTAATGACCTCCTTAAACGATTTATGCAATAAAAAAAAAATGTGCATATTCCTTATTACCCCTATTTTAAATCTGCCGTATTATGATTTTTGATTACTGATGCATATAAAATTGTATATATTTTTTTTTTGGTACCATGCGGCTTATCGAGTGAATATTGACTTAATAGAGTGTATAAAACTATTTTGGTAAGTTTTGTATCATTTTTCTTTAGGGCGTAACGAAAAGGATCATGATTTTTTTTGGTAACTACCCTCGTTGCGTGACCTGATGGTTTACCTTATCTGTTTTATTAGGCTGTTTGTAGCAGGGTGTATAATTAATATTTAATATTTACTAAACTGTACTTGCCAAAATGGTACTAAAAATATTTGATAACCTTTCATACTGTAATTTAATTTAAGTATCTACTACCCAAATGTTCAAGTAGGTAACATATTTTATAACCAAATCCTTTTAGCTGTCGACAAGCTTTTCCTAAATAAGAATAAATATATTTTATTTTGGGGAATGGTTTGTTTTATTGCCTGCTAAAACACATGCAAAGAATTTTATAACATTTTTTAAAAAATCAAATATCAGCTTAAGTTCTGAGTTTATTAAGCTGTAAGGGTATTTTTCTTTAACAAAAACTCAGTGGCGCCCTAGTGCCTTGGAAAACCTAAACAAAGAAGAGGAAAAGAGAAAATTAAAAAACCTACGGCCCATAAATGCTCCTGGCGAAAAGCTGCCGCGCACTTGTAGCACTTCTGGGTAGTTGAAGAAGTAGTTGCAGAACGCTGCAAGTTAAATAGCGTCCAGTAACGTGGGGCTCCGAATATTCCATTTTCCAAATTAAGAACGTTAAAATTCTTTATTAATAAACTATTTTTTAATTCCAGGCATTTAAGTAAATTTTATTTTCTCAAGTTGCATGTGTTTGGTAGCATAAACAAACTTATTCTTATCTACGAATGATAACAAAATTCTTGATATTTTTACCTACTCTTTTTATACTGTATGAGGAATGTATGTGTACCACAAAATTCCTTTTTTGTGGTACACATACATTCCTTTGCGATTTTGACAAGATATTTATGAAATATTTTATTTAGAATACAAATAATATAGTAGTATAGTGATTTTGACAGAGAACGCGATGCTATTAACGCGACGGTTGTCGATATAACGGGTCTTATCTTAGATTTCGAAGGCAATCCCGAAGATACGCTTCTAACTAGAATAAAATCACGAATTGCTCATGTTACGAACCGCGTTCTTAGACTTAAAATTCCTACCGAAGGGGATGATATCGAAGACGTAAAACTTTATAAAGAAGAAACGTACGCAACATGCCTTCAATTAGATGCAGATGTATGTACATGCTAGAATAATTATTACCGATACCGCGAACACAATTAACCAAAGTTTTCCTAGGCCATCAATAGTAAATGTTCCACCCCCTATAATAACGTGTCAAAATAAACAAATTTTACTTTCAGATTGGAATGTTAAATTTAACGGGGATCCAAAAGCCGTGTATAATTTTATTGAACGCATAACTGAAGTCGCGGACGCGCGTGGTGTTTCTGAAGAATTTATTTAAATCGGCTGTTGAATTGTTTGTGGACAATGCTTTTGTTTGGTACCGTAGCATAAAGAGCTCTGTTTTAAATTGGCCTGATTTATTAGAAAGGTTAAAAAGAGACTTTCTATTGCCGTGTGTAGAAGATGAAATTTGAGAACAAATAAAATCACGCAAACAACACAAGGACGAGTCGGTCATAATTTTTGTAGCTCAGCTAGAATATCTTTTTTCGAGACTAAGCAGAACCCCATGTGAAACAACTAAAGTTAAAATTTTAAAACAAAACCTTTTAGCCGAACA
The DNA here is from genome assembly GCA_963971165.1 of Philopedon plagiatum. Classification (NCBI taxonomy): domain Eukaryota; kingdom Metazoa; phylum Arthropoda; class Insecta; order Coleoptera; family Curculionidae; genus Philopedon; species Philopedon plagiatum. The sequence continues at coordinate 64,108,347 of OZ020189.1, read as the reverse complement.
TATTACTCAGTTAGCTCTATGTACTATTGATTCCGTTCAAGAATTGGTAAATTTAGTTAAACGTTTAGAGGAGGCTAATTACATAAAAAATAAAAATCGTTGTTCTGTTTCTCGTTCTCCCTCTCAACTCAACAATTAATACGGATAATAATAATAATTCAGGCAATAGGAATAGACAAAATATTTCAAAATTTCCGCCTGGTGTTTTTGAACGCCACGTTTCGACACAAAATTCCTCCTCAGGAAACAGTAAAGTAAAATGTTGGAATTGTAATAAATTAGGTAATGTTTTCTCCAATTGCAAAGCCAGGAGAAATAAATTTTGTTTTGGTTGTGGCGCTGCCAATTTTACTATTAAAAGTTGTACCAGGTGTTCAAAAAACTAAATCGTAACGGCATACGTTATGGCCGAAACTATGTCGCAAATAAAAAGGCCAACATTAAAAATAAAAGCTACCCTACTGTTGAACAAACTAAATACATAAAATTCTTTAAAAACTTTTATCATAACTTAAAATTTCCCGTAGTGAGGAATGAAATTTCTCCAATGTTGGAAAAAAGAAATTTTGACAATAGACCTTATATTTCAGTTAAAATATTTGATACCGAAGTAGTTTCTCTTTTCGATTCCGGCGCAACGTCGTCAATTACCGGTTCTAGCGGTCAAAACATTTTAGATCAGTTTAAAATTAAAATAAATCCTGGTAGTGTAAAAAATATTTCCGTTGCAGACGGCTCACCGCAAAAAGTGATAGGCCTGGTTGATTTACCAGTGGTGATTAGCGATGAATGTCGGGTAGTTAGGGCATTGATTGTACCTTCAATACGCCATGGGTTTATTTTCGGTAGCGATTTTGCACGCCAATTTTCACTGTTATTGGACTTTAGAAATAATACATGGAATACTCAAAATAATTTAACTAGCATATCAAGTATGAATCAAACTAATTTAAATAATTTGGTGACTTTAGATGAACTAGAGTTTGAGCAAAGAGCAGCCGCTCAAAAATGTATCGATTCTTTTCAAGAAATTTCTAGTGAAACGCGGTTGGGGCGTACGGATAAAATTACTATGACAATAGATACTGGCGACGCAAAGCCATTTAAGAAAAAACAATACCTTATGTCACCTTATATGTCAGAAATTTTAAATAAGGAGCTAGACGAGATGTTAAATTTAGATGTTGTCGAACCTTCAAATAGCCCTTATTGTGCACCGGTTTTACTTGTGAAAAAATCAAATGGTTCTCATAGACTGTGCTATGATGGGCGCATGCTTAACGCGCAGACGCGTCACGATTCCTACACTTTGCCTAGTATCGACCGTATTTTGAATATGTTAAGGGACGCAAAATTTATATCGACTATAGATTTACGCAAGGCGTTCTGGCAAATACCGTTAGACGAAAAGTCACGCGAAAAAACCGCATTTAGTGTCACCGGTCGAGGTCTTTTTCAATTTAAAGTTGTTCCGTTTGGACTTTGTAATGCTGCGCAAGTACAGCAACGTCTAGTTGACAAAATTTTTGGGCCACGTTTCGAGCCTAAAATATTTACCTATCTTGACGATATAATAGTGTTAGGGTCTACTTTTGAAGAGCATTTATCTTTGTTAAGAGAAGTAAAGAATCGTCTTAAAGACGTAAACCTGACTATTAGTATAGAGAAATATGAATTTTTTAAAACTACCCTTACGTACCGATCCTGAGAAAATTTCTAGTATGATAAATTACCCGCGTCCTACGAATAGTACGGAAATTAAACGATTTATTGGACTATGTTCGTGGTACCGTCGTTTTATTAAAGACTTTTCTACTTTGACTTCTCCTATTAACGATTTATTACGTGGTAAGAAAAAAAGAGAGCCTATTAAGTGGACGAATGAAGCAGAGGAGGCTTTTACGAGAATTAAGCAAGCCTTGGTGTCTGCTCCAGTTTTATGTCAAACTGATTTTACTAAGCATTTTACTGTTCAAAGCGACGCTAGTCATACGGGTTGGGTTGGGTTTAGGCGGTGTGCTTACCCAAATTTTAGACGGTGAAGAACGGGTTATCGCGTACGCGAGTCGTTCTCTCACTAGAACTGAGCGTAATTATACTGTAACCGAAAAGGAATGTCCAGCCTTGTTATTTAATTTAGAGCGTTTTCGACCATGGATAGAGGGTGTTAGGTTTACAGTAATAACCGATCATTACTCTTTATTTTATCTGAACCTAAAAAATCCTACGGGAAGACTTGCACGATGGGCGATGAAATTGTGCCAGTACAATTTTGATTTAATTCATAGAAAAGGACGTTTTAATGTAGTTCCCGATGCTTTAAGCAGGATTCCACAAGTATCCTTAATAGACGTTTCCTTAGAACAGCTAGATCCGTGGTAAATTACGTTGAAAGAAAAAATAGTTAAAAGCCCCGATTCTTACCCTCATTTTAAGGTAGAAAATAATATAATATATAAACTTATTTTGTCTAGATCTAAAGTAAAGACTAATATAAACGAGTGGAAAACTTTAGTTCCAAAGTACTTAATAAAATAGTTAGTTCTTGTCATGATCCACCTACTTCTGGACATTTTGGTTTCTTTAAAACTTTAGGTAGAGTTCAAGAAATTATTATTGGCCGCGAATGAGAAAAGATATTTTGCGATATGTTAAAGCTTGTAAGGTGTGTTCGGCACAAAAACTAGCTAACAGTCCGCGTATGGGTTTTATGGGTGTTGAGAAATCCGTACAATTTCCCTGGCAAATTATTGCCGTAGATTTAATGGGACCTTTTCCCCGGTCTTCCAAGGGTAATGTTTATTTACTCGTCGTGGGAGACTGGTTTACTAAATATACTCTCCTTCATCCGATTAGATAAGCTACAGCTAAGAGTGTAATAAAATTTATCGAAGAAGAAGTTTTTCCTGAGAGAGGCGTTCCTCAATTTATATTGTGTGACAATGGTTCACAATTTGCCGGTTCCGAGTTTAAAAGGCTTTCTCAACAATACAATGTTCAAAAAATTTGGTATAGCCCTAAATATAAAATCATCAAAGTATGTGCCTTTCTTTAGAAAGTGATAAGAAGTACTTATAAAGTAAGAATTCATTAAAATCGCTTATTCCGCTTGTAATTTCTAGTATCACTACGGTGGCAGAGTAGTAGACCTATGTACAGGGGTTTCTCTTATTTAATATTGAACTTTAAATTTTGCCTAAAAATCTCTGTGTGTAAGTTCGAGTGGCCAGCAGTTTATATATTTTTGAAATCAGACAAAAGATATCTTTCTAAATGGTTGAAAATATACAGGGTGTTAGCAGTTTATATATTTTTGAAATCAGACAAAAGATATCTTTCTAAATGGTTGAAAATATACAGGGTGTTAACCCTGTATATTTTCAACCATTTAGAAAGATATCTTTTGTCTGATTTCAAAAATATATAAACTGCTGGCCACTCGCACTTACACACAGAGATTTTTACGCAAAATTTAAAGTTCAATATTTTCAACAGGAATGCAAATTTTTGAAAGTGTGTTGCAGATTTTAAGAGCTAGCTTTTTTCGGATTAAGCTGCATGACGTATATTTATTGTAGGACCATAGGTTTATTATATACGGGGTGATCAATGAAGTCATGCAAAAAATGAAAAAGTTTGTATGAGTGAAATTTCCGCAAAAAAATTTTTTGGTCGTTGCAATATGGTTCGTTACTAAGGTAACATAAATATCGCTAGACGTTTTTGTCACTTTTTGGATTAAGGCCCTTAGGTCTTGTACACACTACTAAACATAAAATTTGGGTAGCAAAATTTTTAAAATGCTATAACTTGACATTGGATTGACGGATCTTGATGCTTTTTACGGATTTGGAATCCTTATTTCACGTAGAGTTTCTATAATCTAAGCATTTTATTTGGGGGTTGAAATATACAGGTTGAAATTTACACATTATACCGGGTCGATAATAGACAACAACGTAGCGACAAGAACAAGTTTATTACATTATATTCTACAATATACAAGATTGGTTAACAACGGTCAAATGTCAATTCTTACAAAATTTCTAATTCTAAACCTAATTTAAAGGTTCCTGCAATCCCTAAAAAAAACGGCAATATCAATGGAAAATTGCCAAGTGTCCTATCTTTAAATACCTAATCTTTGGTAATAATTTATCCGAAATTAAGTAGGTACATTAATAAAAAAAAAGAGAAACTAATATTTTGTTGGTCCTCCTGCTCGACGTATTACTTCCAGACATCGATTTGGTAGAGTATCCACAAGATTATTTATAAAATCTTGTGGAATATTCTCCCATTATTCACGAATGGCCTCACTAAGTGGTTCTAAGGTTTCAGGGGGTACATCACGCGATCTTACTTTAAGTTTTAAATAAGACCAAACGTGTTCGATGACATTAAGATCCGGAGACTTTGCAGGCCAGTCCATCCTATTGATGTTCTGTGCCTGCAAAAACATGTCAGCGAACACGTTTGGTCTTATTTAAAACTTAAAGCAAGATCGCGTGATGTACCCCATGAAACCTTAGAACCACTTAGTGAGGCCATTCGTGAAGAATGGGTGAATATTCCACAAGATTTTATAAATAATCTTGTGGATACTCTACCTAATCGATGTCGGGAAGTAATACGTCGAGCAGGAGGACCAACAAAATATTATTTTCTCTTTTTTTTTCCATTAATGTACCTACTTAATTTCGGATAAATTATTACCTAGGATTAGGTATTTAAAGATAGGACACTTGGCCATTTTCCATTGATATTTGCCGGTTTTTTTAGGGATTGCAGGAACTTTTAAATTAGGTTTAGAATTAGAAATTTTGTAAGAATTAACTTTTGGCCGTTGTTAACCGATCTTGTATATTGCAGAATATAATGTAATAAACTTGTTCTTCTCGCTACGTTTTTGTCTATTATCGACCCGGTATAATGTGCAAATTTCAACCTGTATATTTCAACCCCCAAATAAAATGCTTAGATTATAGAAAATCTACGTGAAATAAGGATTCCAAATCCGTAAAAATCATCAAGAACCGTTAATCCAATGTCAAGTTATAGCATTTTAAAAATTTTGCTACCGAAATTTTATGTTTAGTAGTGTGTACAAGACCTAAGGGCCTTAATCCAAAAAGTGACAAAAACGTCTAGAGATATTGATGTTACCTTAGTAACGAACCATATTGCAACGGCCAAAAAATTTTTTTGCGGAAATTTCACTCATACAAACTTTTTCATTTTTTGCATGACTTCATTGATCACCCCGTATATAATAAACCTATGGTCCTACGATAAATATACGTCATGCAGCTTAATCCGAAAAAAACTAGCTCTTAAAATCTGCAAGACGCGTTCAAAAATTTGCATTCCTGTTGAAAATATTGAACTTTAAATTTTGCCTAAAAATCTCTATGTGTAAGTTCGAGTGGCCAGCAGTTTAGTTTGTTTATGTTTCTTTAAGCAGTTTGTAAAATATTTAGATTTAAATGTTTAAAAATGTTCAGTTTTAAGCCATAGCCGCTCAAGCATAGGTGGCTTTGGAATCAATTGTTCCATGATCGCGAACACATGACTCTAAAATCTAAAATATTTTGGATATATTCATTAGGAATACTCTGGATTTTACACTTTAATTTATTAGATATAAAAAAATAGTTGCTGTATAAATTTATCTAAGAAAAAATAATTAAAAATTTAACTTGCTGGCCAGCGTATAGGACCCCACCGTCCTATCCATAAGTTATACCTGTTATTTAAATATGCGGTTACTTCCATTGCGTTAGATTATGTTGTTATATTGAATTACTGGCAATTGTTCTAAGAGATCCTTAATTTCATTATTTAAATACTGTAAGTATACTTGTCCAGTTAAGGCGCCCTCAATTATAATAGGACCCACCACTTTATTTTCAATAATTCCGCACCAAACATTCACTGACTGTCGTCCGGAGATTTTAACTACCTGCCTTCTGTGGGGACTTTCAGGTGCCCAAAAATGTTTATTTTTTCTATTGAACATACCGGCAGTTGTAAATGTTGCTTCATCAGTAAACATTATTTTTAACAAAAAGTTCGGGTCTATTCGTGTTCTTTTTAGTAATTCTTGACAAAACTCCACTCTCAGCCTGTTATTTTCTTCAGATAGTTCCTGCACTGGTCGAAACTTATATGGTCTATAATTATATTTCATGAGAATTTCATAAATTTTTGACCAAGATTTATGAAAATAACGGGAAGCGTCCGGTACTGACCTTTCTGGATCTTCTAAACCTTATTTTTATTATCAGGATAAAACTAAACTTTAATAAAATACCTTGAAAATATAAAAGAACATTTAAATCTTCCTCTTCGATTCTAGTTATTATGCGCTTTTTTCTTTGGACTGATTTTCTCTCTTGAAAAGTCTTTACTGTATAATAAAATGTGGTTTTGCATGGCAAACATCGGTTTGGAAACTCATTCTATATTGAATTCGTGCTTCTGTTAAATTATTAACCGAATAATAAATTCTTATCATATCAACTTTTTCTTGTTCGGAAAACCCCATTTTTAAACCTAATATATTATGTCAAAAATAATTCAAAGCTATACGTTTGCGATCACTGAACAAGTGATTCCAAAGCCACCTATGCTTGAGCGGCTATGACTTAAAACTGAGCATTTTTAAATATTTAAATCTAAATATTTTAAAAACTGCTTAAAGAAACATAAACAAACTATATATTTTTGAAATCAGAAAAAAGATATCTTCCTAAATGGTTGAAAATATACAGGGTGTTCTATTTAAAAAATTAAAGTTGATAGCGATTTTTCGACATTCTGATTATCATTTGTTTATTTTTTTTTTGAAAATTCTGATGATTTAGATAAAACCCTAAAATGTTTGTATTAAACATTTTTCCATATCTCTCAAAATAACGACTGTGGACCCCGTTCAAAATATAAGAGAAAACCCGGTACATATCCCTCTCTATGATTTTGAAGTGGTGTATGTAAGGAATAAAACAATACAATTTATTATCTAAAGTTGCATTATATTTCAAGTCCTATTTTGGCACTATCACAAAGACAATAAAACGCAATTTAAATATCATATTATTTCGAGTATAGCATGTTTTAAAAATAAAATGTACAAATTAATAAAACTTAATTTTATAATACTGTATAAAAAGTAGGTATAAGGCAATTACATACATTAAAAAAATATTTAGGCTCAGTAGACAACAAAACATTTCTGGCAGAATACCAAATAACTGATGTGTTTTATTAAAATAGTTGCATTTCAGAAAAACTTTTGTAAAGATCAAAAATAAATAAATGAATACATCCATAGTGTGATAAAATATGAACATATTTTATCACACCAATTTTAAAAATTTCACATCTATAAAAGTAAAATTTTCAAAATAGACAAAATAAAAGGCAATGAAACAGGTGAATAAAGGTTTCGCAACTTTTTTTCAGAATCTGACATAATTTAGACAGAACTAAAATGATATCACAAAATAATGCGCTGGTTGAACTTTACAATTTTTGGAATTCAACTATCGTTATTGTTAATTTCTTGAAATTTGCAAGATAAATTCTATGTAATTGTACTTTAATGTGAAAAAATTGGTATGAAAATCTTCCGAATTATTTTAGACATACAAAATTGCAAACTATTTTGTGTGTTACCGAGCCTAAATAAAGGAAAAAAAATATACATATTTTGCCTCTACAACTTTTTCCATAGGCAATGGGTGAAAGACGTATCTATGCTAAAATGCTATTAATATTCTTGAGCACGTTTTATCCACATTGGGAAATAATCGTTTACGCAGTGAGCAATTATTGTAGCTCTAATATGACGACATTTCAACTTAGTTACTTGTCTTTGTTTCTCCCATTGTCTAAGAAAAGGTTTCCAGAGACAAACTGATGTGCAAATGGAGAGTTAGCAGTGCTATTTGACACATATTTTGCGACTTTAGATTTATATTACTGCTTCTGTCATTGTAATTCAAGACGTGTAGATGACGGTGACATGTTACAAAATTACAATTTTGAGAGAACCGTGAAAAGGGGTCTTCATTTGTAACATGAAATAGATATATTAGTTGTATGAATTTTACTTAAATATTTAAAATATGATTTTTGAAAGTTTATTTAACACTGTATATAGACGCAACCACCCACATTCATGCCAAAAAAAACGTAATTGAAGAAAATGCGACATATCACACGACATTCACATCTTTAATTATTATAACTTGTAAAGTAATGCAAATATGATTTATTTATAAATCCTCAAACAATATTTGCAAAAGTGGAAAATTTACAGAGCTGCACCTGTAACCAAAGTAGGGGCGCGTGCATTGCAGAATTCTCAGCTGCTTGGATATGAATATTGGACCGTACTTTAAAATTATATACGCTACATATGCTCCAATATTTTATGGATCAACAAATCTAATTTTAATTTGGTATACATTAATGGTAATAGCCATGTTATAAAGCTTAACAATAAACAAAACCCAACAACGCCAGCCATTATCCGCTGCTCGCTTTTCATACAGAAATGTCAACACCGTTAACTCGATTCTGGTCGTTTAGCTGTCATCTATTAACAGTTGAAAGCAACGGAGAGTCCGCATGCGCATATGCCTCTACAGGATATATGCCTCTACAGGATCGATCGGAAAAATCTGACTGACGCCAAATGCATACAAATGTACTTTTTCGCCCATGAATTGAACACTTGGCTGGCGCAGGCAGTAAGCTTTATGAATATATTAATATATGTCTAAGCAAAATGTGATACTTTGGAAACTTTAATACTACAAGATAATAGAATGTCAAATAACTCACCACTCTGTTTGGAATAAATTATAGTTTAGAAATATACTTAAAACTTTACATCTCTGTTGGGTATTTTGCTAATACTGTTTTAAACTGGCAGAGTTCGATGAAACGAATGTTTCGTGGTGTATTCTTAATGAGCAAATGCACGCAGTAGTAGAAACGCAAATCGGCGGGAAAACGATGATAATAATTGTCAATGTTTCGTCGGTTACCACAGGTTACTTCTAACATTTTATGTTACCTCCTCATATTACAGTAACGTAAAAGAATATGTACGAAATCAAGTCACGTCATCTTTGTTATCTCGGTATAACCAGTTCGCGAGGATTATGTCTGGTTAAGTCATTTGACAATTTGACATAAACACTAGATAGCAGCACAGTGCCATTCGAGAACATTTTTTTTATCAGAGTACACAAACATATTCTAACACATTTCGGCAACTTTACGCAATCACAATGGAAGTTATCCCCTACTCTCTTAGTCTCTTAACACAGGTTCTTTTTAACTTAAGGGTCAGGTTTCTTGAGCTTGAAAAATACTTTTCCAGAGAATGTCGCTGGTCAATTACAATCTTCCTACCTTGACTACGTTCTCTCGGGAAGCGTTCTCTCAAGCTGAAGAATCCGGACCCTAAAGTTTAAAATATTTCCCTGTTTCTTGCGTGTTACCACAGCATAATAATAATCATCTTTATTTCAGAAGTACGCTACAACACAGTTTTATAACATAAAACGAAATAACGCCAACAAAACATTTTGTGCTTTAGCATTTGAAGACCACAGGGGAAAAGCCTGATAAGTTACATTTTTATGAATTTTCGGTTTTTAATGTCATCCAATAGCTAAGAGGGAGTAATTTATTGTGACAAAACCAACAGAAGAAAAACCTGCCTAGTCCAAAGATAGGTAGTGTAAAATATCATGATAAGGCACAAGAAGTCCGGCAAATAACTTGATAAGTCCAAAATTTTTAACTCGTTTTACCTACCACGGGTTCCACTTTAATTTTCTTTACTACATTTGCGTTACTTTGGCTACTGTCAACTTAATTAATAACAATGTTTTAAACCCTCCTGTGAAAAACGAAAAATGTGACTTATCAGGTTTTTCTCCTGTGTCTTCATTTGCAATCCTATAAGTTTCTAAGATATCCAAAATAATAACTAATTCTAGGTTCTATATTTACTAGCAAATTAAATATTTCCTAATTAGCATATTAATATTACTGATATCTTTTATATTCACAGGAAAATGATTAAAAAGCTTTATATGCTCATTTTGCAGTAAGGGTTAACCTATGTTTATGATATTATTACTAATTGTGGTATATGGTCAACTTTGGGTAAACTATGTTAAGAGAAAATGGTTGGAGGGGACTTTCATTGAAGTTACGTAAGAACGCCGAAATGTGATAGGTTAGAAGATATTTGTTTATTACTTAACTGCGTAGGGGGGCCGTCTTCAAAATAAAAATTTCGCCCCAAGCCTAAAATAATTACGGCCAGATTCTCCAACACTAGTTCGGTCTAATTTGACAATCAAAAGTTTTAAACTGACAAGTGTAAGAATAAGACAACTAAGTTTTATACTATGAATTTGTTTTTGAGGTTGTTCGCAGATTTATACATAAAATGGCAATTTTAGTACGTACTTTCGACACTAATAGAATTAAATTCATTCTAATAACCCGTTCCAAGATAAAAATCATTTGGAATCCAAGCAAATCGCTGAAATATCAGAATAATTCACAAGTTTTTAATGACGACTTATTAACAAATGGACAATGACAGGACAAAAGCCTGTCAAAACATAACTGATCAACTAGATCTTAATTTAAACCAGTACTAAATCTTAAACTTTCTTAGTGAATCTAAACGTTAAAGTTTCAGGGCCACTTTCATACTTAAAGACATGAGTGGATGAATTCCACTTAAAGATTTAAAATATGATTTGTGAAGATTCTAAAACATGGACGCACAGGGAAAAATGCAGCATTCGCCTACTCATATCTTCAATTAAGTAAACCATAATAGTAAGTTAAAACTTTAAAAAACGACCTTATCATTTGTCAGTCTAAGAGCTAAAATGAAAATTGGAGTTTACACTAGAAATGAGAAATCTGGCCTAGGACCTCGTTTATACGTCTTCGTTGTCACGCCGAATCGCGGTTTCATGAGTGTACGAATTTAACCTAAATTAAATGCACAGTTATTACAGTTCTGGAATAATAATAACAAAAAACCAAATATAGGTAATATCAATTATTGTATTAACCTAAAATTACTGATAAACCTTATTTTCTAACGGCCACAACAAATATATAAAAGTTCAACACAGTTTCGTTTCACAAGATAGTCACGATGTCGATTTCTTTACTCGCAGTCTTACAAATTTACAGAGACAAGGAAATCAAGAACAATATTTAAATCAAGTACAAATAAGGACGTGAAAGACAAAGCTCAATAATAAATAGTAAAAAAATAATAAATACAATTTTACCTTTTTGCCGTATATTACATGGGTATATAATATTGCTCAGAAAGACATCAAGTCAGGTAAAATAATTTACAGATTATATTTTAAAAGTCACAATGCTTTTCTGTAATGCTCCAAAATATAAAAAAAAATGTTTTCCTTTCAACTACTCCAATCCGCACTATGTTTGTTATATCTGGGGTACGTTATATAAGAGCTCAGCCGTAGTTATTTTTTCATTTTTAAGGCACGACACATGTTACACTTTGGTATATACACTGAATATATACATCGAGTGTTTGTGTATACCTTAGTGTCTGCGCTTGCGACATTTATTGCGCCACTGCGCTCAGTCACGCGTCTTATGCATACGTAATTTTGACATTAGCGTCAGACATTATGATAGTCTGTGCCTGCCTTAACTCTTATTCTGACGGCATTAACGAGTCAGATTGCGCTGACCCGTTCCGTGTTGTGTTTTCGATTTAGTAAGCCCCATATCCCACCAAGAGGTTGTTCTATAGTAGAGAGGTGCCAAAAACGATTTACTGTATTTCTGATATTTAACCAATAAATCTAGGTTACTGTTTATAGTTAATTGGAATGCATACAGAAAGAGTAAAAAATACCTATAATTAAGCATACATAAATTTAGGGTAAAAAAAGTGCTTTTGAAAAGTTCCTCGGTAATCCTTGGGTACATGGGGTATCGATTTAAAATCCACAGCTGGAAACTCATATTTGTAGGAACTTTTTATATACTTTTTCAGGAAAAAGAAAATGAATGAAAGATGAAAAAACTTTACCTGAGCAATTAAAAAGGTTCCGACTCTTCAGGTTTGCACGAGCAAGATTAATACCCAATAAAAGTAGCTCTTTTTCTCTGGGTCTTAATAAACTTTTAAAAAAACCCACCCGATAAAACCCACTTGCAGCATAGCCCGTGTATTTTTGTTGTAATATTTTATTATTAAATGAGTGCAAAAATAATAAAATTACATATCATTTAAAATGGCTGTTACTCACAGGCCATAACATGTCAAAGATAAACCACTTCTAGCTTGTGCTTATTTTGAATAAGGTAATGTTAACGGGTAAAATTAAGATGACAATATGGATGCTAATTAATAATATTGATATAACAATACAAGGAATGATCTTTAAGTAGGATAAACAATAAGAAATACTTAACTAACAATAAGAAAATTCTAATTTATTTTGCACTTAGTAGTAATTTAATTTGCATTTATCCATACTATGTTAATTAATTATTGTTTTGAGGATTTTTGTTACAAAAAGGTTTTATTTTGCTATAACCGTAAATATACATATATGAAGAATTAACGTACTGTTCGGAAAGACACAGCGAGAGCGCGCGGAATCGAATTTTTAGCGTACTCTCCCTCCCCTTTCTTGGTCCTACGCCCGCGCAATGTATGAAACACAAAAAAACAAAAAATATGAATAAATGGTTTATAGGGTGGATGTGAATGTATTTCAACGTTCAGTTCAGTCAATTTTTACCCAGCAACATGGTTTGCATGCGGCGGTGGAAGAGCATCCTTTTCTGGCAATACCAGCACGTTTTTCCGCGATTGCTGCCTTCAACGCGCCTTCAAAAGTGCAGCGTAATACTTGCCAGCAATGGTTTTCCCGTCCTCAACTTAGTCAGGGAGCCAATTCACTGAGTTCACCTCGTGCTGTTCACTCTTTGGATTGCAATTTCATTTTCGGTGCATAGAGGTAAATCCAACTTTCCTCCATAGTTACAAAACTCCGCAAAAAATCCGTTGGATTCGTCTTAAACACTTCGAAACAGTCAACTAATGCTAGACCGATTGCTTGTTCGCCTACGAATTCGCTTTTGCTATAGAGTGAGCAAACGCGGCACCCATCTTGTGCTAAGTTTTCTCATATGCAATTCATTGTGCAAAAGGAGTAGATTCGCTCAGTAAAGATGTCCATGGTCTCTGCTAACTCGCGCATTTCCACTCGCCCGTCAGCCAAAAAAAAACCATGTCGTGGACCTTGTCGATGATTTTCGGAATGACAGCAATTCTTGGACCTCCAGAATGTGATGCGACTCGGATTTTGCACAATTACTCAAAATGTTTGTGTTTAAGCTCTGTCAAACAACTGATTAGTGTCAGAATGACATCTAGCCGCAGAGAGGAAACTTTATTATTACATATACAGTGGGTGCTCTCGCCCTCTATAACAATGCGAACCAAGTTACTCAAATTATTCATTAATACATTCTTTTTCGTATATTTTTGTGGGAATAGCCAAAACCTATTTAAAATTCAATATTAAGTTTCAAAAATAAACAAGAATTTTACGGTGATGTTAAAATAGTTAAATATTAAGTTGCGGGACTATATTTTTAGCACAGCCAGTTCGTAAATAAAATAATAGTGGGTTTTTATTACGGGTTAGGGTTAGCGGAATTCTTAAAATATGAAAACTTCGTAATTAGTGAGATTTTGTAAATATAAATTTCTGGCAAGCTAACCCATAAATGTTAAAATTTAGAGTGGTGTTTCAGTCAGAGTTTTTGCTGCTTTTGCTACATAAATTTATAAGCTGACCAAATATAAGGAGAGTTGTGAAATTTTTGTAAGTTTTAAAGTTTTTTATAAATCATGTAACCATTCTAAATTTTATCGTTTATGGGTTAGCGTGTCTGCAATTTATATCAGCAAAATCTGTCTACTAACTGATACTGATCCCGAAAACAACATGTTCAGCTCGCTCCTTTATTTTATATTTGGTACAGACTTTAATCTATAACACAGTTCATTTAATGCAATGTAACAAAAGGCAACTGCTTTCGTTTATCGCAAAATATGAATAACGAAAAGGACTGACGCGACGGATCATTTTATCGCTTATTGTTTTTTATGCCGAATTTTCAAAACTGACGTTTATATAACGGGATACACTATATTGTCAAATGTTGACGTAAGACGCTAGCAGCAGCTTGCGCGCAAAAAATGACACGGATGTAATTAAAGACAAATTACTTCTACCGGACTTTCAACACGTTTTTGGATACGTTGTATCAATTGAAAAATTTGATTGATTGGTGGACAGTAATTCATAAATTAAAAGGTTGTGCGAGTGTAACTGAAGAAGAAATAAAAATAATCAAACAACTGCACGCATACGGCAACTTAATCTTTGGCAGGAGTAGAACAAATATTTCATCTTTCAAAAACTCGTGTTTTTGCTAAAATCAGGGCTCCCACCAAAAATTCTTAAATCGAATTTCCCGACATTCCCTGATTTTCCAGGTCTCCTTAAATAAAATTTCCATTGCTAAAAAGAAGCTAACCGAGCAAGAAAATTCCATTTTATAGTTAATAGATAGTTTATTACCTACTTTTAGTACTTTTTTTTTCATTTTGCTATGAAATGAAATAATTTTTATTGATAAGATAGACCCAGGTTATTTTTAATTTTGTTAGAAAATGAAATTATCCATATCTAAAACTGGAAAAGGCAAATTTTCCAGGATTTCGACTAGTTTCCCCTGCCATTCCCTGACTTTCCAGAAAAGTGGGAACCCTGTAAAATGCTTTAATCGTTAGTTTTCATTCGCATCTAAGCCCCGTTTCATTTCCGAATGAAAGTTGATTATGTTATATATGTTATGTCTACTGTTTAAATGTTTAAGAAATAAATATGTTGAGAATAAATACGAACTTGAATTAATTAGATATTTCTACATTTAAAAAAAAATCCGATTTAAATCAAAAAAATTGAATTTTTTTGATTTATTTAAAAAAATCTAAAAAATCAGCTGTTCTGAAAAAAACATCAACATTCTAGAATAAAAAATTTTTATCTGCAAGTTTATTAAAATCTTTCTATATCAATTATTTAGTTATTCTTTTCTTTGAGCTGGTGCTGCCGAGGATAAAATGGATTACCCTTTATACCCTAACAACCAAACTGATAACTCTTGCCACTTATATGTACTACCTAGTCTTAGAGGAACTTTTGGCACAATTTTTTTTATTACACTGTTAAACCATCGCAACATTTCAGTTATAAATAACAAAACAACTAAACATTTTTCTAGTAACAGAAAATGTTAAACCTACCACCATGTGATATAAATTATTTAAAATTATAGACTAAGTACTACAAGCTAATATTACAAAATTTTTATAATACATGACAAAGCTTTGTGTTTACTATCTCAAAGGAACATTTTTTTGTGAATGCTGTATTCAGGCTTGCTAGATAACTACATATATGCATAACATACGTTGGAAACTTAGGTATTGGAATTCTAGTAAAAATTTTACTGGCGCGGATTTTATAGACCCCCACGCATTGCAATACTTCTTATACATTTTAAACTAGGACAATTTTCAACAAAACATGGTATATAATTTAAATTTGGATAAGCTGTGTTAACACTAGGTTTAATTGTAAAAAACTCGATGCTTTTTAAAAAAACCTAAATAGTAAAGTCATAAAGTCTGAGAAACAAAATAATAATATTTTTTACTATGCCCTATGTTTTAATAGACATGTTGATAACATGCAATTTTTATAAGCGCCTGCCTTCAGGTTCCCAATCCGATGTTGCTAAATATGTATGACATATTATGATGCACTAGTAACACGTTTATCGGGTTTCTTGCATCAGTAACGTGGTTCACAGTAGAGATGGAACATTTTCGAGAATTTCCGGAAATATTCTCCGAGAAAAATGAGATTTTATCGGAAATATTGGAGAAATTATTTTATATGTTGGAGAATTTTATATTTCGACTGCATAAATTTAAATAACATACTTTTTTTATCAAAAGTAGGTCTTACAATAATGTTAAATAAGTTGTTTAAAAAACAGAAAAAAATAAAGATTAAGATGCTCCAAGCTCCATCTATAATACAATAGCGGAATTAAAATAAATTTCCGTAAACTTCCAAAAATTCTCCGAGAATATTCTCCAGGAGAATTTTCCTGAGAGAACTTTCTCGTTATCGGAAATATTCTCGGTAATTTTCCAGCAATTTATATTTTTTTCTAAAATCATAAATTCTCGAGAATTTATGGTGCGAAATATTCTTGGTAATTTATCGTTCTCCATAAATATTCGCTTGAGAACATTCTCATGGCACATCTCTAGTCCACAGGTAGAGTATTATTCGCTTATGGACCCAGAAGTGGTGGGTTCGGGGCCGTGCTCGGGTGCTTTTTTTTTAAATTTTGGCAATTAAAAAAATTAGATCGGCTCTAAAAGGTGTATTGGAAACGGGTTAGCACTTTATAGTATGGTAAGTTTTTTTATATTATTGGTAATCTCATATGTACTATCCAAAACCATGGGCAAATATATATATTTGGCAACATCGGACTGGGACCCTTAAGACGGGCGCTTCTCAATTTTTTACCTATTGAGCTACAACGAAATAAAGCCAACTTTAATGCAGAGGTTGCCTCGGCTCAAGGGGGGGCAACACTGTGCCCGCATTATCTGTAATCAATATACATTATTTATAAGTATTCTTTGGTTTGGCCTCCCTTGTTATAAACCAAATCAAACGACATTCCCGACATTCCCTGATTTTCCAGGTCTCCTTAAATAAAATTTCCATTGCTAAAAAGAAGCTAACCGAGCAAGAAAATTCCATTTTATAGTTAATAGATAGTTTATTACCTACTTTTAGTACTTTTTTTTTCATTTTGCTATGAAATGAAATAATTTTTATTGATAAGATAGACCCAGGTTATTTTTAATTTTGTTAGAAAATGAAATTATCCATATCTAAAACTGGAAAAGGCAAATTTTCCAGGATTTCGACTAGTTTCCCCTGCCATTCCCTGACTTTCCAGAAAAGTGGGAACCCTGTAAAATGCTTTAATCGTTAGTTTTCATTCGCATCTAAGCCCCGTTTCATTTCCGAATGAAAGTTGATTATGTTATATATGTTATGTCTACTGTTTAAATGTTTAAGAAATAAATATGTTGAGAATAAATACGAACTTGAATTAATTAGATATTTCTACATTTAAAAAAAAATCCGATTTAAATCAAAAAAATTGAATTTTTTTGATTTATTTAAAAAAATCTAAAAAATCAGCAGTTCTGAAAAAAACATCAACATTCTAGAATAAAAAATTTTTATCTGCAAGTTTATTAAAATCTTTCTATATCAATTATTTAGTTATTCTTTTCTTTGAGCTGGTGCTGCCGAGGATAAAATGGATTACCCTTTATACCCTAACAACCAAACTGATAATTCTTGCCACTTATATGTACTACCTAGTCTTAGAGGAACTTTTGGCACAATTTTTTTTATTACACTGTTAAACCATCGCAACATTTCAGTTATAAATAACAAAACAACTAAACATTTTTCTAGTAACAGAAAATGTTAAACCTACCACCATGTGATATAAATTATTTAAAATTATAGACTAAGTACTACAAGCTAATATTACAAAATTTTTATAATACATGACAAAGCTTTGTGTTTACTATCTCAAAGGAACATTTTTTTGTGAATGCTGTATTCAGGCTTGCTAGATAACTACATATATGCATAACATACGTTGGAAACTTAGGTATTGGAATTCTAGTAAAAATTTTACTGGCGCGGATTTTATAGACCCCCACGCATTGCAATACTTCTTATACATTTTAAACTAGGACAATTTTCAACAAAACATGGTATATAATTTAAATTTGGATAAGCTGTGTTAACACTAGGTTTAATTGTAAAAAACTCGATGCTTTTTAAAAAAACCTAAATAGTAAAGTCATAAAGTCTGAGAAACAAAATAATAATATTTTTTACTATGCCCTATGTTTTAATAGACATGTTGATAACATGCAATTTTTATAAGCGCCTGCCTTCAGGTTCCCAATCCGATGTTGCTAAATATGTATGACATATTATGATGCACTAGTAACACGTTTATCGGGTTTCTTGCATCAGTAACGTGGTTCACAGTAGAGATGGAACATTTTCGAGAATTTCCGGAAATATTCTCCGAGAAAAATGAGATTTTATCGGAAATATTGGAGAAATTATTTTATATGTTGGAGAATTTTATATTTCGACTGCATAAATTTAAATAACATACTTTTTTTATCAAAAGTAGGTCTTACAATAATGTTAAATAAGTTGTTTAAAAAACAGAAAAAAATAAAGATTAAGATGCTCCAAGCTCCATCTATAATACAATAGCGGAATTAAAATAAATTTCCGTAAACTTCCAAAAATTCTCCGAGAATATTCTCCAGGAGAATTTTCCTGAGAGAACTTTCTCGTTATCGGAAATATTCTCGGTAATTTTCCAGCAATTTATATTTTTTTCTAAAATCATAAATTCTCGAGAATTTATGGTGCGAAATATTCTTGGTAATTTATCGTTCTCCATAAATATTCGCTTGAGAACATTCTCATGGCACATCTCTAGTCCACAGGTAGAGTATTATTCGCTTATGGACCCAGAAGTGGTGGGTTCGTGGCCGTGCTCGGGTGCTTTTTTTTTAAATTTTGGCAATTAAAAAAATTAGATCGGCTCTAAAAGGTGTATTGGAAACGGGTTAGCACTTTATAGTATGGTAAGTTTTTTTATATTATTGGTAATCTCATATGTACTACCCAAAACCATGGGCAAATATATATATTTGGCAACATCGGACTGGGACCCTTAAGACGGGCGCTTCTCAATTTTTTACCTATTGAGCTACAACGAAATAAAGCCAACTTTAATGCAGAGGTTGCCTCGGCTCAAGGGGGGGCAACACTGTGCCCGCATTATCTGTAATCAATATACATTATTTATAAGTATTCTTTGGTTTGGCCTCCCTTGTTATAAACCAAATCAAACATTAAGCCGAACGTTTATTGAAGTTTTTGCTTTTTGTCAATAGTAGTTTTGGGAAGTTGTCAATAAAGAACTTAAAAAACATTCCCAGAAAGAGACAATTACTAGAATTATTTAGTTGCTAAACCGTGTCAACATGCGGCTTACACAAATATCATGAAAATGAGATCCCAGCCAAACCAAGAGGGTAACGAATTTTCAAATAGTACTAAATTACAAATTATGAGCATGTTCAAAAGCCAACAAAGCTGCTTACCATGCTAACACAGTCGATAACGATTATCAAAAGTCGAAAGAGACAGAAAAAATTTACCCTAGGAGCGGCAAAAGTTAAATCCGGCCCTGCAAACGATTTCAACCCAAGCAAACAGAAAGTAATTATTTTTAAAATAAATGAACTGTTTTAAAAATTAGTTTGTTATTCTGGTACAACCGTGTAAATATTTCATATTCTATGATTTCTTGAGAGTCGTACTTAAAAAGAAGTGGGTTCTCAATATCAGCACTAAAAAGTATTTCACCTTACCTAAATCTTGTTATCATAGCATCCTACTTTTAGCTAAATAGTTTATTAGCGGTTTTAAATAAAACTTCTCTTAACACTTTTACTATGGCAAAGATATATATTTTTTATTCCTTACTTACTGGTTACTAGTATTACTCTGATTATCAACATTTTCTTTACTTTCTTTCTTCTGCTTGCTCCTTATTAGGTTTAAACTACTTTGCGGATCGGCTAGGGAGTAAGTTTCAGGTTCGAATACGGGAGGGTATTCCAGACCTGGATAATCGGCGTGAGGTCTAATAGGCATTGGAAATGGTTGTGGTGGTATTGGCGGAGACTGTTCCAAAGAAGACGCACTTGGTGATAAGCATAATGACTAAAACAAAAGCAGTTTAAAAGGACATTTTTTTTTCATTAAAAATGACTATTGGGTGATTGCCTCGAAAGTGAGTCGGTCCCTTGTCCAGTATAGAAAATGTGAAAGTATTAAAAATAATGCATTTAATGAATACGGTAAAATTGATACTCTTGTTTATTGTATCACGATACAAATTGAAACATGTCTAGTTTATTGAATTATTTTAATTTTCTAAACAAGATTTATAACAAAAGTAAAATACTCATATGAAGAGACACTGGTAGTAATTTCATACAATTTTTTAGGAGACACTTGCATATCCTTTTACTTTTTATATGTAAATCTCTACTTAAACACAAATTTTTTCCAACAATGATTTTATTCTAGTGCACACAAAAATGTTTTACTCAGTAAAACCATTTTTTTTTCATTTAAGCAAAACTGGCAAAAGTACCTATATTAAAATTTTGCAATCCTAGAATTTATATTTTCAGTATTGTGACTAAAATTTCACACAAGACACGAAACCGAGGCCCAGTGCCATTCTTTTGCATTAATTGGATATAACGCAAAAACTAAAAAACAACAAACTAAGGTATAAGGGGGTGGCATTATATTTTTATTTACCAGTGATTCAGTTGCCCGACACCAACAAAACGTAAATATGAAGGCGCACAAAACTGACGAAATTGCGAGTTACAGCATGTAAAATCGATTGTTTTTGTAAAAAAATGGTAGGAAAAATGCTCACAGGTTCACTTGCTTGCAGCAGAAAAGAGACTGAAAAATATGAAACAATTTTTAATCTGAATACGCGATGCCGCCCTCATATTACTACCCATATTATTTACTTACATGGCCACATGAAGTTGCATTATTTAGAAACAAACTTACGGCCGTTTTTTAGCTTTTAAAAACTGGTCCCGTGAACAAAATGTTGAACATCCTGTAAGGCCTAGAGAATAAAAGAAATTACTAAAACTCTTTCGTTTAAAAGAAATTTTAATAATTATCTGCGTAACTCGTGGTTGGAACACGCATGAAACTGACATTTTTCGGTTGTTAAAAAAAAGGATTACAGTAAAATAAATTTAAAAAAAAGCTTTCTTACAAGTTACATATTTTAGTGTTCCAACTTACACTGTGAAAGATTTGTTTATAATGTGACGAGTTTAATTTTCTTACGCAAGGAAACAGACTCACTTTTGGGGCAATCATCGATATAGTCACCATAACTAAGTGGCACCCCTATTAAAATTAAAAAGCTGATTTAAGATTTCGATTTTACTTTTTTTGTAATAGTTTATATAGATAAATTTATAGCACTAATGGACTCTTATAATAAATTTTGATTCTGCTGCCATTGTATAGATATAAACAATAGATTTTTTGAAGGCTAGCAGCGGTTATTAAAAAAAAATTAATCTTCCAATCTTTTCAAGAGCCAGTAATATTGTAGTTCCTTAGAGTATTTTTATCTATGAAAATACGTATAGAGGGTGGCAAAAATTTGGTTGCATCCGATATCATGAAAATGAGATCCCAGCCAAACCAAGAGGGTAACGAATTTTCAAATAATACTAAATTACAAATTATGAGCATGCTCAAAAGCCAACAAAGCTGCTTACCATGCTAACACAGTCGATCACGATTATCAAAAGTCGAAATAGACAAAAAAAATTATCCTAGGAGCGGCAAAAGTTAAATTCGGCCCTACAAACGATTCAAATAACAACAGAAAGCAATTATTTTAAAATTAAATGAACTGTTTTAAAAATCAGTTTGTTATTCTGGCACAACCGTGTAAATATTTCATATTCTATGATTTCAGCACTAAAAAGTATTTCAACGTACATAAATCTTGTTATCATAGCATCCCCTAGTAAAATTTAAAAGCTGATTTAAGATTTCGATTTTATTTTTTTGGAATAGTTTATATACTGTAAAATTTATAGCACTAGTGGACTCATAATAAATTTTGCTGCCATTGTAACGGTATAAAGAATCGATTTTTTGAAGATTAGCCGCGATTATTAAAAAAAAAAACAATCTTCCAGTCTTTTCAAGAGCTAGTACTATTGTAGTTCCTTAGAACTGTTACGGGCAGAAAAACAGCAGCTTTGAGTTTATAATAAAGTATCATTTTTTTTGACTTCATTTTGTAAGTAAAGATTTTTATTGTGGGATTTTAGAAACCTTAATTAGCAATTAAATAATAATTTAATAAACGATACCTTATACTTTCTGGAACCCTTGCTAAAAGGGAAGGATTAATATGATCCTTGATGTTTGTTCAAGTGGTTTTTCTTGATTATTTTCCATGTCAAATAGTTTGAATTTTATGACAGTTTTTCTTGGCATATAATGCTGGTCGTCTAGACTTGAATTTTTGGGATAAATTTGTTTTGAACAGTTATTAGGCCTTTCATTTTCAAAAATATTTATTTTGAAATGTAGTGACAATATAAGGCAGCTGTTTGAAATTTAGGTCAATGTCAGGACGTTGCCATTGACATGGGCGGTTTTCCTTTTTGGATTTTTAAGCGGAATTTTTGGGGAATTTTGGTTGTCGGGAGTTATGGTTGATCCTATGGTTAAAGGAACCATATTTTCTTGGGTATCTTGGGGATTTAAGCGGAAATGACGTGTCAGCGGTCTTTTATTTTTGTTTACGTCGTCAGCCATCGTCAAGAGGAGAGCACATGGGAAAATCCAAGTGAATTTTCGTTTTTTTGGAAAATGCCACATTGGCAAATATAATTTCTTGGAATCATCCCTTTTGGAATGTTTTAGTATGGTATTTGGATGGTATACATCCCTGGCCAGGAGGCCGATAAATATGTGTTTTCCCCCGGTGCTGAAAAACCCTTATTAACTTAAGGTAGGCGAAATTGTATAGATAAGATTTAGGGTTGTAAATATGTACATTCAAGATGAATTGAGTTAGTTCTATGGTTTGTTTTAGCCTATATCTTATATAAGGTATTTTCTTTTAGGGTTTTAGGGTTGGACTAAAGTTTTAGTATTGGACTAAACTTTTTATGATTGGGTTAAAGTACCTCATTTTTGGATTAAACGCTTTAAGTTTGGGTTAAAGTACCCGAACTTATGGATTAGACATACCAGGAGTAGTTTATGGTAGAACCCACAATTTTATTCTGAGGACCTTGAGACCTGTTAGGTGTCCGTTTTGGAACAAGCTTCTTTATCCTGTCCACGTCACGACAACAAGGTTTTGCAGGGAAAGTGAGAACTCTTCTCCATGGCTAACACACACTGAGAGGCAACTTGGATGGTTGCAGACAGCTGAGTGTAGCTTTTTAAGTTTTACCTACCCGTGGGGTTACCGACATTGATTTTTGCCAAGAAGTAATTTTCCCTATTTTTAATTTGACTTATGCCATACTGATTGTATCTTATCGAGGTACGTTTATTTTGGAAAGTCTTATTGGGGGAATCAATGTCATGAACCGTACTGGCGGAGTCCTTCAGACCAATCATTGGCTTTAAAATATGAACATTTTGTTTTAGTCTTTTAATAACCTTTTTTCTTTGGTGCGTATGAACGAATGTAAAGAGCCGGTGACGTGTAAACGTGGGCGGATTGTCGACAACACGCAAGCGTAATACCAGGCCTTGTTAGTCCAAGCCGGACCAATCCTACTGGATGAGTTTATCACTCATCATTAGGGTGGATCGAAAAAATCGTTTTTTGGATTTTCAGTTGACCTTACCTGGCGAAAGTTGTCAGTAGATATCATGATTGTTTTAGCCAAATCTCAGAATTTTCGAACATCATCTTCAGGTTCCCCGCGAGTGTCAAAGTTTAGGGAAAATGTCAATTTTTTACCTTTACCAAAAAAATAACGGAATGTTTTTCTTTAATTATTTTAATTGGGCTGATATGGCCAATCAATGTTGTATTATTAACAAAAAACTCGGAATTTTTGATAAGCATCTAGAGGTTCCCCTGCTGTATACAAATTAAGAAAAAAATTAAAATAAAAAACTTTTTAAAAAAATATATTTTGTGTAATTTTTGTTAAGCAAATGATTTTTGTTTTGCTTGACAGACGAAACAAAATCATTTTGTGGTATTAAAATATGGAAGCTTGTTCCTAGAGTCTATTTTGGCCCTAATGAATCCGTCTCTAGCTTCTTGGCCTGAAACAGCTAGAGAAGCCTCTGTTACAAGCTTAATACTCCTCTCCACAGCTTGGGTGTGGCAAGGAAATGTAGGAAGATGCATATTTTAAAATTTACGCCACACCCAAGCTGTGGAGAGGAGTATTATGCTTGTACCAGAGGCTTCTCTAGCTGTTTCAGGCCAAGAAGCTAGAGACCGATTCATTAGGGCCAAAATAGACTCTAGGAACAAGCTTCCATATTTTAATACCAAAAAATGATTTTGTTTCGTCTGTCAAGCAAAACAAAAATCATTTGCTTAACAAAAATTACACAAAATATATTTTTTTAAAAAGTTTTTTATTTTAATTTTTTTCTTAATTTGTATACAGCAGTGGAACCTCTAGATGTTTATCAAAAATTCCGAGCTTTTTTTTAATAATACAACATTGATTGGGCATATCAACCCAAGTAACATAATTAAAGAAAAACATTCCGTTATTTTTTTGGTAAAGGTAAAAAATTGACATTTTCCCTAAACTTTGACACTCGCGGGGAACCTGAAGATGATGTTCGAAAATTCTGAGATTTGGCTAAAGCAATCATGATATCTACTGACAACTTTCGCTAGGTAAGGTCAACTGAAAATACAAAAAACGATTTTTTCGATCCACCCTACTCATCATTTATAGTAAGTCACGTAAGTAACTCTAACTAATTTTTGTCTCCGAGGAGCTTGCATTTAACTTAAAAAAAAATAGGACTTGTTACTTTATCCTAAACATTTTCGAGATTAAATGTATTGGTCTTAAACCATAATTTGTTTTGCTTACCCCGTAATTCTAATACCGGACTTGACATATTTGTTTTCTTTTCCTGGTTTTATTTCAACGCTACAGGCTAAACAGACCACCCATTTAGAGCCTAACTTTAGAAAGTAAAACTATGGTGGCGCCTCTCTATTTTGACTAAATTACCGATTTCGACTTTAAAAGCTAAACGCTCATGTCACTAAAAGAACCTATACCTTGAGAATAGAGCTAGCGCATAGAGGTGTTCTACAAGCAGCTTGATTTGGTCGATTAGGTAAGAGTTGTAAGTAGATATCCTTCTCAGGGCGTACCTGGATCACAATCGTTATCTGTATGATAACAGTTTAGGGCGAAATATTTTTAGCCACATTTGGCAACAGTGGCTTTGCAATATATTCTCTTTCAAATGTTTAAAAGTCCGCGATATAACACTGGCTCGCAACGTCTATAAGAGATTGCAAAAGTCGAGCCATAACACTGGCGCCCAACTTCAACTAAGATGTTAGGAGACCAACTGCTCTAATATCGTACAGTGACATTTATCAGTGATTTTTCTCGGTTTTGTGAGGTTTAGCTTTTACTATTTTATTTTAGATTTTGCATATTTTAATTTGCAACTTGGCGAATTTAAGATTATTTTTGATTGACACTGGTGGTATATGAATATAACTAGTAGACTTATAATAAATTTTTAGTGACAATAAAATTTTACATGGAAATTTTTTTCTTGACATCTTGGTGAGCGTAACTTTTTTCGAAATTTTAATTGGTCAGGAATTATATTGAATTGTGATACAATTGATTTTTGCTGGTTTCTTGATTTTTGGTGAGCCTAATTTAATAAAATAATTTTATTTGACCAGAAGTATTTTAAAAATTTTTCAAAATGTATAAGTTAAGTATAGATAGACTCGCTAAAGATGAGTTAGAATATGAAGTTGGAATAAGGGGTATTAAACCTTCGGGAACAGTTGAGTCGTTAAGGAAATGCTTACGATCACTGTTGCGATTAGAAATGCCAGGGGATCTAGTACAAAGTTCGGTGGAACTGGATAATGAAAAAGAAATTTTAGAATGCACTACTAAACTTGTAGAATTGAAGGAATCATTTCAACTTTTTCTGGGACAACTAAACAGATCTCAAAAATTGAAACAAAATTTACACATTTAATTGGTAGAATAAAAAGAATTTCAGACGCGGACACCGAAACTCAAAATAAACGTTCGGAATTATTGGAACAAATAACGACTTTAGTGACTGAGTACGAGTCAAAAGCTAAATTATTCTCTTCTAATACAAATACAGAATCGCCGTTAGATCCAGATTTTGAGGATAGTACAGGGGTTGATCAAAGTTTGGCAAATTCAACTATGGCAAATACAGAACAAAATTCTCCACATACTAATACTAATAGTAATTTTCACCAAACCTCTGCAGGTAGTTCAAATTATAAAAGTGTACCAGTTTATAAATGGGGTATTAAATTTTCAGGGAGTTCAGGGCTAAGTTTTAATGCATTTTTACAAAAAGTGGAAGAACTTCGTGTTTCCAGAGGTGTGTCTAGAACAGAATTATTTCATTCAGCTTCAGATTTATTTGAGTCACATGCTTTAAATTATTATCATTTAATTTGCAAATATGCAGCGGATTGGGATTCTTTGATTAAGTTAATGAAGGATGAATTTTTACCAGCTAATTTTGGAGATAAACTATGGAAACAAATTTTGAATCGTACCCAATGTTCAGATGAAGCCATAGGTGTTTACGTAGCAGTTATGACGCAATTATTTGATAGAATGCCTTCAGCAGTTTCAGAATCATTGCGTTTAAAGGTTTTAAGATATAACATATATCAGAAACGTTTAAGTTTACATGAAATTAATACACCTTTTGAATTGATCGAATTATGTAGGAAATTAGAAGAAACTAGATTGCGTGTCGAAGAGTTTAAACCACCTAGGAAGGGTAATGTCTCTCTTGAACCTGACCTAGGTTATCAGCCTACAAAGCGAGATTTTTCTAAACATACTGTTAGTGAAGTTGATAGTTCAAGTTCTAGTTCTACGTCACAGAAGTCTAATTTGGATTGTAGTTTTTTTTTGTTTAAAGAGAGGATTAGGAATCTTCAAAAGACTTGCAGACGAGTGTTCTTATGTGCCTGCAGAGTGTCACGATTCATGCCCTGAAGAGGTCATGCCTACGGACTAAACCCTTCCCTCTTCTGATCTCCTTACGTGTCCTCCCCTGGAACTGCTGTGAGCATTGCTTCGGGGGAGGGGAGTATGTAGGATGTTTGACCCTTACCGTCTTTCTAGATCTCTTACGTCTTTTTCCTTTCTTGTAACTATGATTTTCGCAAGTTGATTTACAGCCTCCCAGTTGTTTTTACAGTTGAGCATCTTGCTGATTATAGTTTCGGTTGTCATTTGTCCCAAAGTTTGCTCTACTACGGCTCTTTCTGCTTCCCGCATGCTGCACTCAAAAAATGTGTGTTCTGCTGTGTCTCGGATTCCACAGTATATGCAGTCCTCGTTTTCAGCGACTTTGAACCTGTATCTGTACGACTGAAAGCAACCGTGTCCAGAAATAAGTTGAGTCAGATAATACGTCATCTCTCCGTGCTTTCTTTTAATCCACGGTTCTATATTGGGTATAAGTCTTTGGGTACATGCGCCCGTATCTGTTTGCCCCTGCCACTCTCTTTGCCACTTTTGTATAGTCTGTTCTTTCGCAGATTTCGTGTCTAGACCCTGCCGTATCGCATACATTTCTTCTATCATCAGATGTATGGGTGTTATTCGAGCTATAACTAAAAGTGCCTTTGTTGAGGTAGTTCTGTAGGCGCGTACAATTTTTATCGCGACTTTCCTCTGGATGCTTAATAGTAAGTCTCTATACACCTTTTTTTTCACAGCCCTTCCCCACACAACGGCACCATATAACATTATGGACTGGGCCACAGACATCAGTATCCTTCTATTGCCTTCCCTTGGGCCGCCAATGTTTGGAAGTAGCCTATTTAAATTACTGATGGCCTTTCCTGTCTTTTCCGCGATCTTTCTGACATGTTGTCCCATGCTCATATTTCTGTCGAAGAAGACACCTAAGTACTTTATGCATTCTTTGCTCCTGACCGTTACATTTTCAACTTGTACCTCGACTTCTTTGACAGTGCGCCCTCCTGCAAGGACCACAGCTTCTGTTTTCTGTGGTGCTAGGCTTAGACCTTTCATTCTGAGCCATTCCGTTACTCCTGCCAGTATGAGGTTTGCCGTTGCCTCTAGGTTTTGCGCGTCTTTCTCGGTCACCACAATTCCCAAATCGTCCGCGTCTGGCGGTAGCGTCCGGCGGTAACCGCTAGCGGTAGCGTACTGCTTTACTATATTTTATATGGCGCTATTTTCATTTATGCGTCTGAGCCGCGCGGCCCGACGTCCGAACGCGCGCGTCCCTGTCTCGACTGCTCATAGTAGCAGTCTAGCCGCCGACGGTCGCGCGATCGGTACAGTTTAGGTAATTGTTTTAAGTCTGTAAACGCATTTTTCGGTGTTCACTGCTTTTTTTTTACATCATGGCTCCACAATTTACTGCAAATGAAGACGAATTACTAATTAAAGAAGTTAGAAGGTATCCCGCCCTTTTTGATGCTCGTCTTGCTTTAAAAATGGGATCAACTTTTTGACGCTTTTTTCTCTGTAAAGCCAGTTCCTCTTCTTCTTCGTCATCTTTAATTAAGAGTACAGCAGCGAGTTCTTTTTTATCCATCTACTGTACGAGATACTGCACTTAACTGTCGTTTCTAAACAAGCGCCAAAATGCCAACGCTTTTAGCAAAAACACACAGACGCGACCGCCAGTCGTTACCGCCGGAGGTTACCGTCGGACGCTGCCGCCAGACGCATTCAGCGAAACCATACCTTAAGCTATGAGCCCTACTCCACGCGGGATGGGGATCCTGAGTATGTCATCATAATAAATGTTCAAGAGAGTTGGGCCAACAACCGAACCCTGTGGAACCCCGCAGGACATTAACATTTTTTCGTTTTCCCCAATATATAGCCACCTGTCTTCCAGATAACTGGCTACAAGGTTAAGCACATATGGTGCTACTGTTCTTCTTCTTAACTCCTGCAGGATGCCACTCCACGGGGCAGAGTTAAAGGCGTTACGGACATCTACCGTTATGAGAGCGCAGCGTTTTCTTCCAGCCCTTTCATTTGCTTCGTCAGCTAATTCTTGGACTCTCTTCAGTGCATCAATGGTCGATTTTCCTTCCCGGAACCCGTACTGTTCGACCGCGAGATCACCTTTTTTCCCTATCTCTCTTTTAATTCTATCAAGAATGAGATGTTCTAAAAGCTTCCCCATGACATTTAATAGGCAGATGGGTCGATATGCTACATTACTCTGACCTTCTTTTATTTTTTCGATGAGCACAAGCTGTGCGGTCTTCCATTCCTTGGGGAATATCCCGTTTACGAGTAAGCTGTTAAGAGTTTTAAGCACTGTGTTCGGGTGATTTTCAACCACTGACTTAACTATCTCTGGGGGTAAACCGTCTGGTCCAGGTGCCTTCCTGCTTTTTAGCTTTTGATTTGCTGTTAGCAGCTCCGTTTTCGTGAAGAGGGGAATATCAGCTTCGCTGACCGGTATTCGCTCCCATTCTCTCAGCTGATGGGTTGGGAACAATTCCTTAGCCACTTCCATTTGTTCCTTGTCGTTTAGTGTGATTGGTGGAGTTCTTTTTAGTTTATCCATAACAATTTTATATCCCTTCCCCCAGGTATCTTCATCGACTTCTTGTATAACTTTTTTCCAAGCGTCCCTTTTAGCTTCAGCAATTTCTTTAAAGTAGCGCCACTTTGTCTGTATATGTCCATAGTTGCCCTTTTTAATTCCTGGTCATTCTTTTTGTTCGCTCTGGTCAAGCCTCTCTTCGCTTTTATGCAGGTAGCCCGTTTTTCAGCCACTTTCTCCGTCCACCAGTAAGCCGGCTTTTTGCTTCTCAGAGGTTTTTTTTTCTAAGAATTTTGTTACATGCTGCCGTGACGATTTCTCCTAGATCCCTTGCTTCTAGTTCACTACCAGTTCGTTCTGCTATCTTCTTTCCCACTTCTTGGGTCACCTTGTTAATTTTTTCGTTTTTGACAATCCATCCCCTATATTTCCAAGACATGTTTTGGTGGTTTTGGTTACAGTCCATGATCTCGTAGGTTATATTTTGGTGAAGGCTTAGCGATTCTGAGCCCAAGACCCTCCAATTTATGAATTTGTTACTTATATTTCTGGTGCTGAAAGTTATATCAATGTCTGTATATCCACGTTAGGTGAGATATAGCAACCATAGATTACCATATCTTCGAATTCCACCCAGGCATAGCCTTCCCCACTGCCTTTTCCTCTTATCTTTAGTTGGTCGTTTCTTATTATGATTGCGACGTCTATTCGTTTGTCTGTGAGTAATTTTCCAGAGATGGATTTTTTCTTGTTGGGTTCTGGTATAATCATTATATCAGCATTTTCATCATCAGCAGTCTTATATATGAGATCCATGGCCTCTCTTCCCCTATCGACATTGGTTTGAATGACCTTTATTTTGTACTTAGCAGCCTTTCCTTTCTCTCCTTCCTCTGCTCCATTAGCAGTCTTCTGTACTCGGGACATTTCAGAGTTTCCGTCTTGTGTCCTTCGACGTTACAGAGGTAACACTTCTGTACCTTCGTGCAATCCTTTCGAAGGTGTCCTTTTTCTCCGCATTTATGGCAGTGTTCGTTAGTTGCCTTCTTGTCGCATTTTACCGCAATGTGTCCAACTCTGTGGCATCTATAGCACTTAGGGAGGGACTCAAGTTCCTTTACTCTCCATCTATTCCACCCTTTTCCTATTTTCCGTCTTAATTCTAGAGTTTTAGCCACCTCTGCTTCTAAGGTGACGAAGGCATGCTTCTGTCCCCTATTATTCGCTGCAGTGGGTATCCTTATTTGCACATCGGCTGCCTGTCCTGTGTTTAATTCTGTTTTTAGGACCTCCCTCACATCTTCTTCTAGGGTGGTCTCGTCCATGTCCATGTGTACTATCATGACTGTTTGTTGTTTACTCCAAGTGCCAACTTCTGCGACTGTTGCCATTTTTGTTCTAAGCGTTTCCTTAAATGCTTGTCGGCTTACTTCTTCCTTCCCTTTAATTTTTACTTGTACTGTTCCGTTGCTGTTTTTGTTGATTTTTTCAACCTCTATACCTTTAGTGTCTACGCATCTTTTCATTTTTTTAATTACATCCGCGTAAGAGTTTTCCCCCATTGGTTTTAAAATGATGATTTCTTAATTTGGATTGTAGTAACTTGAGTGTTGGTAATACTAATAAAAATTTTAATAATAATACAAAATATACAGGGAGATCAAATTTTCAAAATTTTTCAAATCGACAATACAGGCACAAAGCCAAAATTCTTTTACAGGTAATAGAAATTTTCAAAATACTGCTTACAACAATAGTTCACAGAACAATCAGTCTTACCATAACAATTCACAGAATAATTTTAAAACATTTAATAGAAATCATAATAATAATTCTTATCAAAATGGATCGAATAATTTACAGAACAATAGTCGTAATTATAATAATCCATCTCATTCTAATTTTAATAATACAATTGAATCTCAAAATAATTTTAGAAAACAAAATTCACAAAATTTTTCTAATAATTCTCAAAGTGAAAGTCAAAGTACTGATATTCAAGTATGTTTTAAATGTAACCAACCAAATCATTATGCAAAGAATTGCACATCACGTACTAAGAAATGTTTTACTTGTGGTAAATTGAATGTGACAAAGAAAACTTGTCCAAATTGTAATAATAGTAATATATCTAATCAAGGAAACGGTTCAAGAAGCCAATCTTAGGTCGTGGGTTAGCTTCGAATTTAGAATCGACCATAAAAGATTTTCATTTTAAAGATAAAATTGTTTTAGATTATGTTTTTTCTCACGTATGACCTGGAGAATGTCGTTATTTAATGGTGAATATTTTGGGGTTAAATTTTTACGGACTTTTGGATACAGGGGCAAATAAAACTTTTGTAGGAGGTAAAGGCTGGGATAAATTAAAAGCCTTAGGGGTTAAATTGGATATCAATAGGAAAGCGTTGTGTACAATAGCTGATGATAGTTCGTGTGAATGCATAGGTATAGCAAGTGTACCGGTAAAGGTTAGAGATGTGGTGAAATTGATCGATATTTATGTAGTACCCGAGTTGCGCCATGAGCTTATTCTCGGTATTGATTTTTGGATAAAATTAGGTATTGTACCAGACATGCGCAGAGGAGAGTGGCATTTTTCATCAGAGCCTTTAGTTAATTCTGAGATATCCTTGATGCAGTGTGATGCAGACTTAACCGATGAACAGCTGGAAAGATTAAAGCAAGTAGTTTCAACTTATTTTGATAAAATTGGAGGTCGTTTAGGATGTACAGTCATGGTCAAGCATAAAATTTTTACAGATAGTGAACCTATTAAGCAAAGGTATTATCCCGTTTCTCCTTTTAAACAAAAACTTATTGACGAAGAGGTAGATAAGATGTTAGCTACTGGTGTTATCGAACCTTCAACTTCTGCTTGGTCATCTCCAGTGCTACTAGTACCAAAAGGTGAAGGAGAGAAGAGATTTGTGGTAGATTTCAGGAAGCTGAACGCTGTTTCTAGGAAGGACGCGTATCCATTGCCTTACATTTCAGCTATTCTGGACAAACTTGGAGGTGCTCGTTACCTAAGTTCGTTAGATTTACAAAGTGCATATTGGCAGGTTGAACTGGAGGAGGATAGTAAACAGTATACAGCTTTTACAGTTCCAGGGCGTGGTTTATTTCAGTTTAGGGTTAGGTTACCTTTTGGTTTGCATAACGCTCCAGCTACTTTTCAAAGACTTATCGATATAGTTGTAGGTGCGGATTTACATTATTTTACTACTTAGATTTTATCATTGTTGTTTCTCCAGACTTTGACAAACATATAGAAATTTTACAGATTGTTTTTGATAGGTTAGATAAAGCTGGTTTCACTTTAAATAAGGAAAAAAGTAAATTTTGCCGTGCTGAGTTGAGATATTTAGGTTATGTGGTTAATCGACATGGTATTTCTGTGGATCCTGCTAAGATAGAAGCAATCACGCGGATTCCAACAGTTACAGAAGTACGTAGAATCAAAGGTATGTTATCATGGTATCGACGTTTTGTTCCTAGTTTTTCGGATTTAATTTCACCTTTTACTAGTTTGTTGCGTAAGGGAGCTAAATTTTCTTGGATTACAGAAGTACGTAGAATCATAGGTGTTATCATGGTATCGACGTTTTGTTCCTAGTTTTTCGGATTTAATTTCACCTTTTACTAGTTTGTTGCGTAAGGGAGCTAAATTTTCTTGGAATGAGGACTGCGAAGAAGCTTTTCAAAAAATTAAAAACGTTTTAGTTTCTGCACCCATTCTGACATGTCCAAATTTTGAACATGAGTTTATTCTTCAGACTGATGCAAGTAATTATGGGGTAGCAGCAGTATTATATCAGGTTGGGTTGGGTTGATTGGGAAGATCTATAAGTATGTTCAACTTGATTTTCCAGATTTACGTGACCCTGCTGATTTTTGGAAATTGGTTTTACCTAAGGAAAGGAGACGAGAGATCATGGAGTCTTGTCATAGTTCTCCTACTGGAGGTCATTTAGGAGTCCACAAAACTTATATGACAATTTGTCGGTTATATTATTGGCCTTGTATGAGAGCTAACATTACTAAATTTGTCAAACATTGTATAGGGGGTCAACGGGTGTAACCAGAGCAGAAACTACCAGCGGGTTTGATGAAGGACAATTTAGTTCCAGAACATTGTTGGGAGGTCATTAGTATGGATTTGTTTGGACCACTACCTAAAAGTAAACGGGGAAATATGTATATTTTTGTAGTAACGGATATTTTTAGTAAATTTAACTATTTCTTTCCAATCAGAAGGGCGATTGCAAAAACAGTCGTTGATCTTTTAGAAGGAAGAGTATTTTTAGTTCATGGCATACCTAAAGTTATTCGCTGCGATAATGGGGTATAATTCAAAAGTCGCGAATTTCAGGCATTAACTCAAAAATATGGGGTTAGAACACTTTTTAATCCAAATTATCATCCATCACCAAACGTTACAGAAAGAGTTAATAGGGTACTTAAATCAATGATTTCAGCTTTTGGCTCTGATAATCAGAGAATTTGGGATGAAAATTTAGCGGCTTCAGCTTGTGCGATTAATACTGCGGTACATGAGGTGACTGGACGAACTCCATATTTTACTAATTTCGGAAAAGAAATGATACTTCACGCCAGCGAATATAATAGGGCTATAGATATTCAAAATTTAACACAGAAAGATAAACATAATGATTTAGTTAAAAGAATAGAAAGTTTGATAAAGTTAAGGGAATTTGTAAATAAGCGATTACAACAAGCTCATCAAAGGCCAAGAAATCAATATAACCTTAGGCGTCGAGACGTTCATTTTCAGATTATTCTTCTAAATTGGCCGGAAAGTTTGAAGGACCTTTTAAGATGTCAAAAAGTAGGCTATTGTGTGTATGAATTAGAGGACATGAACAGAAAGTCTAAGGGTAACTGGCATATCCAGGATCTTAAACAATACTTTGGTCCTGAAGATGATTAAATTTTGAATGCTATTTTTTTCTTTTGGATTTGGTTTCAAAAAAAAATTATTGCATAATTTTTTTTCCTTAGAAAAGGGGGTGACTGTTACGGGCAGAAAAACAGCAGCTTTGAGTTTATAATAAAGTACCATTTTTTTGACTTCATTTTGTAAGTAAAGATTTTTATTGTGGGATTTTAGAAACCTTAATTAGCAATTAAATAATAATTTAATAAACGATACCTTATACTTTCTGGAACCCTTGCTAAAAGGGAAGGATTAATATGATACTTGATGTTTGTTCAAGTGGTTTTTCTTGATTATTTTCCATGTCAAATAGTTTGAATTTTATGACAGTTTTTCTTGGCATATAATGCTGGTCGTCTAGACTTGAATTTTTGGGATAAATTTGTTTTGAACAGTTACTAGGCCTTTCATTTTCAAAAGTATTTATTTTGAAATGTAGTGACAATATAAGGCAGCTGTTTGAAATTTAGGTCAATGTCAGGACGTTGACATTGACATGGACGGTTTTCCTTTTCGGATTTTTAAGAGGAATTTTTGGGGAATTTTGGTTGTCGGGAGTTATGGTTGGTCCTATGGTTAAAGGAACCATATTTTCTTGGGTATCTTGGGGATTTAAGCGGAAATGACGTGTCATCGGTCTTTTGTTTTTGTTTACGTCGTCAGCCATCGTCAAGAGGAGAGCACATGGGAAAATCCAAGTGAATTTTCATTTTTTTGGAAAATGCCACATTGGCAAATATAATTTCTTGGAATCATCCCTTCTGGAATGTTTTAGTATGGTATTTGGATGGTATACATTCCCTGGCCAGGAGGCCGATAAATATGTGTTTTCCCCCGGTGCTGAAAAACCCTTATTAACTTAAGGTAGGCGAAATTGTATAGATAAGATTTAGGGTTGTAAATATGTACATTCAAGATGGATTGAGTTAGTTCTATGGTTTGTTTTAGCCTATATCTTATATAAGGTATTTTCTTTTAGGGTTTTAGGGTTGGACTAAAGTTTTACTATTGGACTAAACTTTTTATGATTGGGTTAAAGTACCTCATTTTTGGATTAAACGCTTTAAGTTTGGGTTAAAGTACCCGAACTTATGAATTAGACATACCAGGAGTAGTTTATGGTAGAACCCACAATTTTATTCTGAGGACCTTGAGACCTGGTAGGTGTCCGTTTTGGAACAAGCTTCTTTACCCTGTCCACGTTACGACAACAAGGTTTTGCAGTGAAAGTGAGAACTCTTCTCCATGGTTAACACACACTGAGAGGCAACTTGGATGGTTGCAGACAGCTGAGTGTAGCTTTTTAAGTTTTACCTACCCGTGGGGTTACCGACATTGATTTTTGCCAAGAAGTAATTTTCCCTATTTTTAATTTGACTTATGCCATACTGATTGTATCTTATCGAGGTACGTTTATTTTGGAAAGTCTTATTTGGGGAATCAATGTCTTGAACCGTACTGGCGGAGTCCTTCAGACCAATCATTGGCTTTAAAATATGAACATTTTGTTTTAGTCTTTTAATAACCTTTTTTCTTTGGTGCGTATGAACGAATGTAAAGAGCCGGTGACGTGTAAACGTGGGCGGATTGTCGACAACACGCAAGCGTAATACCAGGCCTTGTTAGTCCAAGCCGGACCAATCCTACTGGATGAGTTTATCACTCATCATTTATAGTAAGTCACGTAAGGAACTCTAACTTATTTTTGTCTCCGAGGAGCTTGCATTTAACTTAAAAAAAATAGGACTTGTTACTTTATCCTAAACATTTTCGAGATTAAATGTATTGGCCTTAAACCATAATTTGTTTTGCTTACCCCGTAATTCTAATACCGGACTTGACATATTTGTTTTCTTTTCCTGGTTTTGTTTCAACGCTACAGGCTAAACAGACCACCCATTTAGAGCCTAACTTTAGAAAGTAAAACTATGGTGGCGCCTCTCTATTTTGACTAAATTACCGATTTTGACTTTAAAAGCTAAACGCTCATCTGTCACTAAAAGAACCTATACCTTGAGAATAGAGCTAGCCCATGGAGGTGTTCTACAAGCAGCTTGATTTGGT
Organism: Philopedon plagiatum; assembly: GCA_963971165.1. Taxonomy (NCBI): domain Eukaryota; kingdom Metazoa; phylum Arthropoda; class Insecta; order Coleoptera; family Curculionidae; genus Philopedon; species Philopedon plagiatum. The sequence continues at coordinate 64,071,609 of OZ020189.1, read as the reverse complement.
CGATTAGGTAAGAGTTGTAAGTAGATATCCTTCTCAGGGCGTACCTGGATCACAATCGTTATCTGTATGATAACAGTTTAGGGCGAAATATTTTTAGCCACATTTGGCAACAGTGGCTTTGCAATATTCTCTTTTAAATGTTTAAAAGTCCGCGATATAACACTGGCTCGCAACGTCTATAAGAGATTGCAAAAGTCGAGCCATAACAGACTATTTTTATCTATGAAAATACGTATAGAGGGTGATAAAAATTAGGTTGCATCCGACGGCAAAAACCCCTGTGTTTAGGATATGTATTAGTAATAAAATTATAAAATTCAGGTTTAGTGAAATCCCATTCATCTATTATTAGACATCATTGACGTGTACCTGCTTTGGCATTTTTGTTGTTTTGTTTGTTGTCTTGAGTTATTTTACACTTGTATTTCATATGGAGCAAAAAACTATACTTGGTAATTACAGTCGCGAGATTAATTATTCATCCACTAAATTTTTTGTAAATATATACCTTAAAAATTAACTAGACGAAAGGAAACTCGTTTCAAACGTAGTAAAATTAACCTTTATTTCTTTACAACTAAACAAATATAAATTCTCTAAAAAATAGACAAAAGCAAAATATGGAGCACAAAATCACACTTTTGAATTTGTGGGCAACCGAGCGAAATTATTCGTCCACCTTAAAAATATTCTAAAAAGAAAAAAATTAATACCTAGTGGCATAACCTTTTGCTTTTATTATTTCATTAAGTCTTTTGGGCATTGATTCTACTAGTGTTTTCGTTAAGTCGGAACTAATCTTAACCCACTCTTCTTGACAAACTCGTTTTAAGTCGCCTTTATTTGAAATTTCGTATTTTTTTACCCTTTCCTTCAATTCGGACCACAAATGCTCTATCGGGTTAGTGTCGGGAGATTGTGTAGGTGTTGCCAAAACCCGTGGTACATTGTACAAAATCCATTCTTTAGCTATCTTTGTCGTGTGTTTCGGGTCGTTATCTTGTTGAAAGATGTAAGTTTCTTGAGGACCCAGTTTAAATTACTTTTAAGAATGTCCAAATATAAACATCTGTCCATAATACCATCTATAAAGTGTAAGTTACCCACACCGTTCCGAGCCATTGAACCCCAAAGAAAGATGGAGCCGCCTCCGTGTTTTACTGTTGGTATCAAATTTTGTGGTTTGAAAGTCTCTCTTTTTTCTATATACTAGCATCTTTTTAGATTTTCCAAACAACTCAATTTTAGTCGCGTCTGTAAATATGACTTTTTTCCAAAACTCCATATCCTTGTTTTATGGCTTTCTGCAAATTCTAACCGTTTGTCTCGATTTTTTTATTGATCCAAGGTTTCTTTCTGCCAACTCGAGCGCTGTACCCATTTGCCCGCAGAAATTTTCTAATTGTTGTTACGTGTATTTTCTTTTTGTAATCGTTTTCCATACTTTTAGCAATGCGGGGATTTTCTCGAACTTTTCTTAAAATGTCCCTTTTTTCTCTAACAGAAATTTTGGATTTTCTTCCTCTGACAGGTAAGTTTTCTGTTTTTTGTTGTGTCTTATGTTTTTTTTATAATATATTGAACTGTCGACCCGCTCCGTCCCACAATTTTTGCTATTTTATGGCTTTCCTTCTAACTTTAATTTTATTATCAACTCTCTAACGGATGTCGGCACCTCGAACAATTTACTACCCATTTTTAAATGTTTTACGTTTAAAGAAATGTACCCTTATGAATTCGGTTTCGAAGTGACTGAGGTTTAGGATATTAAAAATACATTTATTTTTACATCCTTTTTTTATCCATTTTTTTGGCCTTCAAGTCGATGGACGAATAATTTCGCTCGCGGTTTAAGTAAAACACAAATATTTTTTTATTTCTACACTTTTAAGGGGTTATATACAGCCAGGAGACCTAAAAACGCGATTTTTCAAGAATTTTTCCTGAGAAGACTTTTAAATTTATTAATGAGAAAATTTGTACACATATTATGGTAACTTTTAACTGTATTTGAAGATTTTTGTATTTGTAAAAATAATAATTTTGAAAGCTGCTATAGCTGATCTCCAGGAGTTCCTCTCAAAAAAGGCATCTTGCGGTGACGATATCTCTGGACTGGATCATCGAAAATGAAAAAACCAAACGGATTTCGTTAAAGTAATGTATAATCTTCTAATTAATCGAAGGAATAAGCAAAATAAAAATTTTTGACAAAATGGCGGCTTCTAAAAAAAAAACATTTTTGACCAACATTTTGGCCTTAAATTGTTTATATAAAAAAACTATTTATCGGTGAGAAAAACCTTCGATTAATTAGTAAAAAATATACTTAAGAAGCTTGTGTTAAAATTTGAGACCGATCGGTTCAGCCGTTTCCGAGAAATCTTCGTCACCGACTTGAAAAACACAGTTTTGAGAAAAACGCGTTTAAAGTTTCAAAAGCACTTTACATAGCGTACAATCGCTCTGACACGTCTTTACAAATATGCATGTAACTTCAAAAATAATCGCCGGATTGCCTTGAAATTTTCTGTGTGTGTACTGGAATATATGTACATTACAAAAATGAAATTTAAAAAATCGATTTTTTGAAAATTCTAACTGTATATAACCCCTTAAAGTAGTGTGAATTTGATACTTTTTGCATTTATTGGAATGTAAAAATGCTGTAGTTTAAGACCATGGCCATTTTAACTGATTTCTGTTCCTTTAATTTATTTATAACAAATATTTCTAAAATTTTTAGAGGTAGAGGAATAATTAATCTCGCGACTGTACATTCACTACCTGCCTTAAATAAGATAGTAACAAAAGAGCCGGAAAGCAGCAAAGCCCAACTAGAATGTTGTTCTAAAATAAATTTACTTATTTACGCTTTTTGAAAGGGTTCAATGAAATAAAAATTACATTCTTGACATCACAGTTTTAAACAATAAAACAAAATAATATAAATCATAGTCTTACAAAATCAAGGATGCTGGTATCCCTAGACACAGACAACTCTTAATTCTGCACTAACATGAAAACTACCCCAGATGTACCTCACCGATTTCTTTCATTCCGAAATGATTTGTAGTACACAAAAAAAATATTACACACACGGCCAGATTCTCTAATGCTAGATCGGTCTAATCTGATATCCAAAAGTTTTAACCAAGTGTAAGAATAAGGTAACTAAGTAAACAGTAACAAAACAAGTAATAGATGAATGGGATTTCACTAAACCTCAATTTTATAATTTTAAGACGGGAATTTGATCGCTCAAAATCTGACTAAAATTAACCGTTAAAAATAAGTGAAAATTACTCCCTTATATATTTTGTAGATGGCACCTACAATAGTATTTTATAAAATTATTTGGAAATTGAATTTTACAGGTATTTTATGGCTACTTTGGTTACTGATTGACAGATGGCGCTCGGCTCGCACGTGCAAATTAAAATAAATCCATGCAAATTAATAAATTTGGGATCATATTATACCGTGTACCAAATAAAATACGAGTGTGATTCAAGGTTTTCATTTACTATAATAATATGATCAGAAATTAGTTTTAAGTGTACTTTTTATGCTTTTTCAAACAAGTCCAAATACTATTTTGGTAGGAATCGTTCATTTACTACTGATTATCTTTTTTTACGCATTATTTCTAAGATTATTTCATATTTCTGAGATTATTTCATTTCGTGCACGAAAAGAAATATCCATTATGTAGGTATAAGGGTTATTCCAAGCAAAACAATACATTTTGTGTTGTGGGGTCATATAATCGGTTAATTTTGGCCGCCGTTAAATATGTCGCCAAATAAATAATTTTTATATTTAGCAGAACTCATCAGTAAAGCTTTTGCAAACGAGGGGGATTCCAGGGACGGCTCTAACCTAGCTATAAATAAATGTAGGATCCGATTTGAAAATAAAATACAAATATTTATTTACTCACATTGTGTAATTTGAAAATGCGAAATACGAAAATGCCTTGGTTAAAGCAATACAACATACAGGGGGTGTCTAAAAAGTCTTAGTATGGGTAAATATCTTTGCTATTAATAAAGATAGAGACTCCAAATTTTAGTTGTATCTTATTGGTTAATAAATCTACTTTTCTATGTAATTTTACTTTTTCAACAACCTTGGGAGGGCGGGGGGTGACGCTAGGGAGTTGAGGTCAAAAATTTCGAATGCAAACCTATGCCGTGTGGTCCCTTCTTTTAAAAGTCTTCAAAAAAGAAATATTTTACAGCAAACCCCGTATTTTAATTCATTTTTAAATGGCAAGCCTATCAAAATTATACATCGTAAATCGTATAGTCGACCGTTAGTCGACCTCTTGTGCCATACAGTACCAGTCCGCGCGCACATTTATTTTTTGTTTTGTAGGGCACTCTTTCTAACTTTTTTCTGACTTTTTCGACTTCATTTGTCGTTTTTATATTTTTCGTGTTGTGCCATCTGCGCAGTAGACCAAAATGCGTACCACGCGCAAACCGAGCATGCTAGACCTGCGCACGGAATTTCAGGAGATGGACTTTGGTCTCTACATTTGAACCCATTCACTTTTAAGAATATATTATCTCCAATAGGCAAGGTACCACCATGTATTTAAATTTATTACTTTTTCTCAAGTTTTTTTCGACATTATTTTTCGTTTTTTTGCCATCTGCGCAGTAGACCAAAATGCGCACCACGCGCAAACCAAGAGGGCTAGACATGCGCACGAAATTTCAAGGGATGTACGTTGGTGTCGACATTCAAACCTACCCACTTTCAAGAATAAATTACCAATAGTAAAACCAGAGTACAACCAAGACAGAGAGTATACTATCTCGTAATGATTTCATTCATAAATACGATTTGCTTTCTATGACCTCCAAACCGAAGTCGAAATAAGCTGCCATGGGCGTGCGATGCAGATTTTGGGTTATAATAAAGAAATGCTGCAAAATAAAAAATACAATACAGTAGAATACAAATGTATTATTAAATATTTAATAACTAATCTAGGAACAAGTAAGTAGGTACCTTATTTATAGCAATTTTACGTCTACAAGAAAAACTATAAAACATGTAGAGGAAAATAAAGAAAAATATGAATACTTCACTCGTGAATTAGCAAAAATGAAAAGCATTGCATGAAGGTACAAAACTACAGGCTTTGTACAATAATGTAAGCCCTTTATACTATTACGTAACAAAACATACCTACCTAAATGAAATATAGTTTTGACAAAGTGGAAGGTCTTGGACAAAATACCAATCATTCTCTATTTCGTATCTTTATTATATGTCCGTTGTTACGAATATTTCTGATGTACGGTGTTATCCTTTATATTCTGCATCGAATCTAAAGCTTTTATCAATTGGAATATACAAAACTTTTACGGCAAAAGTAAAATTATTTGTAAGGAACAGAAAAACAAAGCTAGAGAAGTCCAAAAAAAAGTTGGAGAAAAGTTGGGGAGAAAAGTTAAAAAGTTAAATACATAGTTGTACCTTTCCTGCTGGCGATAATATATTCTTAAACGTGACTGGGTTCCAGTGTAGACTAGGGCTCGGAAGTTTTGGAATTGAAGTATTGGAATATTTACTTCATTTATTATTCAAATATTCGAATTATTCACTGTTGAAATAGTCTCCACGAATATTCGAAGAGTCGCTGCGACTTGTAGACCTTTCGACTAGTCGAATCTACTATTCCACTAGTTTATGCGACTATTCGAACAGGTGGTTCGACTATTCGAATAGTTGAATCGACTATTCGAATATTGGTGGAGACTATTCGAATATGGGATTCGAAGAGGTGATCCTACTATTCGAATAGTCGGTTCCACTATTCGAATAATCGCTTCGCCTATTCGAATATTCGTGGAAACTATTGTAATATTTGGTTCGAATATTCGATTCGAATATGTGATTCGAATATTCGGTTCGAATATGTGAATCGAATATTCGAATCGCATATTCGAATCGCATATTCGAATCGCATATTCGAATCGCATATTCGAATCGCATATTCGAATATTTGCTTGGAATATTCGATTCGAATATTGGATTCCAATATTAGAATATTTGATTCGAATATTCGATTCCAATATTCGAATATTTGCTTCAAATATTCGATTCCAATATTCGAATATTTGATTCGAATATTCGATTCCAATATTCGAATATTTGATTCGAATATTCGATTAGACTATTCGATTCGAATATTCGATTCGATTATTCGAATATGTGATTGGAATATTCGGATTGTTAATTCAACTATTCGAATAGTCGGTTCGACTATACGAATAGTCGATTCGATTATTCGAATATTTTAGTCGGCTATTCGAATAATTACAATTCGAAATCGGCCTTTATTCTAATACTTGAATTGACATTCATTACTGACTGTTACTTCTTTTTTGAACCTGAAAACTGTTTCTAAACTTACCGAGACACTTGAGTAAAGTGCATACGTATTTTTTCCCGTTTCATATAGGTATTTGACTAATCAAATATCGGAATATTGACAAAATCGAAAACTCAAATATTTGAATAGTCCAATACTGAAAGACTTCGAACATATAACTACTTTTGAAGGGAAATAATATTCGCTAGTCCAATATTCGAATATTGTCTAGCACGGTCGGTTTGCGCGTGTTTAGCATTTTGGTCTACTGCGCAGATGTCAACAACCGACAAATATACAACACAATAAAATAAAAACAATGTCAAGAACGTTGCGAAAAAGTTTCCCACAAACATAACAAAAATCTGCACATGAATTGCGCAGGCAGGTATTGTATGGCACCATAGGTCGGCTATCGCTTGTTGACTTATGCATGCCTCGCCCGGACGGGTACATTGGGTTGGGTGCCATTTTGACCTTTTGTATATATGTTGCAACACTACTCCATACTCGAAATGAGCAATGTAAAACCTTAGTTATTTTAAAAGGACCATGTAGTAAATTTCCGTTATTCAGGAGAACTTCTGAGTATAAATTCACGGATATAGGTAAGATTTCGTGGGGGTAATTTAAAGTTCTCCCAAAAGGAAAGACTCTACAGCAACTGTGATGTCATGATTGAACCACATATGGAAAACAACACTCAAAAGTTTAAATTCTAAAAAAATGTAGTCACGCATTAAGAATAGAATAGCCCGTCCGTATAAAGGGTATAACGCACAGTGAAAGTGAGTATTGCGACGCGCCGCGTCGCAGAAACCTCTCTCTGCTTGCCGTGTTGCTACCGCACTGGTAATGTCGGGGTGTATTGTGATAATCCTACGCGCCAATCTCGGGGTGTTGCCGTGTGAAGGCCATAGCGTGGTCGAGCAGGCGGGAATGAGAGATAATATTCTCTGTGTCTTGGTTTTTCTCTGGTAAAACTACAACTACGTATTTACCATATTTCTACGATTTAATGAATTAAGTAGTACGATTAAAGAAGTAACATCTGCCATTCTCGAAAAGACCTTTAAAATGAGATACCACACGGCATAGGGTTGCATTTAAAATTTTTGACCTCAACTCTCTAGCGTAACCCCCTCAAGGGGGTCGAAAAAGTCAAATTACATAAGAAAGTAAATTTATTAATCAATAAGATACAACTACAATTTGGTGTCTCTATCTTTATTAATAGTAAAGATATTTGCCCATGTCAAGGCTTTTCAGACACCCTGTATAGTATATCCCTGTAACCGAAGTAATTTCGTATTTCGCATTTTCAAATAACACAATGTGGGTAAATAAATATTTGTATTTTATTTTCAAATCGGATCCTAAATGTATTTACAGCTAGGTTAGAGCCGTCCCTGGAATAATCCCCGTTTTCAAAGCTTTACTCATCAGATTCATTTATAAAAAAGTAATGCACCGCATGCTAAAAGACACCTTTCTCCCAAAGACCATCCAAAATCCACTCATATCTTTCCAATCCTTTGGCGACAACGCTGTTTACTTTCACCCCTGCCGTTGTGACACTACCCCACACCCCTCCCCCTACGACGTTTCCACCCTCACACTTTAATGCCCCTTCGGCACACCCTCATACACTCTACTTCTTTTTGGGAAGGAGATATTTCTATACATCCATCATCCACCATTCTGACACTCAAATCTTCACCCTTTGGCGAAAGCGCACTTACTGCCTTCCTGACATTCCACCCTCACACCCACATCATCACTGATAAGCGACTGTTTTACCGATATGACGTCATCCCATAAGAGATGCATGTAAATTTAAATTTCGCGGGCTGATAAAGTTGTTTACTCTCGGTATGTCCGTTTTGTACGTCTGGCGTCTTTAACAATACATACAAATACAATACAAATACTCCTAACCTAAAGAAGCACACCATTTTGCCTGAACATATTTCTAACAATGTGTTTTCCATTTTTTTTTTTTTCAGTTACTTCTAACTTCAATATATACCTAACGTACTACTGCCAGAACGAATTATTTTTTCAGAAAATATATTATTCCCTTTAGATTCATAATTTATATCTGTTATCAAAAAATTTACTCCAATTTTATAAACTTTACCATCAGAAATCAGAAACTATTTTATTTGGTACACTTTATATTACTCATATTAAATATAATAAACATAAATACATCTTACTCCAAAATCTTATAGAAAACTGTAAACAAACTATTGACCCGCCCTCTTTATAACAGGGGCTGAACTTTTGCCTGGTTCTTGTCTAAGTAACCACCAGTCCGTGAAATTAAATATGGCGGAAAAATATCGACCATATGATATAATATTTAGTTTTCAATGGACATTGGCCGAATAAAGGCATTTTTTCGGTTGAAACTTTCTAAAAACACTTCTCGTAATTTAATCTCGGATCTAACCCATTTTTGTTAGATTCTGTGCCAAAAGTTTTTAAATTGTTATTATTTTTGTTTGTTGATTACATGACAATGAGGCCAAAGTTTCTAATAAAAAATATGTTAGATCGGAGCTTAACATTTTAGCTTTCAATACATGTCTCTAAATTGTTCTAAAATTGCGTAGTTTTTAAAAAGGCCATTCTGAAACGAGGCTCTGCAAGGCAGATTTTTCCTGATTGCACTCTTAAGACTAATACATAATATCTTAAAATTAATGATGACTGATTTAACTATGTATTTTTGTAAAAAAAAAAGATTGCCCCAATTCCTAGCACCTGCAATTTAAATTTAAAAAATAATAAAACAATTATTTTGTTTACGATTTATATCCATTTTTTATTATAATTATAAAAACTAAATGTAATTGCTAGGTAAAACCACAACTATTTTGCAAGTGTTTGAACATAATAATTCGATTTATTCCAAATTATTATAATCGCAGATGCGGTGGTTTTTCTTAGGACGGCAGAAATATTACTAGCTCTTGAAAAAGTTGAAATTTTTTTTTTAATAATCGCGGCCAATCTTCAAAAAATCTATTCTTTATATCTATACAATGGCAGCAAAATCAAAATTTATTATAAGAGTCCATTAGTGCTAACAATTTTACAGTATTATAAACTATTACAAAATAATAAAATAGAAATCTTAAATCAGCTTTTAAAATTTACCAGGGGTGGGCACTTAGTTATGGTGACTATATCGGTGATTTCCCCAAAAGTGAGCCTTGTCTGTTTCCTTGGTTAAGAAAATTAAACTCGTCACATTATAAACAAAACTTTCACAGTGCAAGTTGGAATATAAATAATTGTAAGAAAGGTTTTTTTATTTTTTTTACTGTAATCCTTTTTTATCTGAATTTATTTCTGAACTTTTTCGCAACTTTATAAAGAAAAGGGAAATTTTAGTACTTACTTTCCACAATAATCGAACAAAATTCGTTGTAGCAACACGTTCCAAGATGAAAACCATTTGGAAACCAAGCAAATCGCTAAAATATCACGCATACGTTTTTAATGACGGCTTATTAATAATGGCTGGACAAAAACCTATCAAAACCTAACTGAACAACCAGAAGATCTTAATTTAAACCGGTACTAAATTTTAAATCTTCTTAGTGAATCTGAACGATATTTTTTAATGTGCTAATTTTTTTTTTATCTAAGACATCCCACGTAGACTTCAAGCCTAAGTACGAACGTACCGTGGGCGTCTGAAGAGAAGGGAAATGTAGTCCATTGACACGGGATTTGAAGGATTGCAGGTTGGGACGGGAAGGGAAAACATCTGCAGACAATTTGTTCCATAATCTGGAGACCCTAGGCATGAATGAGCGAGAGAAGTGGTCTGTTCTAGGCTTTTGTAGCTGGACAGTAAAGGGATGCATACGTAACGCGCCTCTTGTTGTTCTGTTAGGAACAATCAAGGGGGGAATAATACCGGCTAGTTCTTCAGAGCAAAATCCGTGGAAGTAGCGGAAGAAAAGGGATAAATCCCCAACAGCGCGGCGATGAGCGAGAGAAGGGAGTTTTCTCGTGAGGGCTGGGTCATTGATAAGTCGAATGGCTCTCTTTTGGATAGAATGAAGGATGTTAAGGTGATGCTGCTCCCCAGATGTGGGACCAGTACTCTAGGTTGTCTTATTTGGGAAACATAGAGAGATGTATAAGTTGGAAGGGGAGAAGCATTTTCTGGCTCGAAAGAGAAAACCAAGCTTTTTAGCTGCCGATGTGGCTACTGAAGTAATGTTTGTGCCAACTGAGATCATGTTCGAAAGCGACGCCAACAAGATCGAATGTTTCACTGTCTTGTAGGGCTTGGCCATTCATGTGGATGGGGTAAGAGTTGCCAGATTTTTTGCGTGACAGGGACCAAGACTGGGTTTTGGAGGCGTTTAACTGAATAAGGTTCTTGGCACCCCAGTCATTATTTATCCAACACCCAAGTTTAAACCGACCACCTCCACTCGCACTTTCATTCCATGCTCTCACACATTGCATATTTTGGTTTCTGATCAGAGCAAGGGTTTTTTTTTTGGTTTAGGGGAGGATAAAAATTAATTTTTTATACCCACATAATGGTTCTATAAGATACGCAAAACATGCTAAAAAACTTGCCTGTGCTGGACTTGATATCCAACCTCCATCAGGTTCCGAATGTTGTTTTCGAAATATAGCTCTATGCAGTTTGGGGGACCCTAAAAACGTTTTCTCTTTCTTATCGGATTTACCGGTAAATATTTTTGTTAATTTTCCAGTGCTTCTGGAGTGCTTTTCATCTAGATTTAACTCAAAAGCAAAGGTTGGTGTTGATTTATTATCCGAGCTCATAGGAAGAGACATTGGCGTGTACTGGGTGGCCGATTTTAATTTTCCCCTAGAACACAAATAAAAAAACGTTGTAGCCTCACATTAATTCTAATTACCATTATGATCAGTAATAATTAATAAAAAAAAGTAGGTTTATATTTATATTTAATTAATTGTATCTAATTTAGTCAAAACAAGATTCCCTTTCGTTCGTTATGTATGTCGTAGCCCTTAAGCGTTATTAGCCGATTCATAAAATGTCTACACAATTATTGGTAAAGTGCTACCAGATAGTAAAATAAATTAAATTAAAAAGTATGTGTTCATATTTATTTCACCAAATGCGAATTTTTCTTATATTACATAAATCGTGATGTAAGTTTATGCGATTTCACTAACGACAAAAAACAGCATTACATGTAATGTCTATAAATGAAATTCCTCTTAATGATAGAATAACTTATTACAATATTTGGTAGCCATCTAGGAACTGTTTAAACATTTCATGGCTACATACAACAAATGGCTAATTTATCCTAAATGGCTACGACAGATATAAATTTGAATCAATTCAGGCATTACCTCGACGAATCCCCAACTTTGCTGGTAAATCCAGGCAACGACTTCGAACTCTTTTTCTCTGAAGAACCAAAACTTGTTTGCCTTTTAACTTTTCCAGATTTTTTAGGCGTTGTATCGTCCAGCATACGATTCTGGGCAAACTGAATTTCGTTAACCGTTTCTGGACAATATATCATTTCATATGATTTTTTTCTAAAACCTATGGACAAGTTTTTGTCAGAGGAAAAGTGTAGATTGGATAAACTGTATTCCTCACATTCTCTAAAACAAAATAAAGATTATACTGATAACACTATCATACCAAAAAGTTTGCAGTATTATTATTGACGAAAATGTCGAGACATGGCGCAATACCAACTTTTGATATTACATATTGATATATTGTCTCTTTATAGAGTATACCAATAATTATAATAAGAAACCCGCAATAAAAGCTGTATTTCTGCGCCTAAGCTCACGTAACTGTTAACTGACAAAGTGTTATGCTATTCGGCAGCGAGCGCTTAGATCACAATTATGTCAAGCGGTATCAGTTGACATTTTGGTTTTATGTTAGGGACAACAGTTTCTTTCCATTTTAAACTGCTTTTAATTAGTTTTCCTCTAATACTCTCATCTAAGTAATACATATCACTAATGAATAACTTTTGTAAAGTAATGTGATCTATTGAAACATTTTAATACACTAGAGTATAGAGAAATAACAAAATCTAAAATTTAAGTCCTGTCATTTCCTAAAATCCCCTCTTTTTATATCACTTTATTATTGTTTTCTACTCACGGAGGCAAGCCGTAATTATCTACATTGCAGAAAAACAGGTATTTTTAGTTTATAAAAAAAGCTATAATAATTCTCGAGTGTGCGAGTATCCAGCAATAATTCTGTTTCTGCTTTATGTAATATTACACGTGTTTACGAGTATTTGAGTCTAAAAATACGGATGTTTTTTAGACTTGCTTTCTACTCTCAGGCTAAAAAAGCCATATTATTTTCTTATGATTAAATACATAAAATATACACAATAATTACTGAAATTAATTTTCCTGCTTTTATCAAACTCTTCCACAGCAGAGAACCATTAAATTTATCTGTAAGTAAACTAGATGAATACCTACCTCGACATATCTTTCATTTTAAGCATCCTTGGCAGACTCCGATTTGATTTGCTCTCCAGTCCCTTGACAGTCTTCGGATAGGTAGCCATCTTTCCTTCGGGACTGTCGCCTTTTTGGTTTTTCTTTAAGGAACCTAGACGTTTTCCAAAGCAAGAACTGCTTGATTCATGTTTGTCGGAATGTGAAGAAGAACGGGTCAGTAAAGGAACTGAAAATGATTGTGGGTTATCTTCAGAAGTGTTGGTTTGGGGTTTGGAACGAATTGGTACTTCTCCTAAAAAATTGGCAAATTTTGGAATATACCATAAGTAACAGATAATTTAAATGTTTGGATAGTCAGTGATTTTTCGCTGGGGTTCGCTCTTATTGAGATTTATGAGGCTCCCCCAAGCAACTTTCCTCAACAGCACCCAAGCAAACCCCGCATATTCAATACTTTGCTTATGACAAAAGCAGCAGCAAACATGCGGTATCGCCATTTGTACAAATTACCTAAGAACAGCTCACATCTATAAAATAAAAATAAATGTTCGCATTTATGGCGACAACTCAGACAGTATACAAACAAAGGCGTAGCCAAGGGAGGGCAGGGGGGGGCACGTGCCCCCCCCTGGCATGAGCAAAAAGCCAAGATTTACCAATGTGCCATTCAAATTTCCTGTACGTCTTATACCTAAATCAGCAGTCAGCTGCGGCGCCTGCCGGTCAGTGCTGTCGCAGCTGATTTTCAAAGCGTACTGAATGTAGGACAGAAGATTCAAAAATCGAAACGTTTAAGAATTTAAAACATTTAAAATAGCTTTCTCTGCAGTTTAAAATCATTGAGGGTGGTTAAATAAAACACTGTTTTTTTTTCAAAAATAAAAAATAGTATTAAATTATTAACATTATATAAAAAGTTTTAATTTATACCAATAGACAGGTACAATCGGTACTTGTATACTACTTAATTACAAATTTTAAAAAATCAGTAGTTTTATGTATTACCATCAGTTTATTTCCTCAGATTTTTTTGTCAATCGATCAATTCAACGGCAGCCTCCAATGAAAAACAAGTATTGTTTTTTAATATTTGTTTACAGAACTCCATCGTAGTTATATTCAGGCAATTTATATTTTCTTTAACGACACAAAGTACAAGAAAGAGTAGTACTCGTATCACACTAATTTCATCAATCGAAAAGCCACTAAACTTAATTCATAATATATTTTCAGTCACAATAATTTTTCAATATTTTTTGTGCTTATTTGGTTTTAGTTTCGTTTTGAAAGTTCGTACTAAAATTAGTGGTTTTTCCAAGATCAGTACTGACGTACTGAATTTGGCCACTTTGTACTGAATTCAGTACAATTGTACCGAAATGGCAGCACTGCTGCATGTGGCGCAAACGTGTGAAGTGGTAAGAAAGCTTTTGCTGTTAATTAATAATAATAATAATAATAATAAATACATTTATTTGTGCGAAAGAAAAATAAAAGTACAATAATAAAGAATTGTAATAACAAGTACAATAGCAATAACTGTAATAGCCAAAGGAATTAAAAATTACGGGAACATACTAGTTGGCACAAATGGGTAGAAATTTTGATTAAAATTAATCATTCTTCCAATCCTACCCCACGCAAATATTTTTTAAGTTTACATTTAAAATTTATATAACTTAATTAAAGGTGGCTCATTTTGATATAGGGTTTATTGGGTCTAAAACTTACAGTAAAGGAATGAGAGGCGGTTAAAGTTGAAAAAATGCTCACAGTTCGGCCATTTTTTAAAGAAATTTGAAACAGGTATGGAAAAACCAAATATTCCATAAAACGTTACATATCCTTGAATACATTAATCACTTGCAATTTGTTTAAAATTATTCACTGTTATACAGGGTGGTCAAGTTTTGCAAATACGTCCTGGACTCATTTTTTTTAAATGGAACACCCTGTATATTTTATTTTCATGTTAAAGATAACATTACTAGCTTTCAAAAAATACCATACATGATGCCTTTCTGACCAACAGTTTTTTAGTAATCTAGCCGTGAAAGCAAAGTTTCTTCATTCTAATACGATTATACTGAATTTACGTTGTTTATTATTGAAATGAAACAAAAGACTGACGAACTTGTCAAAGCTACTGCCGCATAATCCATTATTTAGAAGTTAAGTGTACGTGGCCCAATAATTATGAGGTAAGAAAACTGAGACCCGAAACTTTTACATGTTTATTAGAGATATTTCAAAAAACAGAAAATATTGTTTTTAGGAAATGCAAAGTAATTAATAAACAAAGATAATCAGTAATCAGTATTATTAATAGTGTAAGGAAATTAATTAAGCAAAAACAGAACATCTTTTAAAATTATTTAGGTATGTACTTACTTGTTTATATTAAATTAGGTTTACAAGTAAGTACATACCTAAATAATTTTAAAAGATGTTCTGTTTTTGCTTAATTAATTTCCTTACACTATTAATAATACTGATAACTGATTATCTTTGTTTATTAATTACTTTACATTTCCTAAAAACAATATTTTCTGTTTTTTGAAATATCTCTAATAAACATGTAAAAGTTTCGGGTCTCAGTTTTCTTACCTCATAATTATTGGGCCACGTACACTTAACTTGTAAATAATGGATTATGCGGCAGTAGCTTTGACAAGTTCGTCAGTCTTTTGTTTCATTTCAATAATAAACAACGTAAATTCAGTATAATCGTATTAGAATGAAGAAACTTTGCTTTCACGGCTAGATTACTAAAAAACTGTTGGTCAGAAAGGCATCATGTATGGTATTTTTTTGAAAGCTAGTAATGTTATCTTTAACATGAAAATAAAATATACAGGGTGTTCCATTTAAAAAAAATGAGTCCAGGACGTATTTGCAAAACTTGACCACCCTGTATAACAGTGAATAATTTTAAACAAATTGCAAGTGATTAATGTATTCAAGGATATGTAACGTTTTATGGAATATTTGGTTTTTCCATACCTGTTTCAAATTTCTTTAAAAAATGGCCGAACTGTGAGCATTTTTTCAACTTTAACCGCCTCCCATTCCCTTACTATAAGTTTTAGACCCAATAAACCCTATATCAAAATGATCGTAACGAACAGGAGAATCAATTGGAACCATAATATACCGGGTGTCCCATTTAAAAAAATACAAGTTTGGTTCGCCACGAGTTTTTCGGACCACCCTGTATTATGGCTATAATTTTAAAACATAGCGTGTCTGACTATCGATAATATCCAAAACAAATTTTTTCGAAATTCCTCACCGTTTACTCACAATCGTCCACCCCATCTTGGTTGCACCACCCTGTATACTATACATTATCTATGAATATATATTTTTTTAAATAATGTTTTTTTTTATATTTCTTTACAAAAAAACTAAAAAAACTAGACTACGTACTACTACGTTGCGTCCTTGGGGTCCAGAAAATCTGCCCTCCCGGTCACCTAATTCTGCCCCCCCCCCCCCCCCCCCCTGCTCAAAATCCTGGCTACGCCCTTGTATACAAACATTTCATTTTATACTAGAAGAGTGGGGTAATAATAGCATAATAACAAAAAAGGTACCAGTGGGGCAATATGCATCTTTCTCGCGCAAGTCTTGCCAAAACGTGAGTTTGTTTTTAGCCATTTAAATATGTTTTGCAGCAGGAACTTGGGACTGTTGTTATTACTCCAGTCTCTTCGATACAATATTTGACAAGTATGATAAAAAAACTTACCATACACTACATCAGGTTTAATCATATTCAAATTAATTTGCATCTGCTCAAACTCATTATGCGGATTTTTCCTACTCTCTTCAGTCTGCCTGTTCATTAACTCTTCAAGAGTGACAAAACCAGCCAAATTATCATGTCCCCTTTTATATTCGTGCCTCTCTTTCGAACTATTTTTACTATTTGAGGTATGTTCACCAACGTTACACAAACTTGGATTGCTCGCATGAACATAATTTAAAGGTTTAGGCTTATTTTTTGAGGGATCTATGATGGGAGTTCTAACAATATGTTCTACTGTAAGGTTGGGCACACTGATGTTTTGTGATTGGGTGAGATTTGATGGTCCAAACATCGGGACGTGTGAAGTGAAATTGCCGGTACGCACGCTGGCGTGTGTGGGTTCGTTTCTTATTTTCCTTAAAATGGTATTATGAAGTTAATTTTTCCCGCTAGGGTAAACCATTGAGTTAACGGGATTACAATCCTTTAATAAAAAAATATTTTGGAAAAATGCTGTCAGTATCATACTTTAAAAGTGTTTCTAAAATCTTATTTTGAAATTCATAAAAACTCTTTGGCTATAGCTACTGATATTTGAACGGTTGAACACTGAAAGACGTACATGAGCAAACAACCCTGAGCGAAGTGTAGACAACCACTAAAATTTTTTTAGTGTCAGTTTAAAAAAAAGAAAAAAAGTTGTTCTGATTATTAGCGAAAATGTCCGACTCCGCCGACTGAAAATACAGCGTGCTTCGTCCTTGGATACTACTCTAATGGAGGAATAAAACACACTACTATCTGTCTCTGGAGCCACCAACATTCTCCTTGTATTTATTATGGATGCTAAATGTCTCTATTGTAATATTATTTACCACCCACAGGGTAAAAGATGTACCTACATTTAAAAAAATAATTAAACCACCGAATCAAATTACAACTGCTTGGAGTTAGTTCTATGGGTTAGGGATTCACCAAATCTCAAAAGATCGATATTTCGAATCGATCTTAGATCGTGATCACGGAGATCGATTCACTATTTAGATCGCCTTAAGAGATCGATCTTTTAAAAAATCGATCTTTGGAAATATTTGGGCGTAGGAGAGGGGAGCCGGGAGAGTAAACAGTGTCCATTCCAAACCAATGCTGTTTAAAACTCTTAAAGTATAAGTTGTACAGTTGCGGTTAAAAAAAAGGAAAATATTTAAATTATATATTTTTATGTTTATTTTTAAGTTACAGACGGTATGGACGGGGAAATATTTGATTTAAAATAATATCATGAAAAACATACTAATTTATTGAAAACTAATAAAATAGAAAACATTTCAACAAAAAAATGACAACCGTAAAATAACAAACTGTCCATAGATACCGATAGATACGATTTCAGATTTGAGTTTTTTCCTAGAAAATGTTAAATGGAGCAGTTTAACTATTTCTTTATTCCTTTTCTAATTCTTACTAGGATCGTTTGATCGTGGCGCAGCGACCCTATCGTTTGTAAAGAATTACATATAAATATTAATTTCCAATTATTAAGTCTTAAAGTTCACAGACATGAAGAATCGATTCTGTGTAAAATCACCGATCTCCTGGCAGGATCGAGGGCTAAAAGATCGATTCTTAAAAATCTATTTTCATTTGGAAACAATCGATTTTACAAGAAATCGATTTAGATAGTAAATCCCTACTATGGGTAAGATTTTTTTTAAACAAATGAACAATTTTTTTTCCAAAAAATGTGAATTTATCATATTCGTAGTTAATTAAAACAAACATTATTCTCGAAATTTTTTTAGCTGTATGTCAATTTTTACCTGTAAGATCTAAAATGTGCAGTTGGAACAGGAACACTGTTATTTTTTGTATTAGTACTTGACTTATTAAAAAACCATTTCCTATCCAAACTGGTACTGCCGGTATGTGTAGCTTCAGTTGGTGGTTTCTTCAAACTGAACTTTTTCAATGATCCAAATTTTTTTAAAGAATCTGTTTTCTCTGTTTGATTCAATTTAGGTTTTTCAGTGTCAGAATCATCGGTTTCAGAAAAGAGACTTCCATCATAAATTTTTGATACTGTATCGTGATGCAGACAAGCACTACGGATTAAATCAACCCATGACTGAAGTGTATCAGAATCTTCTGCCGAGAAATAAAATACCGTTCCAGTGTGGTACACTTTAAAAGCATTTGATCGCGACTTAACCTAAAAATTAAAACAAATGTTAAAAAAACAGTACAGTTAATAATAATAATAATAATAATTATTGTTATTATAATTATTATTATTATACTGATTTTTAATTTAACATACCTCACTGGCAAGTGAAACGGTAAAATCGGAAAGAAAAATAAGAAAGGCTGCTCTAGGATCTTCTTTATTTTTATAACCATACAGACAACTTCCTAACAAAACAAACCACCTCTTTTCCCAATGAACGTTTTGAGTGTGTTTAAATCTCAACCTCTGATATAAATAACCCTGTATATCGGCTGGACTTAGATCATTCACTGTAACTTTTCTTCTTTCTAAAATATAATGTTACTACTCATAAAACAGCATTTTACAATACCCTGAAATGAATAAAAGTTAAATTGATTCTCTGTTTAAAACAAAACTGCTACATCTGAAGTTACCCAGCTTAAAAATACCCAAAGACATAACCTTAAGACCTGATTAAACAAATGACCCACTGGGACATCAATATGGGTATAAAGCAGTAAATTGTCGTATATTATTATACTGCTGCTGAGCAAACCTAAGCTCTTTAATGGATCCGTTTCACATTTAAAGTTGAAATATGTAATGAGGGCTGTTAGGTCACATGATGCTTCTACGTCAGCACTTTAAGACATTTTCAGTGTGGGTTTAACTTAATTTCTTCTCTTAATTTACTTGTTTTGTTTAGGCTAACGTAAATAAATATATTCAGAGAAAAAATTGCACTGTATTGAAATACCAAGAAAGACCAATACCAAGAAAGAAGCTTAAGAAATCGCACCCATTTGACAAAAAATTACTTAGGTATGTTGTGTTTTACAATTTTGTTTCTTCAACAAGGCTGACTACAGGATATATGATCATATCATCCTATTTTCTAGGAAAACCTATATCATAACATTTTTGTAATCATTACATATAAAGAGCATTTTTTAGAAATTTTATTGTCGGGTCAATACGTTACCCGACAGCCCAGGCACAATCAATATGGATGTAATCCAAATAAGTCTGAAATTTGTTTTTGCATTCTTTACATAAATTAAATATGCATGGGGGCTGTTTTTAACAGTTAAGCTTTTATATTTTATACCCCAGTCAGTAATTTGTTTTTACTTGCAGAAACCTTTAAATTTTTGCTAATAAAGTTACTCAACTACCTACCTGATTTAGACTAGATTAGCGCATAAAAATATTTTTAACACACTTATCATCTTCATCGCTTGAGTTCAGATAATGAAGTTTTTACAGAATAATACTCTATATTCATATCGTTCACAAATTTACGAACGGGTAATGGGCGAGCGGCAACGACCCCTAAAATGGCATGGTAGCGACCCAATTCGTTCTAGTCGCTAATAATGGTCTATCTTTATTTTCGAGGGTGCTGATAACGAATATAAAGCTTATTTTTTTCTAAAATTGTCATTGTCAAAATCGACTTAGGTCAACAATGAGGAAAAAAATGATTCTATGATTTTCTACGTTCAACTCGCTATAACGTAGCGAATAGGCTAACGTAAATAAATATATTCAGAGTAAAAATTGCAACGTATTGAAATACCAATACCAAGAAAGAAGCTTAAGAAATCGCACCCATTTGACAAAAAATTTCTTAGGTATGTTGTGTTTTACAATTGTTTCTTCAGCAAGACTGACTACAGAATATATGATCATATCATCCTATTTTCTAGGAAAACCTATATCATAACATTTTTATATTATATTTCGTTACGAAATTTTTATGGCATACTCTTGAACCGATTGTCAAAACAACAGGACCCGTCCGAAATTCCCGAAGCATTTTCCTGCCGAGCGGGAAATTTCGGAAAATTTTCTATTCGCTGTTCTGACTCCGTACATACTATTGCAAAAATTGAGTGGCGAAGTTTTGAATTGTCTATTTCTGCATATACAGTATACTAAAGTTCCCAAATTAAAAAAAAAATTCAAAAAATTTCAGCCCTCAATATGCAGAAAAAAATATATAGCGATTTTAAGATCTGCGCTCTCACCGCGCGGCTCACGCAACGAGCGCGTTTCGGACGGGTCTCACATTGTGCATGTCTCAACAGGTTTACTTGCAGCCGACTGACTCGCGCTCGCACGAGGTTTTTTATTGCGCACGCACTAACTGGTTCCGACACTACGTCATCGCTATTTTTTGTGTGTCAGATGAAGAGTTGAACGATCTTGCTAATTTAGACGACGTTCCTATTAAAATTGCCATGAAGATTGTTAATAATTTCATATCTATATTATACGATCCAAAAAATTAACCCAAAGCTATCCGCAAAGATATTAATTCTTTAAGGTGCAATTTAGTCATACTGCGTGACATAACCATGTACTGAGATGTCTTTGGAAAATTAACGAATGGAATCGGGCGACATTTCTCAATATTATTTCAAAAGACTTGAAAGAATATGACGGCTGATCGATGATGAAAATGTATCACCTGATATTAGAATGATTTTTCAGCAATGGAATACTTCCAAAGTTTTTTTTTTGTTCTTGTAATAAAAAATCCATGTTTAACCGATGTATGTCCTTGCATAAAATCTAATTTGAAATGTTGTGATATAGGTAGCTGCCGAGATTCTGCACTAATAAAATAGACACAATAAATGATGAAGATATAGTTTAAATAATTTCTTTTGTTTATTTAAATATAATTTGTAATTTGTATCGTCAAAAACAAAAGAATTATGTAATAATCAACTTCGAAAGGAAATCGAGTGGCCTGGTTCGCTCGTTGCAGTATACAGCGCGAGACTCCTCTGAAACCCGCTCGTTGCGTGAGCCGCGCGGGCTGAAACTTTCTGAAAAACTTCTTTACATTGTGAACTTTAATGCTGTATTTGCAGAAGTAGACAATTCAAAATTTAGTCACTCAACTTTTGCATGTAGTATGAACAGCGAATAAAAATTTTTCCGAAATTTCCCGCTCGGCTCGAAAATGCTTCGGGAATTTCGAACGAGTCCTGTTATTTTGGCAATCAGTTCAAGTGTATGCGATAAAAATGTCATAGAGAAATATTGATTATTCGCTGAGTTAGAGCGCAGAAAATCATAAATCATTCTTTTTTCTCATTTGTGACTTAAAAGTCGATTTTGACAATGTTCCCTAATTTTAGAAAAAAAAATTAACTTCATATTCGTGTTCAACAACCTCGAAAACATATACCATTATTAGAGACTAGAACGAATCTGGTCACACTTTCGTGTTTCTCGGCGACTTTTTGGGCGTTTGCCGCTCGCCTATAAAAATGTACCTACAAATCCCAAACAAAATCGTGAGGTTAGGTTATAATTTGTTCATTACCAAAGCCGTTCCGTATTAAACAGGATGTTTCAGGAAATTTTACCACAATTTACCAGTCCGGTTACAAAGGTTTGGAAATGGAACACCTAATAGTATATTTCATTACCAGTCCGGAAAAAAGGATTTTTCTGTGCGCGCTTGACAAATTCTCGTGTGAGGCGCAGCCGAACACGGGAAGTCAAGCAAGCACGGAAAATCCATTTCTGGACGTGTAATGAACGATATTTTTTATTATACTTCTTTGAAAACGATAACATAAAACAAAATATAACATAAAAAAATACATACATACAAAATAAACTTGGAATATTTTTATTTTCACAACTGTTATCGGAATTTAAAAAAAAACTACTAGAGTAATTAAAAATTAACTATTAATAATGAAAGATGCCACTTTTTCAGGTTGAGAGAACATTTTATTAGAATGAATTTAATTGACAGAAAATTAACAACGCTGACAATATGGTCTT
The DNA here is from genome assembly GCA_963971165.1 of Philopedon plagiatum. Classification (NCBI taxonomy): domain Eukaryota; kingdom Metazoa; phylum Arthropoda; class Insecta; order Coleoptera; family Curculionidae; genus Philopedon; species Philopedon plagiatum. Next base: position 64,048,968 of record OZ020189.1, on the reverse strand, counting down.
TGGCAGGTATGATGCGTTTTCATGGTAACTTTCAAATCATTTAAAAGGTGATTTAAATTTGTCTATGTCAGATAAGATTGACAAAACGTCAAAAAATATTTCAGAAATTCATCTAAATATTCAAATATTTACGAAATAAAATACAAAATAGGTACATATTAAATATCAGATAGCATATAGACTTTCTTGAGTTTAGTTTATTTTCCTATACCTATATTTCTATTTTAAAGCCAAAAAATAGTCGGTATCTTCATTCAGCACACTGAAAGAACTGGAGACCAGGAAAATTTTTTCCGTGCGCTCTTTCCGTGCGCTAGCCCGAAAAAGCCCATCTTACATTATTACTAAAACAGATGAAAATAAGGTGTTTTCAAAGAAGTATAATAAAAATAATTTTTTGACAAGGAGTAACTTCAAAAAATGACGCCGTCGGATTATTCCCTTATTACTCTTCTTGAGTGAAAACGTAGCAGGAACTGAAAATCAGTCCATGGTAAATCAACAGGAACTCGTAAAAATTCCCTTACAGTCTCGGCATGTCTCTTCTAATCTATACAATGAGCTGCCATGTTAGGTGGTAGAGATTTCCTCGACCGAGGAGGTACCACCACACGCACCCACTTAAAGAGCTGGTGAAATCTTGGCGATGCTTCCAGCCCTAGGTGCGTGAATCGATTTTCTGTGTCGATTTTTCGCTTCTTTATCTGCTACTTCTAATTTTACTCTCTTCTAACTATTCATCTCTTAAAAAAGTCTGAAAATGATTATGGCGTTTCCAGAGTTAAACTACCCGTCTATTAGAATATTCGAGCGAAAGGTGAGCAGGGGGACCCACCGTCGAAGAATTCCAAAAGTTTAATATCCTTTGCCAACATCTGCGGGCTTAATTCCAATCTGGACTCTGGCCACTACATCATCATCCAATCATGCAAAACCCAAATCAATCCCAAATCCTCAAATAATTATCTTCTGTTTCCAGGCTATGAACTTCTCTTATCTTTTCGTCTGCATGGTGGGGTATGCACCTACGTTCGCCGCAGTCTTTCTTGCACCAGAACTGTTAAGTATTTATCATGTACAACTGAAAAGAAACTCTTGCTTCTACCAAGATCTGTTTATTCCCCAAAAACAAAACTCTCCTTCTTCTGTCATGCATATCCCTGACAACCATATTTTCTCGCCGACTTCTTTTCCAAGCTGTAACTGGTACACCTATTATCTAACACCTCTCTCCCTTATAAAAGAAATATGTACATAACTATGCTAATAAACATAAAAATCTTTCAAATGTGCAGGTGGCTTTCTTGTACGCCCTGTACTATCATTAGTCACCTCGGAATGCCGATCCTCAACCGGAACATCGAACGCTTCGGGGACCGCGGATGCATCAGGAACACCTGCAGATGTCGAAGGTAATTCTGAAGGTATTCCATGATTTACAGGTGTATCATGGTTTATACAAATTTCATCCGAGACTGCCTTTGAAATAGACAATCCGATTTGATCTTCAGGTGGTACAAAATAGTCAAAATTCATCTCGTTATGTTGAGTTGAATTTCTAGTATTTTCACCTATGGATCTAACCTGATTTACATGTCTTTTCCACACCTTTCCATCATCTGTATGTATAGAATAATGTACCTTACCTAAACGCTTTTTGACTCGACCAAAAATCCACTTTTTCGAACCAATATAATTTCTACACGCTACTCTTTGTTCCTCTTTGCAAAATCTACACCTTTTAAAATCGTTTATATTTGTGTGCGTTTCAGTGTTACCAGGTAATACTAAATCTATTCTACTTTTAATTTGCCTTCCAAACATAAGTTTTGAAGGTGATGTATCAGTCAATGCATGTGGCATTATTCTGTACTGTAATAATAGCTTTTGTAAAGAATGATGTATATCCAAATTTTTATTATCGTACTGTAACGATTTCAATGACTTTTTAAGAGTTTGTACAAATCGTTCAGCTTGGCCATTTGTAGATGGATTATAAGGAGCAGTTACTTTATGAATAATCCCATTCATTTTCAAAAAATTTTGAAATTCTTTAGAACAAAAACTAGGCCCATTATCCGTAACGAAATAAGTTGCTATTCCGAACCTAGCAAAAATTTCTCTACATATTTTTATTGTACTTTGAGCTGTAATATCTTTCATAATATGTACTTCTGGCCATTTACTAAAAGAATCAACTAAAATAAAAAAATAATGCCCCATGAAAGGACCTGCAAAATCTGCATGTACCCTTTGAAAAGGTTCTGTTGAAGGTTCCCAAAAATGTGACTCAACTTTAGCCGGATTGTTTTTTACCTGGTTACACTGTGCACAATCTTTAACTAATGATTCAATACTTTTATCGATGCCAGGCCACCAACAATAGCCTCTAGCTAAGCCTTTCATTTTTACAATACCAAAATGACCTGTGTGTAACTCAGTTAAAATTTTGTTTCGAAAAACTTTGGGAATAACAGCCTTGTGACCACGCATAATAACCCCTTGCTGCAAACTAAACTCAGTCTGATCGATGCGGAATCGATCAGCGTCTTTTATCGTTTTTCCCGTAATTAAAGCATTGAAAAGTTTACTTAACTCTAAATCTGATTTAGTAGCTTCCGCTAACATTCGTGCAGTTACTGGCAAACTATCAATCACACTAATTTCAAAAACATCTACTACGTCCGAAAAATCAGTATTATTTTCACTTCGAATAGGTAATCTAGACAAACAGTCTGCATTTGCATGTAATTTTGTATTTTTATACTTGATATCGTAATTAAAACTTCGTAAAAATAAAGCATAATGTTGCATTCTCATGGCCGAAAATACTGGCAAACTTTTATTTGGAGAGAATATTTGTACCAGAGGTCGATGATCTGTAACCAATGTAAATTTATTTCCATACAAATACTGGTGAAATTTTTTTAAAGCAAAAATAATACTGTAAGCTTCTTTATCTATTTGTGCGTACTTCCTTTGTGTTTCAGAAAGTGTTTGTGATGCATATTGAATCACCCTTTCTGAACCATCTGGGTAGATGTGCGATAAAACCGCCCCAACTCCATATGAACTTGCATCAGTTGCAACTTTGTATCGAAATGTACTAAGAAATTTTTGCTTTGAAAAGCTTCTTTTGCTTTTAAAAATGCATTTTCACACTCTTTTGACCAAATAAATTGAATATTTTTACGTAAAAGTCTGTTGAGAGGGAAAAGAATTGAACTCAAATTTTTTATAAATCTTCCGTAATAATTAATCATACCTATAAAAGCTCGTAATTCAGTTATATTTGTAGGTCTAGGCATGCTACTAATTGCCTTAATTTTTTCAGGTGACTTATGTATTCCGACTTTGTCTATGACATAACCACAATAGTTTATTTTATCTTTTAAAAATTCACATTTTTCAGCATTTACTGTAATATTGTACTGTAGTAACCTACTGAAAACAGTTTCAAGTCTTTGTAAATGAATTTCATCTGTTGGCGCTGAAATTTTTATATCGTCTAGGAAAACTGAAACACCCTGTATATCTTTTAAAATATTTGCAATTTCCCTCTGCCAAATTGTTGGTGCTGATGCAATTCCATATAAAAGTCTATTGCAACGATATAAACCCCTGTGTGTATTTATTGTAAGCAAGTGCTTATCCTCAGGACATACTTCCATTTGTAAGTACGCTTGACGCAAATCTATTTTTGAAAAAAATTTTCCTCCAGCCATAGACGAGAACAGTTCGTCTACAGTTGGTAACGGATGATCATCAACAACCAGGTGAGGATTAACCGTCACGGAAAAATCACCACATAATCGTACTGTATTATTACTTTTTAAAACAGGAACAACTGGTGTTGCCCATTCAGATGTATTTACCTTTTCAAGAATACCAGCTTCGACTAAATTATCAATTTCTTTATTGACAAGTGGTATTAACTTGAAAGGTAAATTTCTTGCTTTCAAAAATACAGGTTTAGCATTTGGCTTTAATGTTAGTTTAGCTTTAATCCCTGTAATTTTAGAAACACGAGGTTCAAAAATTTGGTTGTATTTCTGTAAAAGTAAATCTAATTTTTCCTGAACTGTTGTAGATACTGTATTTATAAAATGTAACTGAATATTTAATTGGCGTATCCATTCTCTTCCTAATAAAGGTGAACGATTATTTTCCGTTAGGTAGATATTTAATTTTTTTATCAAATTCTTATATTCTACCCTAACTTCAACAAAACCTACAATTTTTACTAAATTTTTACAATAACTTATTAGTTTTAACTCTGTACTGCTGATGGAAAAATGGGGAAAAATAGACATAAAATCATCCTTACCCATTAAAGTAACCGCTGCACCACTGTCTATTTCAAAAGTTAAAATTTTATTGTTTACTTTAACTTTTTCGAAAAATTTATCTCTGTACTCCCCATGCTCCACCTGAGCAGATGTTTTAAAACAGACCTTCTGCAGATGTCCGCTGTTTCCACATCCCCTACATTTAACCTTCCTATCTAATCGGCATTTCGAAGCAAGATGTCCACCACCACACCTGAAACATTTAAAATTTGTATTATTATTTGAAACTTTATTATATAAATAATGAGAATTATTCTTCTGCGTAGTATTTATATGACTTGTAATTCTTGTATTTTCTTGTTTCTTCTTATTTTTCGAAACGATTGCATTTACGTTCTCCAAATTTTGTATTTCTTCCACCTTGTAATTGATTTACGTCTTTTTCTGACAACTCCATGCTGGTGGCTATTTTTACCGCTTTGTCAAAGTCAAGCTCTGACGTTTCCAACAACCTGGACTGGATTCTTCTATTTGAAATCCCAAAAACAAATTGATTCCTCAATGCCGTCTTTAGGTAGGTACTAAAATTACAGTGTATTGAAAGCTTCTGTAGTGCTACAATAAATTCTTGTAACGTTTCCTCATCTTTCTGTTTCCGTTGATGAAAACGAAAATTTTCTGCAATTTCTAACGGCGCTGGAGAATAAAATTGTTCCAATTTTTCTGTAAGTTCCGTAAATTTCTTGTCGTACGGATCTTCAGGAGCAATTTTATCTGATATAATTTCAAAAGATTCATTGCCAATGTAATGCAATAAATATGGAACCCGTAATTTGTCTTCAATTTGAAAAATTTTAAACGCACCTTCTAATCGTTGTAACCATCGATTCCAGTTCATTGTTTTTGGATTAAAAGGTTCAATGTAAAAAGTTGTTTGTACTTGTACCGTAGCTTTTGGTGTAACTTCTGTATTCGGCATTTCTTCAGTTCCTTGAATGGTTCTTTAAAATCCTCGTCGCCAACTGTTAAGTATTTATCATGTATAACTGAAAAGAAACTCTTGCTTCTACCAAGATCTGTTTATTCCCCAAAAACAAAACTCTCCTTCTTCTGTCATGCATATCCCTGACAACCATATTTTCTCGCCGACTTCTTTTCCAAGCTGTAACTGGTACACCTATTATCTAACAAGAACAGAACCTGGAATCAGGCAAGCCCGATGTCCTCTGGCTAAAACTTACCAATAAATCTGCCACTAAATTTATCTGTTGCATCTACCACTCCCCGTCTGACAACTCCTACAGTAACTTCCTCTGGCAAAAATTGGCAATCTTATCTCAGAATTTCCCTCCGCTAAAGTTATCGCCCTAGGCGATTTTAACGTCCGTAGCAAGGAATGACTAGGTTCCATAAAACCCGACCTAGAAGGCAGAGCAGCAAAAAACTTAGCAATCAGCAACTCGCTCACCAATTTAATCAGGGAGCCAACATTCTTTCCCCGCGTTCCTGCCCATAATTCAAACTAACTAGATCGTTTCCTTACCACCCATCCTGAGCCATACTTAACATCTATACGTGCTCCTCTTGGTCGATCGGATCACGGCCTCATTACCGTCTCTTATCCCATGCATCCCGAGTTCGTTGAAAACATGCCGGTAAGCATGATCTGGCACTACAATTCTGCTGACTGGGATGGTTTTTGAAACTTCTTCTCTGCTTTCCCTTGGAACCTCGTCTATTTTTCCACCTTCAATCCCTCCGAAATTTGCGCTCATATCACAGATATCATTCAAGTAGGTATTGAAAGTTTCATTCCACATACCCGCAAGAAACATAAACTCCATCATCAAAATTCCTAGTTCTCCAAGGTCTGTGATAAAGCCAGGCTCAAAAAACTTCAAGCTCACAAAAGAATTCTTCAAAATCCTACACTCGAAAATCGTCAGATTTTCACCGAGGCAAGAAATCAGTACAATCAAACTATATTGGTTGTTCAAAAATGGCCTTAACAACCGCATAAAGGATAAAGTACTTTCCTGTTCCAATGGCAGCAATCTTTCTTGCTGCACTTGCCAAAAATATTAGTCAAAACTTCTGTAGAAGCGCTTTTCCTCCCCTTACCTCTGACAACAAAAGTATCTTTTTTATCTCAGATATGCCACGTAGACTTCAAGCCTAAGTACTAACGTACCGTGGGTGTCTGAAGAGAAGGGAAATGTAGTCTATTGACACGGGTTTAGTTCTTCAGAGCAAAATACGTGGAAGTAGCCGTAGAAAAGGGATAAATACCCTGGGGTGCCAAAAACCTTGTTCGATTCAACGCCTCCAAAATGCAGTCTTGCTCCCTGAAACGCAAAAAATTCGGCAACACTTATCCCAACCAAGTGAATGGCCCAAGCCCTACAAAACAATGAAACATTTGATCTTGTTGGCATAGCTTTCGAATATGATGTCAGCTGGCACAAACACATTACTTCGAGCCAGAAAATACTTCTCCCCTTACACACTCTCTATGTTTCCCAAATAAGACATAACCTAGAGGTCTGTTTCCACATCTGGGGAGCGGCATCACCTTCGACACTTAACATCCTTGATTATATCCAAAAGAGAGCCATTCGACTCATCAATGATCCAGTCCTCACAAGAAAACTCCCTTCTCTCGCTCATCGCCGCGCTGTTGGGGATTTTCCCCTTTTCTACCTATATTATCACGAATTTTGCTTGGAAGAACTAGTTGCTATCATTCCCCCCTTGACCGTTCCTAACAGAACAACAAGAGGAACGTTACGTATGCATCCCGTTACTGTCCAGCTACAAAACCCTAGAATATCCAACTGCTGTGGCTCATTAATGCCTGGGGTTTACAGGTTATGGAACAAATTGCCTCTCGATTTTTCCCCTCCCATACCAATCTCCAATTTGTTAAATTCCGTGTAAATTTCCATTCTCTTCAGATGCCCACGGTACGTTAGTACTTATGCTTGAAGTCTACGTGGGATGTCCCAGATAAAAAAAAAACATGAATCATGAATCGGTAGTTGTTCAAGGAAACCAAGTGATATTTTAACGTGTGGCTGCACAATATAAGTGATGTCACCACCACAGAAGCATTGCCAGTGCAAAGGAACGCGCCATTAACTGTTGTGCTCACACAGCGTCAGTGATATGCCAGTAGTTATCATATGAAAGATTTGAACGCCGAACTAAACGATTTGTAACCCAGTTTACAAATGATGGTGATGTACATGGTGGATAGTCAGATTCATAATAGACCTATGGTAACCTATGCTTAAGAAATATTTGTATGGTAACATTCTTAAGAAACTCTACATGAAATAAAATTTCCTGCCAGAACTTTTCCTGAAATTCGTGAACCAACTTGGCATCTGGAGTAATTCTCACCAGTTACTAAACGTTAGTCTAATCGAAAGTTAATGGAAAATGGTAGACAATTATAGGTAAAAAGAGTAATAATTAATAAGTGTAGCACAAGGAATATTAAAAGAAACTGTTTTATTTTGAACTAACATTAAATTTCTACAATTTTGTCAAGGTACGGAATAATTTTTACAATATTCCGACTACATTTTTATAAATTACATGTCCATTCCCATTTCCAACAGATTACGCCGATAATACATTCGACTAAGTGAAACAGATCGATTTGATGCTCCACTTGCGTGGGTTTTGCAAATTTCTTTATTTTATCGCAGCTGCAATACCCCCTAATTCTTCTGAAAAATTGTGTTTGGTTTATATGGCGGTAATAGCTTTCACGTGCGGCCCGTGAGTTTTTTAGGTGGGGCAAATTTTGTGAGTGACTAGTGATATCAACGTATCAAGCAAAATACACTTTTTAAATTAAGAAATGTTTCTTAATAATGTGCCTATTTCTGCCAAGAAATTATTTACCCACAAATAAACGCCCGTCACAAGAAACAGGAGTCAAACAGGTGAAGTATACTTGAACGGGCTACATCAACATAGCATTGATACCCTCTACAAAAACCGTCTCGATGAAAAACTAAATGAAGAACACCTAACACTCGAAGTAGGGGAGACCTATAAGCACATATTGGAAGCCCTACACTCAGCAGCCTTCGAAGCCCTAGGAACACAACAAATGCCCGAACAAGGGTCGGAACGTCAATGGACTTTTAATATAATAAAAAATAAAAAAAAATGTTTTTACTATGAACCTAATCCCAAGAAACAAACAACAAAAAAAATATGTTTTAAATGGGTCAACAAAAATAACAAAGTATATATATATATATATATATATATATATATATATATATATATATATATATATATATATATATATATATATACAGGGTGGTCTGTAATGAATGCGCCAAAAAAAAATCCTAGATTAATCTCGTGAAAATAATGATATTGAGCCAATTATGCCTTAATAAAGTGTCGCTCATTAATGAGATACAGGGTGTTAAAGTTCAGTTCTCAGAATTGTTATTTCTTTATAGCTCAAGTCGTTCAGGGATGGGGAATACGATGGTATTCCATTTATTGACATAATATGTAGAGGGCGCTATTTACACCTTATACACTCATTATTTCATATCATAACTTTCTTATTAGTACCGTTCTTTTATTTTTTATTGGAAATTTTGAAAGAGTGACGTTTTTTAAGAAAAAAAGGTGTACTACATTTATTTCTATTAAATAAGCCGTTTTCGAAATATTTGCATTTATTCGTTCTATTGCATAGTCAAAAAATATTAAACATTAAAACTGAGATAACAGACTTGACTAACGAATAATGAATTGATCATGAACAAATAACAAAAAATCACTTCAACAAATGCGAAAAATGTCCACCATTCACTTCCATGCATATTCTTAATCCCTTCACGAAATAGAGTCGTAGTTGGAATAAAGTTCCTTGCTTATTCCTGATAACATTGGCGGAACCATGAATTTTTTGCAAAAGTTGCTCACGGGTACGGATTTCTTCTGTGTACACTAAGGATTTGATAAAACCCCAAAGGGAGAAATCCAAAGGATTAAGATCCGGGCTACGTGGCGGCCATGGAATTTCACTGCCATGACCAAACCATCTACGAGGCAGCCATTCATCTAGATAGTTGCGAACTGCAACTGGTTAATGGTAACCAGTACTTGCCGTTTCTTCAAAATGTTTTGCGGGATCTACACGATGATATACCCTTAAATTTACGACAAATCATGTGGTTTATGCACGATGGTGCTCCACCACATTATCCAGTTGCAGTTCGCAACTATTTAGATGAATGGCTGCCTCATAGATGGTTTGGTCGTGCAGTGAAATTCCATGGCCGCCGCGTAGCGGCATCTTAATCCTTTGGATTTCTCCCTTTGGGGTTTTATCAAATCCTTAGTGTACACTGAAGAAATCCGTACCCGTGAGCAACTTTTGCAACAAATTCATGGTTCCACCAATGTTATCAGGAATAAGCAAGGAACTTTATTCCAACTACGACGCTATTTGGTGAAGGGATTAAGAATATGCATAGAAGTGAATGGTTGACATTTTTCGCATTTGTTGAAGTGATTTTTTGTTATTTGTTCATGATCAATTCATTATTCGTTAGTCAAGTCTGTTATCTCAGTTTTAATGTTTAATATTTTTTGACTATGCAATAGAACGAATAAATGCAAATATTTCGAAAACGGCTTATTTAATCGAAATAAATGTAGTATACCTTTTTTTCTTAGAAAACGTCACTCTTTCAAAATTTTCAATAAAAAATAAAAGAACGGTACTAATAAGAAAGTTATGGCATGAAATAGTGAGTGTATAAGGTGTAAATAGCGCCCTCTACATATTATGTCAATAAATGGAATACCATCGTATTCCCCATCCCTGAAAACCCCCGATTCCCAGTTTTCATGTCGATATCTCAAAAACGACTTGAGCTATAAAGAAATAACAATTCTGAGAATTGAACTTTAACACCCTGTATCTCATTAATGAGCGACATTTTATTAAGGCATATTTGGCTCAATATCATTATTTTCGCGAGATTAGTCTAAGAAGATTGCTTTTTGGCGCATTCATTACAGACCACCCTGTACATATATATATATATATATATATATATATATATATATATATATATATATATATATATATATATATATATATATATATATATATATATATATATATATATAATAAATGTAAATTAAATTCGAAGATTTACTTCTTCGCTAGTGCAGCGATAAGGCCGTGAATGAAAAATAAAAATAATGAGGACTATCTTTGATTCTGGTCTGGGTGACCTTCTGCTATCGATTTCTGGGCCCTTACCCATCAGCGGTCAGGCTTACACCCTGGGTGGCTGAAGAACAGACCACGATTTGGCCAGAATCAAAGAGAGTCCTTATATCCAAAATGTTCGGAAAGGATGGGTAAGATGTAGTGGCTCGCGCCAACTAGTTCACCCAGTGTTGCTCCAAAAATGTTTGGCTGCTAACACAATAATACTCGAAAGTATGTCGATGTCGATGTCGAATTTCTCGACATCGACGGTACAAATGCACCATTGTACAACAATAGTAGAAAAATGGAAGATTTCTTGGCCTATAGGTAATATAATAAATGTAAATTCGAAGATTTACTTCTTCGCTAGTGCAGCGATAAGGCCGTGAATGAAAAATAAAAATAATGAGGACTATCTTTGATTCTGGAGTCCTCTACTATTATTGTACAATGGTGCATTTGTACCGTCGATGTCGAGAAATTCGACATCGACATCGACATACTTTCGAGTATTATTGTGTTAGCAGCCAAACATTTTTGGAGCAACACTGGGTGAACTAGTTGGCGCGAGCCACTACATCTTACCCATCCTTTCCGAACATTTTGGATATAAGGACTCTCTTTGATTCTGGTCAAATCGTGGTCTGTTCTTCAGCCACCCTGGGTGTAAGCCTGCCCGCTGATGGGTAAGGGCCCAGAAATCGATAGCAGGAGGTCACCCAGACCAGAATCAAAGATAGTCCTCATTATTTTTATTTTTCATTCACGGCCTTATCGCTGCACTAGCGAAGAAGTAAATCTTCGAATTTACATTTATTATATTACCTATAGGCCAAGAAATCTTCCATTTATATATATATATATATATATATATATATATATATATATATATATATATATATATATATATATATATATATATATATATATATATATATATATACATATATATATATATATATATATATATATATATATATATATATATATATATATATGTATATGTATATATATATATATATATATATATATATATATATATATATATATATATATATATATATATATATATATATATATATATATATATATATATATATATATATATATATATATATATATATAGTAAACTAGTAATATTGGGTTGCGCAGCAAATGAAAGAATACTCTTTAAAGTTGTTCCAAGCTTTCGAAAATATTCATTTTCATATTCAGGGAGACTACAAAGAATTACAACTTAGTTGAGGATGTTCATTAACGGTGTTAAAGTATTATCTAGGGAATCAGTGAAGTCCTCTAGAGTGGGATCGAAAACCAAGCGTCATGAAGTACTTAATTATTCTAAATTTAGATTTATTTATTACACAATAGCACAGACAGATTAAAATTACATTAAAGTAATTAATTAATTAATTATTATTATTAATTTTAATCTGTCTGTGCTATTGTGTAATAAATGTAAATTTAGAATAATTAAGTAATTCATGACGCTTGGTTTTCGATCCCACTCTGGAGGACTTCACTGATTCCCTAGATAATACTTTAACACCGTTAATGAACATCCTCAACTAAGTTGTAAGTAATAAATCTGCTTATAAGCTCACTTAAAACAATGGTTAATATAAGAACCATGTTTAATACTAGCAATTCTTTGTAGTCTCCCTGAAGATGAAAATAAATATTTTCGAAAGCTTGGAACAACTTTAAAGAGTATTCTTTCATTTGCTGCGCAACCCAATATTACTAGTTTACTTCCTAACTAGTCAGCAACGACTACCCTCTATATATACACCACAGGTATGGGTTTTTACCAGACCATCAAGGCTACATATGGGACCGAAGCAGTGAAGAATTTAAAGGATTGGGCGAAAACCAAAATTAAATTGGCTAAGGAATATAATAGAAAATCGTTTCTACTACAATGCAGACAAATGGGGATACGGCCACAACACATCACAGCAACAACAGGGCCAATAGAACACCTTCTCCTCCGGCAGGACTCTCAACAGGCGATGGACTTCAATCGTAGGTTAGGAAATAAACTTATTAATATTGAAATTTCTGCTAATCATAAACTAATTAGTAATCTAGAATCCTCACTTACATCGTTCAAACGAGCAATCATTGAAAGCACTAATGAAGCCATCTTCAATAACTTTTCTAGCAAACAACAAAGAAATTACAATAGATTATTCCATAAAATTAGAACAAACAATATTAACAAATTAAATAACTTAAAATCTATCGAACTTCACAACCGCCTTAAGACTAAACCGGAATGGATAAAAAATCTTACCAACATAGAGATTCCTAATGATATCCTCCAGTTCTTGTCTCTCGGCCCTAAGTTTAGTGTTGAGCCGGTTGTGGGAAATGATATACCTATAAAAAACATCTTGGCAGATCTTGACTTTGTTACCTCATCTATAAATGATTCCGCAATAAAAAATATCACCATCTCAAGAACTACTAACATCCTCACAAATTATATAAACTCAAACAAACATAACAAATCACTTTTCCATAACTTACTCTATAAATCAAAAAAGTTCCTTAAGGACAACCCTAACATTATATTAACTAGATCCGACAAGGGCAATGTAACTGTTATCATGGAAAAAGAACAATATTTACAACTCTCCAATGAATTAATCCAGAATGATGAATCTTACATCAGTTTACCACGAGACCCCACACTTTCGATTCAAAGAAAGTGCAATGAATTAATCAAACAATTGTATAATACAGAACAAATAGATGAGGCCACAAAGAAAAAGCTTACAAGTTACAAGAGTACATCTCCAAAATTTTACTCATTACCTAAAATCCACAAACCAACCTTGTCTGTCAGGCCAATTGTAGCTTCAATTGGTGCACCCACGGAATTTATTGCAATTTTCATAACCGAAATCCTCACAAAAGCATATGACTTCGATAATGATTATTATATTAAAGACTCTTTCCAAGTCTATGAAAAATTTAACCAATTACAGCTTCCTGATGGCTATGTGGTAGCAAGCCTCGATGTTGTCTCTCTTTTCAGTAATGTTTACTATGATGCTGCACACAGGGCCATCTATAAGTGTTGGTACCGCATTAGTAACTATTGTAATACAGACAGAGACTCCTTTCTTAGATTAATTGAATTTCTTTTTGATAACACATATTTCTCATTTGACAACAAATACTATAAACAAACTTTTGGTACCCCAATGGGGTCTTCTGTCTCTCCTATACTTGCAACGTATGTGATGGACGAATTGCTGGACACAGTTCTTCCTGTTCTCTCCTTTAATCCCCTTCTTTTTAAAAAAATATGTGGATGATATAATTGTAGCACTACCACAAAATGGAATTAACGAGATACTAGAAACCTTAAATGATTTCGATCAACACATCCAGTTCACTATAGAAACCGAAGACCCTACCTGCTCGGTTCCTTTCCTAGATACCAAATTCACACGAACTCACAACAACAAAATCGTGATAGATTGGTACAGGAAACCTTGCAGCTCAGGACGATACCTGAATTATTTCTCGTATCATAAACATAATATGAAAGTGAATCTGGTTAAACAAATGAAATCAAGAATTCTAAAAATCTCAGATCCATCTCTACATAAAAAAAACTTAGATATCCTGGCTCAATTATTCATCGATAATTCATATCCGCCCAAGCTGATTAATAGAATTTTGTTCAGCACTCCTGCCATCAACATACCTATATTAAATGAACATAACCTAATAAATAATAACAATAATATAACTGAAGTGACGCAAACTACTAAATTCATATCACTTCCCTACATTAGAGAGATAACTCCGGCGCTGTCCAGAATAATAAATCAAGTAGTCAATGTCAAAATCGCGAACAAACCAGTACTCACAATTTCTTCGGTGCACTCCAGGCTTAAAGACAAGGTCCCTCTTACTCGAAGAACAGATGTGGTTTACAGCATTCCTTGTACAGACTGTGAAAAAATATACATAGGCCAAACTACAAGACCATTGGCCGACAGAATCACAGCACACAAGAGTGATTGTAGACTGCATCCAGAGAGGTGTGCTCTGGCAGAACACGCTAATAACTTACTACATAACTTTGATTATAATGCAACCAAGATACTTGCTACACAGAAAAATAACTCTAAAAGATCTTTTCTTGAAATGGCCTTTATTTCACAAGAACCTAATTGCATAAATAAAAAAACCGATATAAAACACCTAAGTGAAATATATTCATATCTATTATTTTTAGACAACGATCATCGTTTGAACGACTCTGAGATTCAAGTATAATGACAATTGATTGTATAATAAAAATAATTTTTTCCTTCACAACAAATTCAAGAATACTTACCCATTTCCTACATATAACAAAATCTTTTTATCAAATTACAAATAATTCTAATTGAAATTCATCGATGTCTCATAAATAAGCTTTTAAATGCATCCGCTAGGGTGTACTTCCTGACCGCAATATAAATCCAACAAGTTATCTCAACAAGGTAAATAACACACCTAATTTTACAGACTTCTGTAATCATGTTTCGCATATAATTTAATATAATACACACAGATGTCGCTAATAACTGACTTCTGACAGTCCATAGTGAGTTTCCCGCTCAATCAAATCAGTCTGTCATCTCGTGCAGCATGGCTAAAATGAATTTCAAAAAACTGAGAAAGAAATGATTTTTAATTTTCTTCTTTTTTTAATTAATGACTTTCATGTAATTTTAATCTGTCTGTGCTATTGTGTAATAAATGTAAATTTAGAATAATTAAGTAATTCATGACGCTTGGTTTTCGATCCCACTCTGGAGGACTTCACTGATTCCCTAGATAATACTTTAACACCGCTAATGAACATCCTCAACTAAGTTGTAAGTAATAAATCTGCTTATAAGCTCACTTAAAACAATGGTTAATATAAGAACCATGTTTAATACTAGCAATTCTTTGTAGTCTCCCTGAAGATGAAAATAAATATTTTCGAAAGCTTGGAACAACTTTAAAGAGTGTTCTTTCATTTGCTGCGCAACCCACTATTACTAGTTTACTTCCTAACTAGTCAGCAACGACTACCCTCTATATATATATATATATATATATATATATATATATATATATATATATATATATATATATATATATATAGGGTAGTCGTTGCTGACTAGTTAGGAAGTAAACTAGTCAGTTAGAAGTATATATATATACAGGGTGCGTCAAACTCCGTGGCCTATTAGAAGTATTTAGAAAACGACAGAAGATTTTTTTCTGAAAACTTGGGTGTGGTTATAGGAACTGGTATTCTATCGTTTAAAAATATTTTGAAAGAGGCAGTGTTGCCAGATCATTCTGAAACTCATAGCAACTTCGGAATTTTAAATGAGACACCCTGTATATTATTTTACATTTTGATTCTGATTTATAATACAAATTTTTTTTGTGTATAATATCCTATGCCTATCTCTGATAGTTTTTGAAATATTAATTCATAAGTAAATTTTCGGGGCTAAAACATGCTCCCTAAAAAATCAAATATTTTTGTGACCAAGGCACCTAGAAAGTTAAAATTTTTGCAGAAGTTTCCCAAAATATTGCTTTCTTAGAATTTTGACGAATTATTAAAGTATTTTTATACAGGGCGTCTCAAAAAAATTGTATCTTCTTAATATAAATAAATGCAAAAAACTCAACTTTTTTAAATAGAACACCCTGTATTTTATTTTTTTAACAAAAACTAGAACAAATTTCCTACCAAACTGTATACCATGTTCCTATACCTATCTTTAACCGTTTCGAACTTACAGGCATTTTAGAAAATTAATAACTAAATAAAAATGTTTAAAAACATTAAAATTTAATAGTAGGTTTTGGCAGAATTTGTTTAGAAACAAATGAAAAAGAAAACATGTCAAGTAAATTGGCTTTGGGGAAAGGTCTATTTTTTAAATTATCAAACAAATTAGCAAAATTTTCTTAAATTTTAAAATGAAAGAATGTTATTAATTTATGCGTACATGGTAAGTAAGGAATGAACTTGTACAAAAAGAAACAAATATAAAAGTAATACAAAAATAAAACTAATAACTAAATTGTTTGAAATGTCCTCCGTTTGCTCTTAAGCAATCATGAATAGACGTTGTTACATGGTCTGTTGTAGCTCTCCGTATTTCTTCTCCATCTATAGCTCCTAGAGTTGCCCTTACTCGTTGCTCTAGATCCTGCTTGGTGGTAACTGGTGTTTTATAAACTCTTTCTTTTATTGTACCCCACAAATAAAAATCTAATGGGGTAAGATCCGGAGATCTTGGGGGCCAGTTCCATGGTCCTTGTCGACCAATCCATCTGTCTTCAAACATGCTAAATAATTCTATGCGCACTTCATTAGTAGAATGGGCTGGTGCTCCATCTAACTGATACCAGCAGTTTTCAAGCATATTTAATGGTAAATCATCTAAAAAGTCCGAAACAGTGGTCCTTAATATTTCTAAATATTTTGCGCCCGTTAAGTTATCGTCGTAAATACAAAAGACCATATTATTATCCATTAGCAAACAAAAAACGTTAAAACTGAACTGATACTGGAAACTTCTTTCTCTTGCGAAGTGGGGATTTTCTCTAGACCAAAAATGGGAGTTTCTTCGATTAAAAATGCCTTCCCTTGAAAACTTAGCTTCATCTGTCCAAATGATCTTTTTTAAAAAATCGGGGTCTTCTTGTGTCCGGACTAATATAATTTCACAAAATTCTACACGTTTTAGAGGATCATTTTGTTGAAGTGCCTGAAGTATAATAAGTTTGTAATCATGCATTTTATGATTATGTAAGATTCGCTCTATGGATTTATATGTGAGTCCTAAGTCGTTTTCTGCACTGTATATAGACGCATGCGGCAATGCATGAAAATATGTCAGAACATTAATTTCATTTTCTTCATTACCTGTTACCGGTTTAATTTGAATTTTAACATTATTATACTGCAACATATTTCTTTCCATTCTTTTAAACTTTCTTGGTGTCATTGGAGGTGAATTCGGATACAGTTCGTTGAATCGTCTACATGTTCTTGATATAATTTTATTACACTCTCCGTGTATAAAAAATAAATTCAAAATGTCTGCATTAGAATAAGAGTTATTTGCCATTTTGTTTGATAATTTAAAAAATAGACCTTTCCCCAAAGCCAATTTACTTGACATGTTTTCTTTTTCATTTGTTTCTAAACAAATTCTGCCAAAACCTACTATTAAATGTTTTTAAACATTTTTATTTAGTTATTAATTTTCTAAAATGCCTGTAAGTTCGAAACGGTTAAAGATAGGTAGAGGAACATGGTATACAGTTTGGTAGGAAATGTGTTCTAGTTTTTGTTAAAAAAATAAAATACAGGGTGTTCTATTTAAAAAAGTTGAGTTTTTTGCATTTATTTATATTAAGAAGATACAATTTTTTTGAGACGCCCTGTATAAAAATACTTTAATAATTCGTCAAAATTCTAAGAAAGCAATATTTTGGGAAACTTCTGCAAAAATTTTAACTTTCTAGGTGCCTTGGTCACAAAAATATTTGATTTTTTAGGGAGCATGTTTTAGCCCCGAAAATTTACTTATGAATTAATATTTCAAAAACTATCAGAGATAGGCATAGGATATTATACACAAAAAAAATTTGTATTATAAATCAGAATCAAAATGTAAAATAATATACAGGGTGTCTCATTTAAAATTCCGAAGTTGCTATGAGTTTCAGAATGATCTGGCAACACTGCCTCTTTCAAAATATTTTTAAACGATAGAACACCAGTTCCTATAACCACACCCAAGTTTTCAGAAAAAAATCTTCTGTCGTTTTCTAAATACTTCTAATAGGCCACTGAGTTTGGCGCACCCTGTATATATATATATATATATATATATATATATATATATATATATATATATATATATATATATATATACACATTTCCTGATTAAGGTGAGATCCATTTCAGTGAAATAGTAGACATCCCGAGATCTGTTTTGCAAAGAGAGATCCGAATTTGGACCTCGCCTTGTTTTGCGTGGATATGAGCGGCATTTGGTTCGATACTGCCTCTAACGAATTTCTACAAATTTTTGTTTGGATCTCATTTTACACCTTTTTTTCATATTACATACAATTTGGGTTCAAAAACAAACTTTCAGAGGGCGCTCTGATCGTCTGCATATAGCGTTGTGTATCCTAGTTAAGGCGAGATCCGTCAATAACGGCAACGTTGGCGGAGCGAGTTGACTGTACAGCTTGCGCACGTGATATCTACTACCGATTTCTATTGGATCTTATACAGCGCGTTCAAGCTGCTTAAATCTTATGTTTTATATTATATCAACAATGGTTATATATCATTAATGGTTGGATCCAACATCACTTTACCCCAGATAGAGACTCAGCTGGAAATATAGTCAGATGCGACGATCGTAACCGTGTGGCCGCCAAAATTTTTAATTTTTGATACTTTTTAGGTCTTTTAGTACTGTTAGTTTTCTATTTTTTTGGTAATATACAGAATGGTATAATCTAAAATCTTACAAGTTTGTCCCAAAATTGACGTTCTCTGTAAATATTAATCCACATTTTTTAATGCATACGAGATGACTAAAAATTTTCGTTTCATGAGTAGCTCAAAATAGCTGCTGTTTTCGTGAATGCATAAATTAGTTATTCGTAAAAATTTCATCTAAGTTTATTGTGATACCTATTCCTTTATTTCAACTATCCTGCAAATAAAGGTATGCAGACACTTAAAAATTACGTTTTCTGTCTAAGCCGCCCATGTAATTAAAATTTTACAAGAAAAGGCTTACAAATTGAGTTAGCTACTCATAAAACAAGAATTAGTTGTCATCGCACATGCAATAAAAAAAAATGGGCTAGTTTTTTCAGAATACGTATTTTTGGGACATTCCTAATGTTAAGGCGGTCCCATCCCCTACATACCCTCAGGGCATAGAAACTCAGTTTTTTGCCGATATCTTTGTACTAGTATAAAAATTTTAAATTATTCTTCCATCAATATCTGCGGCTGCTAGACCTTTATTGTGGAAAAGTTTTGAAATTCCCATCATTTTTCTTTATTGTTTAGAAAAAATGTTTTTTTTTTATCTGTAAAGATGGTCAACTAGCAGCCAGATTAATGCGAGAGAAATTTAAAATTTTTCCTTTAGTACAAAGATATCGACAAAAACCTGAATTTGTATGCCTGAAGGGTATGTAGGCGATAAAATCAATCAATCAATTTGGGCAAATTTATATTTTTCATTCCAATGCTAATTAAAATTTTCTTACTTGTTTGGTGCCATATAGCTGGACTCCTAAATGCGTAACTTTGTATTAGTTTAACCCAATTTAAATCTTTTGTGGTTTCCGATATGTTATTGGTGGGGCTTGGCTTGTAACTTCTGTAACTGTAACTTCAACCCCCTAGGGAGGGTGGAACCAACCCTTAAAATTTTAATGGAAAGAGGGGTCTTGCGATACATCATTTTAAAGGTCTCATTAAGTACTTTATGATCCTAGAATATTACGTCATTATTCGCCCTCAGAACAAAATGGCGGCTTGTTGAATATTTCTGTAATGCATGTTAATGGGTATTGCTGAAGTTTTTAATTAGCAGTTTGAAAATACGTTTCTAATGATAGTAAGAGGCTAAAAAAAATTATTTAGCCCTTCCCCACCCCCACTAACACACTCAATGTCATTTCAATAATTTTAGATCTGATTTTTAACACAATTCAAATTTTATTTCAATTAGTGAGGGCTGGGGAGAGCTAAATAATAACCTCTTGCTATCATCAGAAGCGTATTTTTAAATCGCCAATTAAACATTGTACATCGTATTTGAAAATATTTGTTTAAACAAGCCTCCATTTTGTTCTCGGGACGAATAATATCGTAATATTTTAGAGTCATAAAGTACTTAGTGAGACTTTTAAAATGATGTATTGCAAGACCCCTATTTCCTTTTAAATTTTAAGGGTTGGTCCCACCCTTTCTAAGGGATTGAAGTTGCAGTATTGATAATGACTGATAATGGTAACAAAAAAACCTCTCCCTTGACAAATCTAATTAAGTACGTGTACGAGCGATTTTTGTAAAAATAAACATGGAATCAGATATTCAGTCTGTTTCGTTTTCATTGGGCAACCCCGTATTTATAGTTATTGTACATAGTATGTATGCTATATATGTAAATCTAAGGAAAATTTTAAAGAAAAGTAAATAAAATAATAATTGCTCTTTGTTTAGTATTTCATGTATATTTCCTGAAAAAAATAATTTAACTAAAATAAGTCTACAAAAAAATGTAAACAATATAGAGCGTGTCTGTGAATCTGCTTGCCAAATGGAAAACTTTTTTATTACCATTTGTTGGGGGGAAATTACTCTGCATAAAAAGCTTTGCTTTTAAAAATAATAACTTTGGCATAAAAGACTTTTAATGTATTATACAGGGTGCCTCAAAAAGAACCTTTATTAAGGTTTTAGATCACCATTATTTACGTGTCAAATTAAAGAAAGGCAAATGAATATGATTTAATTAATTTATAGTGTCATGGCATAGCAATGTAAAAAAATTTTTAAACAAAAATTGCCGATATAGGACCAATAAAAAAATAAGTATTTATTTTCAAGCAAATGTGACTTTATATTGTTGGCAAGTAGATTTAGTATACAAGGAGACTAAAAATATTGATCCCTAGAGGGATCGTGTAATCTGAGAATTTCAAGGTTTCCCATGCCCACGATATTGCATACTCAGCAAAAGATAAAAAATAGTCAATGCATGGAACGTAAAGAAAATAAAATTCTTAATATGACAAGATGCGTGTAAAAATTAAAATAAAACCCATCTACCCTACCCAACTGCAGCATAATCGAAAATATTGTATAAGATACCGTGTACTAAATCCTAACACCATTATAATGAATTTATCTTTTTATGGATACTAATAGAGATATTCACAAATGTTATACAAAATCATTATACTAATCTTAAAAAATAAGAAAGGCCCCCAATAGGTTATTAATTTTGTATTAATATGGGAAGTATTTTACTCAGAACTTTCCTTGCAGTTCTTAATTCAAATACCTCGGGTTCACTTGAAAATTTTACAGATACTTTGTACGATTTTATTATTGTGTCAGCATACCGCGGACATTTAGAAATGATATGTAAAATAAATACATGGTAAGGGCAGTTGTCTTCAATCATCATCTTTCATATGTTTAGAGCACTGTAAAATGCAATAAAATCGTAGCAGTAAAATTGGCAACATGGTTGGATCTCACGTTACGCATATATTTCCTAATTTACAAGGTCGGATCTCGCCTATTACAAGTATTGTAAGGGATCTCTACTTCACATTATACTGTGTGTATATAAAAATTTGAAAATGACCTACCCCTCTGGTGGTACCATAAATTAAAACACACAATTATTGACTTTTACAACAGATTTTTTTAAATACCTTTATTTGTTCAGGTGGATCTCGGGTAGTCCAAAATGTGATTGGATCTCAACTTGACATAAAAACATGTATATATATATATATATATATATATATATATATATATATATATATATATATATATATATATATATATATATATATATATATATATATATATATATATATATATAAAGTAGAAGTTTCTTGTCCGTACAATATATAAGAGAGAAAGAAGAAAATCGGCTTTGCCGACTGTGAAAGTGTGTTCCTCTTTTGCATCAAAGTACGGGGAGTCCAAGAAAATGGACAACCCCGGGCCGGGTAGACCATGACAGCTGTTTCGTCCTTGTTAGGACTCATTCAGACAGCCATAACCCAGTCGCACCGAGGCAAACGATGCTACTGTATCTTAAATCCGTTTTGTAAAACACAAGCAGGAAATAACATACCATAACGCCACCTAGCGGGTGCTGGCTCTAATGCAAAAGCAGAACACACTGAAAAGGTAAAATCTAAGGGCGAACACGGCATCTCTAGTTATGAGAAACACATTTTCGCAAATTCGCCTAACTCGCCCGCACCATTCGCGCAGTGCAAGGAGGGGGTCACGACGTCCTCACCAGAAAGACGCATAAACCCTTAACAAAAGGCCAAGTAAGAATAAAAAGTAGAAGTTTCTTGTCCGTACAATATATAAGAGAGAAAGAAGAATATCGGCTTTGCGGACTGTGGAAGTGTGTTCCTCTTTTGCATCAAAGTACGGGGAGTCCAAGAAAATGGACAACCCCGGGCCGGGTAGACCATGACAGCTGTTTCGTCCTTGTTAGGACTCATTCAGACAGCCATAACCCAGTCGCACTGAGGCAAACGATGCTACTGTATCTTAAATCCGTTTTGTAAAACACAAGCAGGAAATAACATACCATAACGCCACCTAGCGGGTGCTGGCTCTAATGCAAAAGCAGAACACACTGAAAAGGTAAAATCTAAGGGCGAACACGGCATCTCTAGTTATGAGAAACGCATTTTTGCAAATTCGCACAACTCGCCCACACCATTCGCGCAGTGCAAGGAGGGAGTCACGACGTCCTCACCAGAAAGACGCATAAACCCTTAACAAAAGGCCAAGTAAGAATAAAAAGTAGAAGTTTCTTGTCCGTACAATATATAAGAGAGAAAGAAGAATATCGGCTTTGCGGACTGTGGAAGTGTGTTCCTCTTTTGCATCAAAGTACGGGGAGTCCAAGAAAATGGACAACTCCGGGCCGGGTAGACCATAACAGCTGTTTCGTCCTTGTTAGGACTCATTCAGACAGCCATAACCCAGTCGCACCGAGGCAAACGATGCTACTGTATCTTAAATCCGTTTTGTAAAACACAAGCAGGAAATAACATACCATAACGCCACCTAGCGGGTGCTGGCTCTAATGCAAATGCAGAACACACTGAAAAGGTAAATTTCAATTTCAATTCAAAATCAACGTAACAAGCAAAATACACTTTTTTAATTAAGAAATGTTTCTTAATAATGTGCCTATTTCTGCCAAGAAATTATTTACCCACAAATAAACGCCCGTCACAAGAAACAAGAGTCAAACAGGTGAAGTATAACTTGAACGGGCTACATCAACATAGCATTGATACCCTCTACAAAAACCGTCTCGATGAAAAACTAAATGAAGAACACCTAACACTCGAAGTAGGGGAGACCTATAAGCACATATTGGAAGCCCTACACTCAGCAGCCTTCGAAGCCCTAGGAACACAACAAATGCCCGAACAAGGGTCGAAACGTCAATGGACTTTTAATATAATAAAAAATAAAAAAAAATGTTTTTACAATGAACCTAATCCCAAGAAACAAACAATTATCTGTTGGGAAAACTAAACTAGTAAGGCGGTTAATAAAATTGCATTTATCTCTTAAAAGAAGTGGAAATTGGAAAAATATGAAGAGGTAAGTTTTGTTAAGAATTTAACATACTATTTGATTGGGATACGAAAATGTGAAAATATCAGTGGCGTACATTTTTTATTGCAGACATATTGTACAGTCTTCTCATATGTACAGGGTGTCCCATTTTGGGTACTTTTGCGGGGTATCTCCATTATTTTTATAGATAGAAAGTTGCGATTTTCGCGACAGTGTGCTACTTTTTCGTAAAACTAAAGATGCCGTTAACAAAATTTTCATAGCCCTTTTAGTTTTTAAGATACAGGGCATTTTTGAAAATGTTGCATTTTGGGACCCCCTCGTATCTCCGTTATCCTTCAACTTATCGAAAAGGTAAAATAACATTCTTATAGATTTTTTTCCGTAGAATGCAGTGGTGTAGATAATTTTTGTTACATATTTACTATTTTTGAGTTATAAACCAAACTTATGTTTTTTAAATGGAACACCCTGTATATTTATAGACTATAAAATTTGTCTTTTTTTACCTTTTCAAAAATATATAATAGTATGCATTTTTTCTCAGAAACACGCAAATAAATGGCGATTTTCTAAAATTAAATGCATAATTATTTAATAGTAGGCCATGGCTATTGTTTATGACAAGAAACAAAAATAAATGTCAAATATTTGTCTATCTTATCGGTTTTTGGATCGACTTTTGGTTTATAAAGCAGTTTATTTTCGTTCTTTTGGTATTTTTATTCTATGGATATTTATCAATTTCTTCGAATAATGGCAGCGTATGAAAATTATGAAAAATATGATATGCTGCTATGTTTTATACAGAGTAATGAAAATTCTGAAGAAGCTTCGGAATTATATTTTCAAAGGTAAGTAAGCTATTATGGCTATGAAAATCTCTATTATCATTATAACTTTGTGCTCGTTAGATATCCAGAAAGAAGGCAACCGTTTTTTGAGATATTTGCTCGTTTAAAAGCAAATTTAGTTGAGCACGGATCATTTGTTCACCGACGTCCAAAAACATACAACAAAGAGAACAGGGAAAGAAAAGAGATAGATGTTTTGGGATATATAGAAGCAACACATTTCCTCATGTAGAAAAATTGAGAAGGAAATTGGTGTGCCAAAAAGTGACGCTCAGGGGATCTTGGAGAAATATAAGTATTATCCATACAAATTTAATATAGTGCAACATTTGCATCCTGGCGATGCCGAGCGCCGGACACTATTTTGCCACTGGTATTTGCAGCAAATCGATGCTAACGATTTATTTGGGAGACTTGTTATCTGCTCAGACGAATGTTTTTTTTTCAAGTGCGGGCATTGTTAATCGTCACAATACCAGGAACTGGTAGACAGAAAATCAGCATTTAATGTTTGAAAGGGCACAACAAGGACGCTTTGGAGTTGGAATGTCATGTTTTATTTTGGGCAGACATATATGTAGTTTATAGGATTTTTGAAGGAGGTCTTACAGCACGTAGGTACCTAGAAATCCTTGAGGAAGTTATTCCAGAACTGCTCGAAAATATTCCATTAGCTCAATATAATGCTGTTTACCTACAGCAAGATGGTGCCCCAAGTCATAACTCTGGGCTCATAAGGGCATTTCTTGATAATAACTTTCCTCAGAGATGGATAGGTACCAACGAACCTGTTAGATGGCCTCCACGATCTCCAGATCTCTCACTTTTAGATTTTTTATGGGGCTATATACAAAATGAAGTATATAAAACACGATATGACAGCATAGCAGAACTTCGAGAGGCAATTCATTTAGCCTTTCGAAATCTGCGAAGGAGACCCATGGTCCTTTTTAATGCTATTCAACGAATTAAAAAGATGTGCCAATTTTGCATTAGAGAAAATGGTGGTCATTTTTAACATCACCATTAAACATTTGTTTTTTCTTTTTTTATTAATGTTATTTTTTTGTGTTTGTAATATTGTTACTTTATGCTACAAAACTATTGTTACAAACTTACTGTTATATAAAAAAAACACTATAGGTATTTTTGAAAATGTTATGCTTTTATAAAAATATACCTATATGCAAGCTATCCAATTCTTTGTTAGTAATATGTAACTTTCAATTGTTTATTATTGTTACTCATGGCCTACTATTAAATGCATTTAATTTAATTTTAGAAAATTGCCATTTATTTGCATGTTTCTGAGAAAAAGTGCATACTATTACATATTTTTGAAAAAGTAAAAAAAGACAAATTTTATAGTCTATAAATATACAGGGTGTTCCATTTAAAAAAACATAAGTTTGGTTTATAACTCAAAAATAGTAAATATGTAACAAAAATTATCTACACCACTGCATTCTATGGAAAAAATCTATAAGAATGTTATTTTACCTTTTCGATAAGTTGAAGGAGAACGGAGATACGAGGGGGTCCCAAACTGCAACATTTTCAAAAATGCCCTGTATCTTAAAAACTAAAAGGGCTATGAAAATTTTGTTACCGGCATCTTTAGTTTTACGAAAAAGTAGCACACTGCTGCGAAAACCGCAACTTTCTATGTACGCCCCTGGAGGACCTGTCAATGTCTTTTTATAGTCAGAATAATGCTCAATTTAAGTACTTTCCACAACGTAAATTTCATCAAAATTGATGAAGCCATTTTGAAAATATTTTGAAAAACTGAAAAAAAATTTAAAACTTTAACACTCTGTATCTTTGAAACAAAGCATCTGTTCATATAAACTTTTTGTCTTAGTTTCGTACAAAGATTCTCCCTTTAAGCGATGGCACATGTTTTTTGAAACACCCTATATACAGGGTGTTATGGAAATTATTTAATATATTGGAATGGGTAACTCCTGATATGAATTCAGATTGAATAAAAATATTCATAAATGGTGCTTCACTATAAAAAAAAGGTAGATATCGGCCCTCGAAAAAAAATTTTTAGTACCTGCGCACCACTGTCATAAATGCATGGCCATATAAAAAACAGCAAGAAATGTCAGTTACAGAAAATAAAAATTTGGTTTCGACGTCAGGCGTTGCCAAATTTTTTTACCATATTTCTATGAATCAAGTTTGAAAACCTAATATTTTTGTTACCTTTAAAGAAAGAACTCCTAGTAACACTAATTTCAAAGAGCTAAAATCTTACAACACAAAACAATACAGAGAACTGCTCTTCAAATGAAGTGTAAAATAAGAATTTTCAACTAAACGTACTTATTAGCACTGGAAGTGGAAACTTTCTTCTTCACTAAATAATAGCCAGAAATGTCCAGTGTTATCCTTATAGCACTGGAAACATTCTTTTTCACTAAATAATAAAGTTAATATACTTAATATACTTATAATAAGTTACAAAACTCGATTAATGTGTAAGGAATGTAAACAAAGTGATGACATTCCCAAACCAGAGAAGTATATCGAAATTATGTATTTAAAGACTTTAGTGGACGAACTAAAGAGTAAAAATTAAATTCTTCAAGAAAACAATAAACTTCTTAAAGAAAAAATGCTTACTTGGAAAATATAGAAAATTTCGAAAATTCTAACCTAATAAAAAAAACGGTAAAACCAAAAATTCCGTGAAATTAGCTGCGAAAGAAACAAGAAGCAGAAATT
Organism: Philopedon plagiatum; assembly: GCA_963971165.1. Taxonomy (NCBI): domain Eukaryota; kingdom Metazoa; phylum Arthropoda; class Insecta; order Coleoptera; family Curculionidae; genus Philopedon; species Philopedon plagiatum. Next base: position 64,021,392 of record OZ020189.1, on the reverse strand, counting down.
GGCATCGAACAAAACGACTTGCCACAGTAGGACCACAACAACAGTCTAGCGTGACTGCAAGCCATCCCAAGAAAAAAGAAGAAAATGACAGTGACTAACCCTACTTTCAAACCCTTCAATATTTTTCTATGCTTTCAAAACAAACAGAAGCTTACAGTAAAAAATAAAAGAAACAAGTGGACCCAAAACTGAGACCAAACTCAATCGAAGGCAAAAAAGAGGATGCAACCACCTTGAAAGCCGCTTCATCAGGTAGCTATTCTTGGTTATTTGTATCACGATTGTCTAATGACACAAAACCTGAGGATATCGGAAAATACCTAAAATTAAATTATAACATCGACTGTGAATGCGAACGGATAAAAACAAAGTGGAATCAGAAATATGGTTCTTTTAAAATTGGTGTGCCCAAGGATAAAAAGTCTGTCATTCTTGACGAAAATGTTTAGCCAGTTGGTATTCAAGTAAACAGTTTTTTAAACCTAAGAAGGTTAGAACCTCAACAGGGGCGAAGCCTGGTGGTAGCAAATCGTCATGTATAAAACTGCTACATTACAATGTCCGCTCTGTGAGAAACAAGCTTCACGAGCTCGAGGCTGCCATTGCTGATTGTGACCTGGGAGTCTTATGTTTAACAGAACATTGGCTGGAACAGGAACAAATAGATACGCTGAGCCTGCTGGATTATGTTGTCAGCGCATCTACATCACGAAGTCAGTCACGTGGTGGTGGAACAGCTGCATCTGTCAAGTTTCTAGGGCTATATCTAGATAGGAAGCTGAAATGGGATGTTCATGTAGCTAATGTTTGTCAAAGACTTGGAAGTAGTGTATTTGTTTTACAAAATTTGAGTGAATGTGTTTCAATAAAAACCCTGAGAACAGCATATCATGGAATTTTCCATAGTGTTATGACATATGACATTATCGCATGGGGATGGTCACCTCATGCACAAGAGTCTTTCGTCTCCAGCGCAAGGCAGTCAGAATCATGGCTGGCTTAGGGTACAGGGAGGATTGTGGGAATGCCTTTGTTCAGTTGGGAGTTCTTACCCTTCCTTCGGCTTACACCCTGCAAAGTTTGCTCTACATCAAAGACAAGGACGACCTACTGTCTTACCAAGACATACATGACCATGACACTAGGAATAAGACCAACTACGTTCCACAACACTGCAGGTTGGGTAAATGTCAGGCTCGACCAGAATATTATGCAATAAAACTGTTTAATAAGTTACCCCAAAATGTTAAAGAGCTCTCTACTCAGCAGTTTAAAATGAAGGTGAAACAGTTCCTAATAAAACATGCTTTTTACATCACAAAACAGTACTTAGATTATAGTTTTAATATATTTTAATATTTTTATTTAGATTTTTTAATGTGTTTGTATTGTGTTCATTTCGAATTATAAATTTGAATGCCAGGAATGTTTTTATTATTGTCTAAATATGAAAATTATTTTATCTGTAATTGACGTGTGTAAACAATTTATTTGTAATAGCATGAATAAATGAATTTGAATAGAAAATTAAAATGTTTTAAACCACGATTATATAGGGATATCCAAATAAAAGTGAACAGGCCTTATAACTTTTTTATTTTTAAAGATGGAAAAAAATGTTAAATATGAAAGCTTTGGGGATTTTTATGGATCATACATATATCTTATCAGCAAAATAATCGAGCATCGAATAAAAAAAATCCAAAAATATGATAAAAATCATACCATCGAATTTAAAATAAGCGAGAAAATCGATGTTTTATACTATATTTCTTTTATTCGATACTCAATTGCTACTACAAAGTTTTCATATTTAACATTTTTTCTCATTTTTAAAAATAAAAAAGTTATAAGGCATGTTCACTTTTATTTGGATATCCCTGTACATATTACCACGTACACAGTATATCCAATTTGAATTTACTTTCCTAAGACTGAAGCTACAGGCAGGTACACAGAAAAAAATATACAGTATTTATTTACATAAGACAGTTTTTATTAAAGTCAGTTGCACGGTTCTAGAGTTACGACGACTGAAGAGACAGGGAGGACAAATGGCCAATTCCAAGCCAAGCTGATCGCGGCCGTCGCGTCGCTTTGGTGGGATTCCAATCGCCCAGCCATTTTTCGCTATTTTAATACATACGGGAAGTATGACTCGGTTCGAAACGTTCCACATGAATGACCTTCAACAATAGCGAATTTCCTCCCCTGTCTCTTCAGTCGTCGTAGCTCTAGAACCGTGCAACTGACTTTATATGTATAAGTAGATCATTATTAAGGACAGTAAACAAATTAAAAAATAATAGTAGGTACCTATATAAAATAAGACATATATACCGGGCCAGGGTGTTTATTTCAACTGATATCATTATGGAGTAGGTATATTTTTCAGTAGCGTGGCCAGCTTCTAGGGGGGGGGGGGGGGGGCAGGCTATAATGGGGGCAGCAAAAAGTGATCGTATTGATAAAAAAAATTATAAATTGAAAGCAGAAAAATAAGATTACAGAAATATGCGCCGCAGACGAAAATTTTGGAAGAATTGTTGCAAAAATGCTAAAAATATATAAAATAATGCAAACAAGGGGCGCCATCAAGGAGGGGGGGGGCAAAATGAAAAGTGGAGAGCTTCCAACTATACACTAGTGGTTAAAACTTGAAATGGGCACCACGTATATAAATTTGTTTAAGGGCACAACTATAGAGATGGTAGTGACCAGTGGCATATGGTGAAATTTCAAAGTTGTATATCTCTCTTCCTACGTACAGGACCGGTCCCAATTTTTATTGGTTTTAATAGTGAGCCCACTGGGAATGTTTTTGTAAAGAAAAAAAAACGTTTTGAATTTGCGAAAAAAAAGTTGAATTTTTGCTTGAGTTTACCAGAACATTCCCAGTGGGCACACTATTAAAACCTCTAAATTTGGTACGGGTCCTGTAAATAGGAACAGAGATATACATCTTTGAAATTTCACCATACGCCACTGGTCGTGACCTAGGTTTTACTAGCCATTATATCTAGTTCACGATACACTTACAACGGTATGCTACGTTATGACGTTAGTTCGAGGGAAAATTTTAAATTGACTAGGGCTTACCTGGGCAAATGAAATATGACAATAATATTTTAATAAACGTCAACTCAACATACTACCCGACAATAAAATGACCTGTAATATTTTAATAAACGTCAACCCAATACACTACCCGACAAAAAACTGACCTGTACTTATGTACAAGGGGCGCAAGCGTCTAGTCAATTCAGGATTTTCCCTCGAAGTGACGTCATATGTAGCATACTGTTGCAAGTGTATGGTGATCTAGTTTAATAAGAAGCATGAAATGATGATGATTCCCATCCTTCAGAGCAGTAGGTGTTTCTAAAATTAAATGTAAAATTGTAACTATTTTATACTAGATGCGTACTTTTATGAAGACCACTCTTATAAAAATGACTTATAATCGCACTAATGAGTAGGAAAAAATAACTGAAAGTCAATATCCACCGCAAGTCCTATGTCTCTTGCATTTCTTCAGAATTTTTTTAACTTCCTTCTTGTAGTTTTTCCATTTTTCCCGTAGCTGCATACTTGTGCGTTCCACATAGCCCTCAGCTACCCATTCGGCAGCTATCTGCTCCCACATCTTATCTTGTTCTTTGGCCGTAACAGCATCAGCTCTCTTGTTCTCTAAAATTTCTTTGTATTTTTCGACAAACTCCACGAGTGCCTCAACTTCCCCTTCCACGAAATTAACAAACCTTCTGTTTTGGATATTCACTGCATAATAATAATACTAATAATCCTCGTATATCATGGTAATAATCTATAACTGTTTAGAAAATAAACACGACAGCAACAAAATCGGAATCAAACGAAAAAGTATGGTTAATGGTTAATTCTTCTTCCTTTCTTAAAATCGATGACGCCTTTTTCCTCTTTTTCGATATATGGGCTTAGCATTTAACTCTAGTGTTTCAAAGGCAATAATACAAACACGCGTTCTATTTTAAATGTTCGCGCCAAATCAGGGCCACCTACTTTATCAAGTACTGGAAGTGACAAAGAGACATGATCATGTTTCATGATGAAGGGAAGGGAGATCGAAACAGAAGGATTTCTTAATGTCATCAAAGAGCCGTGCGCCATATTTAAGTTTTTCAACAGCACACAAGCCACACAATGAATGTTTTAATTTTTTTTTCGTTTAAAGTTTTAAATAATGTAATTTCTCTTCACTACCTAGAAAATGGTCTTCGTCGATTCGTTGTTAACCAATATTTTGATCAGTTTTATCTAGTTTCTTTGAGTGAGTAACTTAATAGGGTTGAAAACTAAATTTAATTTAAAACACTAATAATATTTACGTATTATGGTAACGTTTGCCGGTGCAAAACTAATTTAGCGGATCTGGTTATACTTTTGAAGTAAGTACTATAAGCGGCGTTCGGCAATTCAATTTTTTCCATCGTTTTGCTCGGAATTTTTGACAGGCACATGATCAGTCGTACTAATTACAACAATGAGTCAATGCCTGTCGAAAATTCCGAGCAAAATGATGGAAAAAATTGAATTACCGAACGCCGCTTATGTAGTTGTGCTCAATTAGTATTTTCGTTTTGATTTTTAACTTTTCCTTGGCAGAAAGTTTAAGCTAGTAGGAATAACTTATATCATTAATAACGTAATATCGTATGTCTTAAATATCGTATAAGTCTTATAAGTATCGTATAATCGTATATCGTATATCATATATCGTATCGTATATCGTATAATCGTATATCGTATATCATATATCGTATATAAGTATATCGTATATCATATATCGTATATCGTATATCGTATCGTATATCGTATCGTATATCATATATCGTATCGTATATCATATATCGTATATCGTATCGTATCGTATATCATATATCGTATCGTATATCATATATCGTATATCATATATCGTATCGTATATCATATATCGTATCGTATATCATATATCGTATCGTATATCATATATCGTATCGTATATCATATATCGTATATCGTATCGTATCGTATCGTATATCGTATATCATATATCGTATATAAGTCTTATAAGTATCGTATAAGTCTTAAATATCGTATAAGTCTTAAATATTACTTAAATATTATATATTATTAATAAATAGTCTTATTACTAATAAATAGTCTTAATTATATATTATTAATAAATAGTCTTAAGTCTTAAATATTACTTAAATATTATATATTATTAATAAATATTATATATTATTAATATATATTATATAATATTACTTAAATATTACTTAAAACTAAGGCTACTGGCAAAAAGGACTGATTTCACAGTGCCTTTTTACTATTTTTTTTGTTTTTTTCTTAGGAAAGGTTCAAATTTTTTTTAACTTGTCTTAAATTACGCTTAAAAACAGAAAATAAATTATCCTCAAAGATTTATATGTCTGGCAACGTTTCAACAAATTCAATTGTTTAAAGTTTTTCGCGCGCAAATTTCCGTCAAGCGCCTTGTGTACGCTCAGCCAGGTGCGTCGAATATCGACGGATTTTAGGGTATTTTTGAAAATTTTAAAAATGTTCGATTTAAGAAAAAAAAAGTATTGGATATGTCTGTAGACTACCCCAGGAGTCACCCATACCAATATATTAAATGATTTCCATAACACCCTGTATGTATATATATATATATATACATATATATATATATATATATATATATATATATATATATATATATATATATATATATATATATATATATATATATATATATATATATATGTATATATATATATATATATATATATATATACAGGGTGTTTCATTAAGGGTGATGAGGTACCATATCTCAGGAATTGTTACTCCAGGAGCTTTGGAAAAAAAATCCTAAGAAGGAAAGCGGCCAAGAGAAATTGCTGGAAATAATTTTTAAGTTCCTAACTCTGCCGCTAGGGAGCGTAATTGCTGTGGTCATGTAAGAAAAGACATTTTTCTGGAAATTATCCCTATAAAAGCTATCAAAAAAAATATTACACTGATAATTCTACTAGAATTCTACATCTTTTTGGTTTAACACTTTTTGCTGTAAGATGTAAAATTAGGGCGGAAGGGGAGGGGGAAAGTCTACTGATAAAAGTGTCCATAACTTTGGTTTGACTCAACCGAATTTGATGAACTTGGTCTCGTTTAAGAAAGGAAGGCTTGCTAATTTAAACAAAATAATGGCTGGGTTACATTGATTTTCGCGGCACTCGCTAGAGGGCGTTATTTGAGAAACTCTTTGTTTTTCCAATTTTTCTTCAAAATTTTAAATGGAATGACATAGATATTATATCATAATCGAAAAGTAGAATAAATTTGCAAGAGAAAATGTAAAAAATTCGATTCGATATCTTCATTAGTTTCGGAGTTATAGCCAAAAGAATAATTAATATCATGTTAATTGAAAAAAGCAATTGTTTTTATAGGTCCGTGGTCAAGCGTGCCATGGAAAATAAAAAAAAAATTTAAACTTTCTATTAAGTGTTTTTCTCTTTTTATTTAATTTTTAAACTGATTTTATTATTTCACACTCATGATTTTTATTTATTGTTTTGTTTTTGTTTACCTTCCTTCAGGCTTAGGACTGGTCCAAACCATGCGAAACGCAAGATTTGAAGCGTGTTTAAAGGCCAACGGGCCAAAACAACAATAAAAACCACAACAACCTTCACGTTCTTTATCAAGCCATAGAAATCTTGTTAAAAACAAACAACAAACAAATACTTTATAAATGTTCAAAATGACCACCGTTTTGCAAAATGCAAGTGTTACATTTTTCTCTAGTGCTGGAAACGGCAGTTTCAATTTCAGCTCGTGAAATCGTAGTTTTGATTGGGTGGCATTTTGAATTCTCTCAATCATATTCTCCCGTGTGGTTGGTCGTGTTTGATAAATAATCTCTTTTAGTCTTCCCCACAAGTAGAAATCTAGCACGGTTAAATCGGGGGATCTAGGTGGCCACGGAAACAAACTACCCCTTCCAATCCAACGATTTGGGTAACTAGCATCTAAAAAGTCACGGACTCTTCCAGAAAAGTGGGCCGGGCATCCATCATGTTGATACCATAGGGATCTTCTTATATCAAGAGGCACATCTTCTAAAAGGATAGGCAGGATATTTCGTAAAAAGTTTAAGTATGACTCGCCATTTAAGTGGCCATGAAAGAAAAACGGTCCGATAATTCTGTTTCCTAAAATTCCGCACCACACGTTGACACTCCACCTGTTTTGGTGATCAACTTCCCGCATCCAATGAGGATTTGTTTCTGACCAGTAGTGCATATTGTGCAAATTGACTCTACCACAACTAGTAAAAGTTGCTTCATCTGTCCATAAAATCAAGGAGAGGAACTGGCAATTTCCGTTGCACATACCTCTTAACCAATAACAATAATCCCGCCGCCTGTCAAAATCAATATCTGAAAGGGCCTGGTGTAAAACTACATGATAGGGATGCAGCTTAAAATCCTTTAAAATTCGGAACACTGTAGTGCAACTTATACCTAAGTCTAAAGAAATGTTTCTGATACTCAAGTGCGGATCCAGTTGCACGTACGCGAGAACGTTTATAATATTGTCTTCATTCCTTACTGAACGTCTCCTGATGGGCACTGGAATGGGACGTACACTACCCGTTGTTCTAAGACGTATTGCCAACCGCCGAAACACATTTCTACTATGGGGTCTTCGCTCAGGATACCTGACAGCATATTCACGTTCCGCAAGAGGAGCATTTTCAAAACACTGAAAATATACGGCAAGCATATCGTAAGCCTCGGCGTTGGTATAATATGCCATTTTTGAAAGATGCAGCACAAAAGTTGAATATCGATGAACTCAAAATTCACAGAAAATCCAAGATAAAATCTTGAGAGATACTTAAAGATTGATTAAAGTGACATTTCAATTTGTTTGTTTCCCTGACAACCTGCCGATTTTGTTTCATGGCTTACTAGGTAATTTTTTAATAATACGTCAGGTTAGTAAACTAAAAGTACTAGTAATGGAGTAAAAAGTGAAAAAAAAACACTTAATAAAAAGTTTAAATTTTTTTTTATTTTCCATGGCACGCTTGACCACGGACCTATAAAAACAATTGCTTTTTTCAATTAACATATTAATTATTCTTTTGGCTATAACTCCGAAACTAATGAAGATATCGAATCGAATTTTTTACATTTTCTCTTGCAAATTTATTCTACTTTTCGATTATGATATAATAACTATGTCATTCCATTTAAAATTTTGGAGAAAAATTGGAAAAACAAAGAGTTTCTCAAATAACGCCCTCTAGCGAGTGCCGCGAAAATCAATGTAACACAGCCATTATTTTATTTAAATTAGCAAGCCTTCCTTTCTTAAACGAGACCAAGTTCATCAAATTCGGTTGAGTCAAACCAAAGTTATGGACACTTTTATCAGTAGACTTTCCCCCTCCTCTTCCGCCCTAATTTTACATCTTACAGCAAAAAGTGTTAAACCAAAAAGATGTAGAATTCTAGTAGAATTATCAGTGTAATATTTTTTTGATAGCTTTTATAGGGATAATTTCCAGAAAAATGTCTTTTCTTACATGACCACAGCAATTACACCCCTAGCGGCAGAGTTAGGAACTTAAAAATTATTTCCAGCAATTTCTCTTGGCCGCTTTCCTTCTTAGGATTTTTTTTCCAAAGCTCCTGGAGTATCAATTCCTGAGATATGGTACCTCATCACCCTTAATGAAACACCCTGTATATATATATATATATATATATATATATATATATATATATATATATATATATATATATATATATATATATATATATATATATATATATATATATATATATATATATGGTACGGTTAATTTGGATACTTGGCTAGTTTGCAAACTAACTAAAGACACTGTTATTTTGAAGGAATCAGCCATTTCCCACAAAATAGCAGATGGTTTATAAACTAGCTGGTTAGTATGCAAACTATCGATTTGCTTCAGTTAAGATGAGGATTTTATTGAGGTTACCTTAACCTAAAAATTATGTTTTGTTTGTTGTCCAGAAAATCTACCGAACGGTGGATCGGAGGGCACCCTAAGGTCGGAACAGGGTTATCACCTGGTTAGGGGCCCTGACCAGTCTCTTTCCTCGCAGGCGAAGAGGGATCGGTGCGAAAAAATCCACTATTGTTCCTTATGTACAGATTTTTCATTATTGCTTTTATATTAACTAGATATTTTATATAGTTTGTATACTATCCAATTGTCTTTAGTTAATACGACTACTACAACTATCCTAGTTGCCTAAAATAGCTAGTTTACTGGCTAATTTGAACACTACCATTACCGTACGTTTGCACCTTACCGTATCGTATTTTTTGACACAAGAGTCTAGGGCTAGGGGATGGGTACTACTTTTTATCCCGGGCTTGCGCATGCGCAGAGGAAGGAACAATAGTGGATTTTTTCGCACCGATCCCTCTTCGCCTACGAGGAAAGAGACTGGTCAGGGCCCCTAACCAGGTGCTAACCCTGTTCCGACCTTAGGGTGCCCTCCGATCCACCGTTCGCTAGATTTTCTGGACAACAAACAAAACATAATTTTTAGGTTAAGGTAACCTCAATAAAATCCTCATCTTAACTGAAGCAAATCGATAGTTTGCATACTAACCAGCTGGTTTTTAAACCATCTGCTATTTTGTGGGAAATGGCTGATTCCTTCAAAATAACAGTGTCTTTAGTTAGTTTGCAAAACTAGCTGGTTAGTTTGTAAACTAGCGAAGTATCCAAATTAACCGTAACATATATATATATATATATATATATATATATATATATATATATATATATATATATATATATATATATACAGGGTGATTCAAAAGTAAGCGGCATCCTTTCAGGGGCGTAATCCTTGCATAAAAATAAGGCAAAAAGTTTCTATTAATATGTGTCCGAAAATGCTTCCTAAGGGAGCTACGCCCCTTTGAATAGGACCCCTTAAAGACGATTTTCTCTCTATAACTTTAAAACCCTTTACAATTAAATTTTGAAAATTGGTGTACAGTATAAACATTTGATGGTAAATAAGATTCTAAATTCAAAACTTTCAAATTTTATTCAGGGGCGTCACATGCGGGGGAGGGTGAGGGTAAAAACATCCCTTTTTCTTTTACTCTTTAGGTTGTTATGCTTTTGTTTGGAAATTATAAAATTCTAGAGTTTTTTACGTAAAAAAGGTACTCTTAGGTCAATTCGATAGAGCGTACCATTTACGAAAAATCGACTTTGAAAATTTTCTGATGCATATGTTTATTGATGAAAATTAATCTGCATTACCATAGAAAAAAACACATTTTTTTACTAACATTTTATTTAGCAATTTAGAGAAATGTTCAAAACTATTACCATTAGCGCCACGACAAGCTAAATTAGGCACTGAACTTCGTTTTGAATGCGTATCTAGTAATTTTATTATGAATAAACGTACTACCAGAAAGTTTTCAAAGTCGATTTTCTCGTAAATGGTACGCTCTATCGAATTAAACTAAGAGTACCTTTTTTACGTAAAAAACTCTAGAATTTTACAATTTCCAAAAAAAATCACATTAACCTAAAGAGTAAAAGAAAAAGGGATGTTTTTACCCTCACCCTCCCCCGCATGTGACGCCCCTGAATAAGATTTTAAAATTTTGAATTTAGAATCTTATTTGCCATCAAATGTTTATATCGTACACCAATTTTCAAAATTTAATTGTAAAGGGTTTTAAAGTTATAGAGAAAAAATCGTCTTTAAGGTGTCCTATTCAAAGGGGCGTAGCTCCCTTAGGAAGCCTTTTCGGAGCCATAGTAATAGGAACTTCTTGCCTTATTTTTATGCAAGGATTACGCCCCCGAAAGGATGCCGCTTACTTTTGAATCACCCTGTATACATACACACAGGGTGTTATGGAAATCATTTAATATATTGGAATGGGTAACTCCTGATATGAATTCAGATTGAATAAAAATATTCATAAATGGCGCTTCATGATAAAAAGTAGATATCGGCCCTCGAAAAAAAAAATTTTGTCGCTGCGCACCACTGGTCATAAATACATCGCCATATAAAAAACAGCGAGAAATGTCAGTTACAGAAATAAAAATTTTGTTTTTAGGGCAGACGTTGCCAAGTCTCTCTAGAATATTCTTATGTAACTAATAATAATATTTTTGTTATCTTTAAAGTAAGAAATCATACTAACTCTTTTAAAACACTCAATTTCAAAAAGTTAAAGTACTACAACACAAAAAAATCCAAAAAAACAGCTGTTCAAACGTATGAGTACCTATACAAAAAAAAATTAGTTCAAAATTAGCTTAAAACAAAAAAAAATCTAATACTTATGCATGTACTTACTTATTTTTATTTACCTATTTTTAATCATATTTATCAGAAGATTTGGCTTTTTAAAAAAAAGGTATTTATATCGTTCTTTATTTTTTATGCGAAATTTCTCACAACTTAAATTATGTACCTAATTACAAACTTTACGTTCTAAACCTCTTCCACTTTGAAATAGTCATTCGAATCTTCATCTATCCAATAATTTTACAATACCATTTTATTTTCTTTGATTTTAAATTTTGCCAGAGCCTTTCACAGTCTATGTTAGTATCAGGAAACATAAAAATACTTCATAAGATTTTTTGGTGCAAAATTTGTTTTAAATGCATCATTGTATAACTTTTAAAACGAAAAGCGTGACAACTGACAAAGTTTTTTACTACCACGAGCTTCCAACGACGCACAACAACAACCTCTGCCTCTGATCCTCCGACTTTAAAATACACTTCTTTTAAAAATGTTTTAGATTAAAGTATTTATATGGCACTAACAATTACTGAAATACAAAATTCTGTTTCAATGGTAACAACACAATACAGGCATTAATAAAAAACAGAACACTCAACTAGTAATTAAAACGGACAAAAGTTAAACACAAATATTCCAGGCTTTTTTCTCGTTACTATTCGTGCTACGATATGTGAAAACTGGTGAAAACTAATGTTTTTAAAACTTTTCTAGTAAAATCAAGATAACAAAGGTAGGCAACCCAAAATAAAATGATTTATAAAATTCGTGTTTATTTCAAGGGGGAGTTCGAGTTGGACGCTGGGAGTTCTCCGAGCGCAAATCTCAGACATACGTTCTTAACATGTCTTATATGGATGACAAAGTAAGAAGTAATATACCATGTCTAATTTCTGTGCTCGGAGCGATCCAGGCGTCAACTCAAACATCCCCAAAGGTCCTCTAAAAAGAAATAGAATACCTGGACGCAAAGCGATCGCTTTGATACTAAGTACTCCATAAGCATTTCTTTTATAGGCAAAATAGAGATAATATGATAAAGAATACTGTCTTAGATAAAGAAAGAGAGAATTCTGTATAGTCCGTTCTAAAAACGTACATTTTTTTAGCAAAAAAGAAGAGGTCGTCTTCTGTGGTCTTAACCATAACCTCAATTTCTGTGTACTGAATTTTGATTATTGTTTTTAATAATAATTTAACAATGTACGTATGTATGAAAATCGGGTTCAAAAGCGTGTGATGAGAGACGAAAGTGATCCCTTTTCGCTACACGACACAAGGTTTATAGAATTATTTCGTCTCAACAAGGACTTAGTGGCATATCTGTTTGATAATTGGGTGGACCATTTAGAGGCAGAAATATAAGGTCAACCAGAATACCCACACAGACAAGAATTCTAATTGCTTTAAGGTTCTTTGCCACAGGCAATTATCAATGGGGCATTGCTGAAGAATTCTTGTTATCTACAAGTCAGCAAGTAGTGAGGAGCAGATGTATCTATGAAGTGGCCAATGCAATAGTGACTATTTTAGGTCATTTGTGGATTAGGTTTCCCAGAACCCCACAAGAAATTAACGAAGCTAAAATGGGTTTTATGGAAAAGCTGGATTGCCTGGAATCATCGGGTGCATTGACTGCACTCATGTTGCAATCATAGTACCTGCAGAAGATGAATGCAATCATAGCACCTGCAGAAGATGAACATCTTTATGTTTTCATTCAAAAGGATTTCATTCAAAAAATGCCAAATTATTTGTACCTATGATCTACAAATAATTAATATTAATGCCAAATATTGTGGTTCGACCAAATTTTATATGGAGGGCATCTGCAGTGAAAACTTTATTGGAGCTTAAGTACAACAGCGGTTAGTATTTACAGATTAATAATATGTTTTACCTAAAAATATTAATTTTTCTGAAGTTAAAAAATCTGTTTTTGTATGTTATAAATAAAAAGTTAATTGTGCGAAAATATTAGAAGTACTCAGGATACCCTCTGGAGCCATGGCTACTTACCCCCGTTGAAAATGCAGACCCTGGAACCCCAGAAGGCAGATATAATCAGTCTTACAAAATAACACGAAGCACTGTGGAAAGATGTATTGGACGCCTAAAGTTAGTTTTTCGGTACTATTGTAAAAATGCCTGTGTTGTACTGCATAATATCTGTGCAGGAGTTGAACATAATATAGTCTTTGATATTCCTTTGCTAGGTATTGATGATGTTGAACATGATCATAATCCAGTTTTAGGAGTAGCTAGGCAAGGTAGGCAGCAACTAATTAATCGATATTTTCAGTAGGTTTTTAATATGTCTAGTGTATTAGTTAAATCGTCCGATTTGGTTTTAAAAAATTCCTGTAAAACTGAAGTATAAATAACGATAATTACATGCTTTTAAAATAATTGTTAATTTTTCTATGTATCTGTCCTTTTGTAATTTTTGATGTCTGTGAAGTTGGCCCCCCAAATGTAAACTTTATTAAAAATTAATGGAGTTCTGAGTTTCCAATGAAGAGTTCTTTTCACTTTTTATTAATAGTTCCGTTAAAATAAAAGTAAAAACAGTTTTCAAAATGGGGTGCTAACTTCACGCAGCCCCCCATTGTTGCAAAACCAAAAGTGTGGCAACAGTGCTTAATAGTTCTAAAGGAGTTCTACAGTTCTTTGTGATTTTCGAGGCCAGAACTCTTACCCAAAAAATTCTAATACATGTTTTGTGCTTTTTGGGAAGGAAAAAATTCAACAACAAAATGTCATTATCTTTATGCAGAACTGTAGAACTATTGCAGAACTAACGGGAACTCATGAGTTTTAAACCAGAACTCTTCTCAAAAAATTTTCATGGGGGCCTACTTCACACTTTCTTATCTGTCAAAAATTTAAATTGTAAACAAAAAAATACCATTCTAATTCTACAGAACTGTAGAACTATTGCAGCACTAACGGGAACTCATGAGTTTTAAACCAGAACTCTTGTTTACAACTTAAATTTTTGATTGTTAAAAAAGTGTGAAGTTGGCCCCTCATGAAATATTTTTTAAGAAGAGTTCTGGTTTAAAACTCATGGGTTCCCGTTAGTGCTGCAATAGTTCTACAGTTCTGTAGAATTAGAATGGTATTTTTTTGTTTACAATTTAAATTTTTGACAGATAAAAGAGTATGAAGTAGGCCACCATGAATTTTTTTTAAGAGTTCTGGTTTAAAACTCATGAGTTCCCGTTAGTTCTGCAATAGTTCTAGAGTTCTGCATAAAGATAATGACATTTTGTTGTTGAATTTTTTCCTTCCCAAAAAGCACAAAACATGTATTAGAATTTTTTGGGTAAGAGTTCTGGCCTCGAAAATCACAAAGAACTGTAGAACTCCTTTAGAACTATTAAGCACTGTGGCCACACTTTTGGTTTTGCAACAATGGGGGGCTGCGTGTAGTTAGCACCCCATTTTGAAAACAGTGTTTTTACTTTTATTTTAACGAAACTATTAATAAAAAGTGAAAAGAACTCTTCATAGGAAACTCAGAACTCCATTAATTTTTAATAAATTTTACATTTGGGGGGCCAACTTCAGACATAATTTTTGACACTCGGCGAAGGTATTACATATTACAACCATTTCTTATATGTATTATGAATTTATTTAGTTATTAACGTATCAATAATATAGGAAATACCTAATCTTTTGATTAAAATTGTTACATTTTTTAAATTTTAATTAGGTGTAAAAGGATGGGAAGATGAAAGCCATTTCTTCACCTTTTTGACAAGGTATTATACCATAACATATTCAAATTTAGTTTTCGTTCGTTGTGCACTTCAAAGTAAAACTTAAAGTATCATAAAAATGGGAAAAAGTGAAAAATAAGCAGAACACCCCCTAAGGCTCGACTTTCTGTATACTAAAAAAATTTTGCGATCTTACAAAGTTAATAATGAGAAATGAGACATACACAAAAAGTAAAATTCTTTTGACAACTAAAATTTTTTTACATGCAATAACATGTAATTTTTTAAAGATAAACTTTTTTTATGAAAATAAATCTTTATTGCATGCAAAAAGACTTTAAGTTGCATGTGTTTCTCATTACTGCCTTTCAAAGATCGAGACATTTTTGTAGTACCTATATGGAAAGCCTAGTCTCAAGTAGAATATATTAACCGTTTCCTGATGTCATTTTCAGGATTATTTTCTTTCAATAAAAACATTGAAATTTTACTTAGTGTTTTATTAAAGGTAATTTTAGTAACACAAACATAGAAAACACTAAAAAAATTTAACAACCATCTGTATATAATCATAGAATTTAGCTTAAATAGACAATAATCAGTCTTTTTTAAAACCTTAGAAACAAAAAAATTAAGCATAGTCATGAAAATTTAGGTTCGAAGAACTTAAACACTGGGTAGATTCCTATGCAAATAAATCGAGAATTAAATATCACTTTAACTAGTAAATGTTGGTGGTAGTAAAGTAAGTACTTGGTTTTGATACCGATAGGGCAAAAAAGTATTGATACCTACTTGGAATCATTATAAAAGTATCGATGCTCAAAATACTCGATACTGTGGCAAAAGTATCGATACTTTTGAGGTATCGAAGTATCGTTAGCATCCCTATTTATTTTATTTATTTATTTATCCAATATTAGGTCGTATACAAATTTACCAAATAGGGTAGACCGTGTCACAAAATTTAAAACTTACAACTAAACCTAACCTAGAACACTAAAAATTTGAATAAAATAATTTGTTACACATTAGGTGGAAAGCCCTAATCCATTTACATCTCTATCTTCTAAGAAGTCGCTTATACTATAACATTTTTCTATTAAGAAGTTCATTAAAGGACGTTTCTGACTAAAAAGAGTTAGTGTTTTAAAATATTGAGGTATTCCGTTCCATATTTTAAAAATATTGTAACATTTTTTTGTATGTAACTAAAATTTGCCCTATCATTTACTAGGCAATGTTTGTTTCTAGTTTCATAGTTATGTTCTGTTTGAAGTTCCATACACTGTGAATAGTTTTTAATAACAAGCAGTGAACAAAGATGCCCTTATGAGTTTCAGTTTATTTTATTTTAAATACTGTTCTAAGGCATCTTTTCTGCAGTACAAAAACTCGGTTGACAACAGAGTTTCCCCAAAAAAGTATACCATATCTCATTTTTGACTGCACATAGTCATGATACGCTGACAGGCCGTCGGAGGTGAAGGAAACGGTTTATTATAACCCCCTTTCCCCACACTTCAGGATCCATAACAGATGCTCTCTTTTCGGTTGGCACCTGGATTTTAAAAGAACTTTTGTACTTATCTTTTCTTGTTTTCATTTTCTCATATTTACATGGAATTCCATTAATTTCCTTTAGATAATCTTGCATTTCAGCTTCCTTCGAGTCTGGATTCAAGCCTGATACGATAAAGATGACATTTTTTGGGCAGTTTTTAGGGCAAAACTCTCCCTTCCTCCTTTTATTGGTATTGGGACGTGCTTGTTTTGGGTAACTTGTTTTACGCCTGACTATTTCCCATTTTTCATTATCCCCTTCCAGGAAAGATGGCTTTGGTATAGTTGGAGGATGACTGTAAAATACAAACTTGTTTTCCTCGGTTTCCTTCTATTCTGTTCGCCTCTCGTCTCGGCTTCCTTATTTACTTATTTAGATATTTACCGGACTTTTGGGTGTTGGGTTAGGATCTTTTTCTTTCCGACCTCTTCTTTTTTGCGCTGTGGTATTATCGCTACTTTGCCCATTCAAGGCCCATTCCATGTCCTTCAGTGCCCGAGCTCTTATTATTATCGCTCACTTCACATCGTTGATCTTCTTTTCCGGTTGAAACTGTGGCTGTTCCTGCTAGTATTTTTGGCGCCAATTCTTGGATAGAGATATAACTGATTTTCAATCTGTTTCTTAATCCAAGATGCCGAGAACTTCAGCCGAGTTTACCGATATCGTTTTGTGTTATGGAGCAGACAACGAGAACGCTCGACAAGCGCGGTTTTTGTACATTGAAAGATTTCCTAATCGCGAACCTCCAAGTGAAAGAACATTTGTGTTAGTGGTACAACAGTTACGGGACCATGGAAATTTTCATGGTTTTAATGCTGATAGAGGACGACCCCGCAACCAAAATACTTTGGTTGCAGAAGAGGAAATTTTAGTCGCAGTTGAAGAAGACCCTGGAATAAGTACCCGTCGCTTAACGACGCAAATTGGACGAGCGTCGAATTATATCACCTGGCGCGCGTTGCAGGAAAACTTGCTCCATCCGTACCACGTGCAGAAAGTACAAGCACTGTACCCGGAGGATTACGGTACACGAATGGAGTACTGTCAGTGGTTCGCACAGAAAAGCGAAGACGAGCCAGACTGGTTCCACAATGTATTATTCACTGACGAAGCAGGATTTACAAGAGACGGAATAATGAACCAACATAACACGCATATTTGGGCCAGCGAAAATCCCCATGCATATCGTGAAACCCACCCCCAGCGACAGTTTTCAATAAATGTTTGGGGTGGGATATTAGACAACCACTTAATAGGACCACATATCTTACCGAATAGATTGAATGGCGAGGGCTACTTAGCATTTTTACAAGGTGAGTTACCAGATTTATTAGAAGATGTGCCACTGGCCGTGAGAAGAGACATGTGACTTTTGCATGACGGCGCCCCTTGTCATAACGCAGGAATAGTTAATGGATACCTACAGTAAAATTTCCCCAACAGATGGATTGGACGAAGCGGGCCTGTCCGATGGCCTCCACGGTCTCCTGACCTCAATCCATGCGACTTCTTCTTGTGGGGTACGATGAAGGAAATAGTGTATAGTGTCCCAATTGAAAACGTGGAACAACTGCGAAATCGTGTTGAAATGGCAGCTGAAGAAATAAGGAATATGGAGAATATTTTTGAACGAGTTAGAGACAACATGTTGCGAAGAGTACAAGCTTGTTTAGAAGCAAATCGGGGTCATTTTCAACATATTCCCTACTAGATAAGTATCATTTTTTGAAACTTTTATTTATTTATTAGTTTTACTTATTGATATTTAAACTATTCCACAGTTTGTGACAGGATCACCAAGCAAATTATTCTCTATACTAAGACAACTCAAACTCTCAAAATAACTCTATACTAAGACACAGCTTTCTAAAACTTACTTTGTAGTCAATACACCTTTCTAATAATTTTACTGCTAACTGTTTATCAAGTTTACGTATCCTTAGGCGTTGGATGTCATTTGAATGTCCATAGTGTGAAATAGTCCTCTTACCTTAAATAAAACATATTTTATCACTTATCAAAATCAACAGTTTGTGTAATTTAATTATCTGAAAAGAGACAGTTTGTATAAAAAATTATGTACTAATATTTTTCATACATACCACTTCTACAATAACGAAAGTATTGTACTTTGTAATAATTTTACTGCTAACTGTTTATCAAGTTTACGTATCCTTAGGTGTTGGATGTCATTGGAATGTCCATAGTGTGATATAGTCCTCTTACCTTAAATAAAACATATTTTATCACTTATCAACACCAACTGTTTGTGTAATTTAAATATCTGAAAAGAGGCAATTTGCATAAAAAATTATGTACTAATATTTTTCATACATACCACTGCTACAACAACGAAAGTATTGTACTTCATCACCTAAAATGTTCTTTCGCCCATAAAATAACTTGGCATTTGTCCTTACTTTTGACATCGGCTTTCCAAGATTTAAATTCTAAAAGACTTTGTTTTAAACATTTTCCACGCAATTTTATAATTACAATACCTTGTATACTTCTTTTGTTCTATATTTAACGAATGATCATTTTGTAAGTGATAAATAAAATCATTTCCAGCATAAATAAAAGTAACCTAAAACTAAAAATCCACCTTGACAGGTCTAGATTCACTTGACATAAGAACCACGTGAAAAGCCCTGACGCATAGACATAAAGTCCATGACGTGACACTTTTAGCCAATTGAATACATATAAGGTATAAGTGGTTGCCTGTGACTAGAGCATATTAGCTAATTTCAAATAAAGATATTTCAACAAATTTGATATTAACAATTTTTAAGTGTCACGTTTTCAATGTATTTTATATACCCCGTAAGAGTTTTTACAGCTTATTATTAGAAAAAAAAACGCCATCTAAATTATAAATTACTCGCAAAATTTCAAAAACTCCGCCGAAATCATGCCGAAATATCCTATGTAAGAAAGCGGTTAATTGGTCCTGTCATAATTGTCATAAAAGTCATTTGGATTAGGTACGGAGCGAAAAGTTAGTTAATTGCATGATTTAGAAAAATATAATTATAAAACGAGAGATTTTAGCAGATTTTTAATCTGTTTCTTAATCGAAGATGCCGAGATGCTTAGCTTGTTTTGTGCCACGGAGTAGTTAACAAAATCGCCGGACAACTTTTGTACATTGAAAGTTTTCTAACTTCGAACCTCCCAGTGAAAGAACATTTATTTTGTGTTAGTGGTACCTACAGCAGCTAAGGAATCATGTCAACCACTTCTTGTGGGGCACGATAAAGGAAATAGTGTAGTGTCCCAATTGAAAACGTGGAACAACTGCGAAATCGTGTTGAATGGAGGGAGAACTTCTTTCTACGGGTTCGGGACATTATGTTAGGAATCGTGCTTGTTTAGGAGCAAATTAAAGACATCTTCAACACATTCCCTACTAGATAAGTATCATTTTTTTGCAACTTACTTGTAGTTTTACTTATTGATATTTAAATTATGTTAGACAACTACTGGTTAAAACTAAGGCTGCTGACAAAAAGGATTGATTTCGCAGTGCCTTTTTACTATTTTTTTTTAGTTTTTTCGTAGGAAGAGGTTAAAAAAATTCTTAATGTCTTAAATTACGCTTAAAAACAGCAAATAAATTCTCCTTAAAGATTTATATGTCTGGCAACGTTTCAACAAATTCAATTGTTTAAAGTTTTTCGCGCGCAAATTTCCGTCAAGCGCCTTGTGTACGATCAGCCAGGTGCGGCGAATATAGACTGGCTTTAGGGTATTTTTGAAAATTTTTAAAATGTTCGATTTAAGAAAAAAGTATTGGATATGTCTGTAGACCATCCCAGGAGTCACCCATTCCAATATATTAAATGATTTCCATAACACCCTGTATATATATATATATATATATATATATATATATATATATATATATATATATATATATATATATTATATATATATATATATATATATATATATATATATATATATATATATATATATATATATATATATATATATATATATATATATATATATATATACAGGGTGTTATGAAATATAAAAGATAGTGGGATTTTCGGTTCGCTTAGTTTATTCCGTTTAGAATCGTTTGCCCGTACGCGAATGAATCCGCCCAAACTTCTGGACCCAAAAGTTTTTAATTTAAGGGATGCTTTACTTTTATATCGCAATCACACCTGAGGAAGGAGCTTGTCGACATTTAATTTCTAAGGATCTGTTAGTTGGGGAAGAGGGGTAAAATAATTATTACATTTTTTTCTCAATAAGATACTAATTTGTAATTTTAAAAATGTATGCAATTTTGATATTTTATCAATTCCGAAAGGGGCCAATTGGGGGTGGTTACTCTGATGTTGTTACTTTAATAGATATTATTGTTAATTTGCTTACAAATATGATTTTATTTGTTGTACCTGTAACGAAAATAAATTCGGTCAAGTGCAAGGTATAATTGTGTGTGTAACTATTATTGTGATAAAACCATATTAAAAATATGCTGCAACTGTTGATAATTATTTCTAAAAGTTTTAGAAAATAATTACTTGTATTACTGTAAATTTGGAAGTTAAGTTATTAAGAACAGCTCTCGGTGCGCGAAGTTCAAATTGGTACTGCACTATAAATCATTGTCCGCAATATATGGCGTACTTCAAAATTTTGTTTCTTTATAAGATTTATAATTTTATATGAGTATCACAATGATATATACTGAATTTATGGTTATAACAGAATACTCAACTCAACTTTGTTTAAGTTTGAATTAATTTTAATCGTTATTTCGACAAATTCTAATCTGATAAAACACATATGTGCATTAAATTTGTCCTTTTCTGTAGAGAAACTAATTCACAATTTTTTTACGTAAAGTTAATAGAAAGGGGGGGAAGGGCGGTCCTTTTAAACCTCTGGGAAGGAAGAACGCTTGAGGGGGAAAACTTAAGGACTTTTTGGTATAATCCTAAGAAGCTATTTCATGATATAAAATTTCTTCCCGGAGTTTTTTCCATCACAAAACACTTGGTATCTGGCCTATATTGAGCATGAACTTAAGCGTACATAATATTAACTTTTCCCAAATTATTGATAAATTTGTTGCAGATAAACTTCGGAAAGTATTAGTTTTGTTTCCATAGAAATCACAAACCCGTCATATGGCATGTTTGAACTCCGATTTTCCAACCTCAAATATGTGAAAAAATTACGATTACGGAATTCTCTCCATGAAATAAAGATTGATCTGCGCCCGGTGATCATTGTTTTTAACCTATTTTAACATTCAATTTGTGTATTTAAATTTAAATATAATAAACAGGAACAACTTTATGGCTGACTAGTGGCGAAACTAAGTATGTGCCCCCCCCCCCCCCGCAGATTTCTGAAAGCGCCTTGCTATTTTGCACCCATCTTGATCCTTCGTATTGAGGGGGGACTTGAGGGCGCCCTGGGCTTTCGTGCCACGTCCCCCCCTCGCAACGGGGGTCTTGCGGGGGCGTTATTTACGCCACTGTGGCTGACCGGTTTAAGTTGACTGTCAAGGGTTTAAATTGGCAAAGTAGGAACACGAAAACTTTTGTATTATTAATTTATTTCTGTTGTTTTTTAAAGTTTAAAATGGGAAATTTTGGTATTATAAAAATCATTTAGAAGTTAAACAGATCGCGAAGATTATAAAATAACAGCGGGTTGTAGAAAGAAAATGTACTAATTGATGAAACTAAACGTGTTAAATTTAATACTGTTTAGTACTGTTATATTGCTAAACTGTATGTTGATAGCTCCGAAATAGACTCAACGTAAGTTGTCACCTCATATATAACGTCGATACCTCCGGTTTCTTAGGTATCGCGCTTCGATTTAAAGTTCGGCCCGGTCCGGAAAAAAGTCGTGTCCCATCGGGAAAAAGTCAGATTTTGATATCACAGAGACAGATGACACATGACAGAGAGTGTATTATCAGAGAAAAATAAGTTGGGTTTTCTCTGGTATTATTTTGTATTCCGTGTAAATCGAAGTTGGTTGGTATGGTAAAATGGAAAAATTAAAGTGAGTAGGCAAAACGAATGGAAAAATTACACAAACATAGAAGAAAATTTACTTGGTAACATATATTTCTTTGGTAAGTAGTTTTGCACGTAATTACAGATTCAGAGATTTGATTTTAACATTACATTTTTTGCAAGGAAACTATCAATTTATTTTTACCATATTTATGCAAATATATACCACACACAACGTGTTTTCACTATTTAGAATAAAATATCTATGAACAAGTTATTTTCCAGGGTTGCAAAGTATAGTTGTTTTATTAAGATTGCTAAGTATAAACTTTCTTCATTTTATTATCTGCTCCATTTTCTTTTGTTACAGGTTACAGATAATTCACCAAAAAAACCTAGAAGATGTAATCTGAAGATCAAAACAATACACCTTTTTTGACGTTGATGCTGAAATATTTTTAAGTAGAAATTTTTTACTTTTACATAAATAAAATGTGTTCTGGGATTTTTCAAAATATAAGTGTACAATAATTACTTTATACCTTTATTCATTTTTATTTCCTAAAAAAAATTTAACGTTTTGTTGAACTGGCTAGCTCTTCTTTTTAACAAGGAGTTACAAACTTGTTAAAACACAATGATTAACCAGAAGATTACCAGTATTAAGTCCTAAACATCTTTGGTGAAACCCGGTATTAAATTTTTTACTTCTCACATACGAATACAAATTGCGGTAACAATAATTTCTTCTGAAAATATTGTAGAATGCCTAATATGTGTTGCCTAAGAAATTTAGGCAAGACAAGTAGAGTGTTATGTCACTTTGTAAATACAAGGAAGCTCCCAATCCACCCATTCCATTCCCAATCCACTCACTCCCTACCAAATCCACCCACTCCCTACCAATTCCCCCCACTCTTCGCCCTAGCAAATCCCCCTACTCCCTACCAAATTCTACCACTCTGATATCCATTCCAGCTCCAAAGGAGCTTCCAAAGGAGCTTTCAAAACCATTCCACCACCCACTCCCTACCAAATCCTACCACTCTTCACACTACCTTATATAAATTAAAGTTATAATTAGAGCTCGGCGAAATTTTGTCCATGCAGTGGCGGGACACTGTGTTGCCAAGAGTGCTCTTGCACTGTGATTACAAATAGCGTAAAATTCATAAAAACCCTGAAAATAGCTGTCAATCAGTTTAACAAGTATAAAGCGTTCCGTCAATTATACGGCTTTGTAATTTGCATTTAAAATTGTAAAATAATTTCGCACTTTAATGTCAGCGGTTGGGCGGTTTCCTCTAACTTAATAGGAAAAATTGAGCAAGTGGCAACACAGCGCCCAGCCTTGCGGCAGACAGCTGGTTGCCATGGTGCTTTCCGTTCTGGTTTCAGAGAAGCAAGAGTAATTCCCTTCTCGTTGAGTATGTGTCAAAAGAAGAAGAGGGATAGATCCTCGACCTTCCACTGAATTGAACCGGAGGTTGTTTACTACTACGCCAATTACGACGTAATTTGGTAGGGGAACTCTAGGTACTGTAGCGGCGTTTGGTAATTTAACTTTTTCCATCGGTTTGCTCGGAATTTTTGACAGGCACGTGGTCAGGCGTACTGATTACAACAATGAGGCATGTGCCTGTCAAAAATTCCGATCAAAAAGATGAAAAATATTGAATTGCCGAACGCCGCTTGTGTGTCGCGCAGAGTATTACCCTTTTTTACAACAGCATTGGCATAAAAATTTGTGAAAGGTTTTCAAACATTTTAGACAAAAATACCGATTTAGCTATATTACAGGGCATTTTCGTACGATATCAGATAAATGAAGCCTTAAACAAATGGCAGAAAAGTTTCCTGTTTGCTAACCTTACACCAAATACTACAAGTGTTTTCGCGGAATAATCCTAAATATCTGTAGGGTAAGTATAATGTTGTGTACTATTGACTTATTATCGCCTATCTCACGAACTGTCGTATCGCATGTTTTTGTAATTTAAGACAGGCCTAGAATTTAATTTTTTCCATGCACTTTAATCTCATAAAGTGTCTGGCTCATCGCGCCTTCAGTAAAATTGACAAACCTGAGGTCCATCAAGTCCGGAGATAGGGGACGCTTTACTGACATTCCAAACGTAGATCCCGCGCCTTCGGTAAAATTGTTACACATGAGTTAAAACAGTTTGTGAGACAGGCGACAAAGTGCCCATACTGAAGGCTACACAACCCACTCTTTAAACTCACGAAGTGGCATATCTCAATATCTGGGGATGTAGCATGTAGCAGATATAGAATTTCACAAAGGTACAACGAAGTTGGAAATACTTAATACAGGGGGCGAGGCAATATCAAAATTTACACTTTTATAAGCTTGTCCATGCATGTATGCATGTCCCACCTATCTGATGTACCGGTCACACTGTCATTTATTCTACCAGCGCCATAACCAGATGGAAAGATAAAGTCGGTTACACACTCACAATCGTAACATCGCTTAGAATTTGAATATCATGATGACGTGTAAGTCGCCATACGGCTCATTGCACATTCATAGTAGACGACTTTTTTTTACCTAGGCGTGGAAACTTCAAACGTGCCTACTTTGACAAGCCTTATCCGCTCTGTTTAGAGCGCTTGACTATAGTTAACCATAAGAATAGCTAGCATTATCGCCAGTGCTATTTTTTATTTTATTTGCACATTTGTATGTGGTTCGTACCCTACTTCCCCTACTTTCCCTAACTTTTCCATTTGCTCCGCAGCTGAGATTGCAGGATTTTGAACTGCTTTAGTTATAATAAAACAAAATTCACAACAATGTCTTTGGCAGTACCTATTGATTATTCATGGGAAGAACATTGCGAAAGCTATAATCCACAAGAGTACATAGAAAACAATTTAATTTTAAGAAAACCTCCACCTAATCTCTCCAAAAAAGGAAAAAAGAAATTTCGAGAAGCAGAGCGTAAAAGGATTCAAGAATTGGAAGCAGAAAACTATGTCTTGCCCAACAGCAAATGTAATGTTTAGTCATGTAAGCGGAAAGAAAACCTTGAAAGATTTTACGACAGATGAACTAAAAATGTTACCTTTGGAATATCTAATTAATTACGCAGACCCTTTGGAGCTCTTGGATGTATGGGGAAAATTACCAATGTCTTATAAATCAAGCTTTAATCTTCGAAGTAAATTGCCATATTTTTTTCATTATAATCGTCCTGACTGGAACACACACTTCGATGGCCCCCCTGTATCCCAGGAATCATGTTTCATGTGCAATAGAAACATAAAGTAGACTAATGTAGATGAACATTTACTTGTATTTTAATAAATTTGTAATAAATGTCAAACAAATTTCATTGGATTCATTGATTCACTTTAAAGCATCCCACCAATCTTCGCCCTACCAAATCCCCCCACTCTTCACCCTACCACTTTTCCCCACTCCTCTCCCCACCGCTTCCCACCACTCTTGAATAATATTTAAAGCTATAGCAAAGGATTTTGCGGTTAGTTATGTATCCTCCGTGATTCAGTATTACTACATATAACTTTAGTGTGTTATCAAAGTGGCATTGTTTAGTTTGTAAAAAATAATAAGTAGTTATTCAAGTGTTTGTATCCATTATAACGTTAAATTAGTACAGTTCGTCTTCTGTGTTGATAATCATGTTTTCATGCAGTGATTGTAACAAAACTTTTACTCAGAAATCAAATGTTTATAGACATAAAAGAGAATCATGTCAATATAGACCATCTTGTTCTCGTGAAAAAAGAAAAGCTAATACCCAGGTATGTGATGTACCAATGAAAAGACCCAAAGTAGAAGACAGACCTCCAATACCTAAACTTACTTTATCACGATGTAAAGATTGTGATACTTGGTATGTGAAAAATAAACTTGCTGCCCATTTACGTTCAAACATACATAAAAGTAAACTTAAAAGTGACGATAAAGTGCAAATTTTAACTTCCGCGTTTAAAAACAGGATTGTGTCCTACATGCTGCTCCCATCGAAAAAGTATGTAGACATTGAAGAATTTTTTGAAGAAGTGAAGCAAAAGTTTATTAGTTTAATATCAGAACAGTTAGCTAAGCATAGGTGTGTTAAGATTAATGTAGAACTATTTGGTCAATATCTCTTACAAACAAAAGAGACCTTAGAAACTAAATCGTTTAACACAAAAAATAAGATCATAACTTCAACAACAGATTTATCTGATATTTATAAGAAGTTTTTGTCTGAAATCAGAGCATCATCCTATATCCCTTTACCAAAACAAATTGCAAATAAAAAAGCTGTTATTAATATTAGAAATAATGATTTATATTGTTTCGGATGGAGTGTGATAAGTGCATTATTTCCAGCTGAAATTAATGTAGATAAAATAAGTTCATATCCAAATCCTTTTGATTTTTTAAATTTTGAAGGAATAGAGTTTCCTGTAAAGTTGAAAGATATACATAAATTTGAAACGCTTAATCAAATATCTGTTAATGTTTATGGCTTGGAGAGTGATTATGAGGATAATAAATTAAAATATGAAGTAGTAGGTCCTCTACATTATACAAGTAAAAAACTTCCAGTACACATAAATTTGTTGATTATAAATGATGGGGAAAACCGTCATTATTGTTGGATTAAGAACATGTCTAGATTAGTATCATCTCAGATTAAAGGTAGACATTTTAAAAAATATTTTTGTGATGGATGTTTAATTTATTTTACTTCGATGGAAAAATTAAAATTGCACCAATTAAATGATTGTAATCATTTGTTTACAAAAATTCCTACCAATGACATTAAAATAAATAAGTACGGTCAGCATATACCAGAAAATATTTTACAGTTTGAAAATTTTCAAAAACAGTTGAAAATTCCATTTGTTATATATGCAGACTTTGAATGTTTTTTAAAACCTTTAGAGTTTCATCAACCAGATAATGATCAGGGTTCATATACTTTAAATACATGAACCTTATGCTTTTTGCTATTTTATTAAGTGCTCATATAATGATTCTTTATCAGTATTAGATTCATATTTTGGTTTAGATGCAGCTGATGAATTTTGTAAACGAATTGAAGGTCATGTACAGAGAATTTATAATGAACATCTTAAACCTGTAGTGAAAATGCTTCCTTTATCAGATGAAGAAGAGCTGGCTTATAAAAATAGCACAATTTGTCATATATGTAATAAAAAAGTTGAAGAAAATGAAAAAGTAAGGGATCACGATCATTTAACTGGTAAATTTCGAAATGCAGCTCACAGTATTTGCAACTTAAACTTTCAAATTCCAAATTTTATACCCATCTTTTTTCATAATTTAACTGGTTATGATAGTCATTTATTTGTTAAACAACTGTGTTGTGCAGAAGATAATATTGATGTACTTGCACAAACTAAGGAAAAATATATTTCATTTTCAAAATCCATATTAGTAGACAAAGTAAAAGATAAAGACAATAAAGAAAGAAATATATTTATTAAAATGAGATTTTTAGATTCATTCCGTTTCGTTGGTTATTCTTTAGAAAAGCTTGGTGAAAGCTTAGAACTAAATCAATGCATTGAAATTAAAAAACATTTTCAAGATCTTGACCAGTTTAATGAAATCCGAAAAAAAGGTGTTTATCCTTATTCTTATGTTGATTCTTTCGAAAAATTACAGGAAAATCAACTCCCAGCTATTGAACATTTTTATGATAAACTTAAAGATGAACCTATGTGTCCATCAGATTACAATAGAGCAATTACTATTTGGAATTTATTTAATTGTCAAAATCTTATGGATTATACCAAAATTTATCTATTGTCTGATGTTCTCATATTAACAGATTTTTTTGAAGCTTTTCGAAATGTTTCTTTAAATAACTTTAAGCTAGATCCTGCACAGTATTATACATTACCAGGTTTAAAATGGGATTCAATGTTATAAATGACTGATGTTAAATTAGAATTATTAACGGATATAGATATGATACATTTTTTTAAAAATAATATAAGAGGTGGTGTCTGTCATTGCAGCGTTCTAAAAGCTGAAGCTAATAATCCATTCCTGGAAAATTATGATCCTAGCAAACCAAATTCATTTATAATGTATTTGGATGCCACTAACTTGTATGGACATAGTATGAGGCAATGTCTCCCCGTAAGTGATTTTTCTTGGTTGAATGATGAAGAAACTGAAAAGCTTGATGTGATGTCTATATCTGATGATGCTGAATTCGGGTTCGTTTTGGAAGTAGATTTAAAGTATCCTCAACGTTTACATCAAGAACACAATGAACTACCCTTTTTGGCTGAAAATATTTGTGCACCAGGTTCAAAACAAAAGAAATTAATATGTAATTTAAACTATAAAGAAAAATATGTTATTCATTACCGAAATCTGAAACAGGTGCTTCAAAATGGATTAAAATTAACTAAAATTCATAGAGTTATTAAATTTAAACAAGCTGCATTTCTTAAACAATACATCGATTTAAAAACCGAAATGAGGAACAAATCTAAAAATAAGTTGGAAAAGGATACATATAAATTATTTAATAATGCCATTTACGGTAAATCTTTGGAGAATATTGATAAACGAGTTGACATAAGATTAATCACACACTGGGAGAACATTGGTAAGAAGCAAGGAGCGCAGACATTGATTGCTAAACCCAATTTTAAAAATCGATTAGTCTTTAATGAAAACTTTGTTGCGATACAAATGGAAAGAGTAAAAATAACTTACAACAAACCAGTTTATATTGGCTTCACAGTCTTGGAATTATCAAAAACCGTTTGATATGATTTTTATTATGATTATATTAAAAGCAAGTATGGAGACGAAGCAATTTTGTTATATACGGATACAGATAGTTTACTTTTAAACGTAAAAACGGAAAATTTTTATGAAGATATGCAAGACAATTTAGAGAAATTTGATACTTCGAATTATAGTGAAAACAATATACATAATTTAACTATAAACAAATCAGTATTAGGACGAATGAAAGATGAATTTGCGGGCAAACCAATTTCAAGTTTTTATGGGACGGGAGCTAAAGCTTACTGTGTCAATTTAGAGAATAAATCTGAAAAAAAGGCGAAAGGAGTAAAAAAATATGTTATAGAAAATTCCATTACTAAACAAGATTATAAAGACGTTGTTGAAAATTCTGAAACCAAATTAAAATTAAAAAATAAGGTTGCTTTGTCTCCAAAAGATGATAAACGCTATATAATTCCAGATCCTTTTAGAACTTTAGCTTGGGGACACAAACATATAAGTATTTTGGAAGAGAAATCCAAGACTGATGATGAGATGGTTAATAATGTAGTTGATATTCTAAAAGATTTAGTTCATGACGAATATAAAACATAAGAACCCTGGAAAAATATTTTATTTTGAAAATGGCTCTGCTACCAGTAGGAGTTCTATTTCTATCAGCATTCGATAACAATACTTTGTTCATACAAGTTGATCCTAATGTTCGAGATGCATTTATTTGTCTATCGGTTAATAATGTAAATAATGATAGTTGGCCATCAACATGGAAAATGATGTATTTAAATAATGGTTTATTTACCTACAAAATAGATGATAATATTATAAATAATTCTACCGTTGTACAGTATAAGTTACGGTTATATTACTCTAATAAAGCTCATGCGTTAACAGACAAATGGAATGAATTATATAGAAAATCTCATGTAGAGCAATGTAATTCAAATGTGTGTGTAGTATTATTAAGTATATTCTTATTATTGTTTATATGTTCAATATTGTTTAATATGTATTTGTATTTGTATTATAAATAAAATTCAATAATAAAAAAAGTTTTTATTCATAACAATGCCTATAATTATATAACAATTTTACGTTTGCTAATGCACAATGCCATGGATTCACATTTTTGTGAAAATAACATTCTGGAATTTTCTTAAATCTACTTAATTTTGGTTCTTAACCAATGGGAATAGCGTAAATGAAATCTTCATCCAAAAACTTTTTTAAGAAGTTTATTTTTTCATTCCCTTTCACGTAAATTTTGGGCGATTGATAAACTTCTAACACATGCTTTAAAATATCATCAATTTCATTAACTTCTATATTTCCAAATTCCCATTTTAGTCCATGATACTCCTCGACCCATTTAACCATTTTCATATCAGCAGTCGATAACATATTTTTTTGAAATGGCGATTTAAACAGATAATTTGAGCAACGAATCCCATCATAAATCGCTAATTCTTTTGGAATGTATCCAAAGGAACAGTTATATCCTTGAATGTCGATAAAAAGTTCTGTCTTACACTCATTCATGGTTAGTCGCTAAATGATATTTAGATCTATAAGATTAGTGTTTAAATCCCCCCACCACGCTTGCTATCCCCACTACCACGCTATTTAAGCAGTCACCCACAGTTCTACTCTCATTATTTCAAGCAAGCATCTGAAAATGTATCAACCAACAGGAAACCAACAAGAGTTTAGTAAGAAGCGCAATGCAGCTATCATCAATGAAACCATCTACTACATAAACAAATCCAAATCCAAATGGGTCAGCATTGGATTTTCTTTAGAGAGAAAATATATTCCTGTTGTTAAACTCTGTGGATACAAATACAATCAAAATGTGATTTTTAATGAAGATCAATGGATTTCCTTCCTAAATAATCAAGGAATTATGTTGAGCTTTATTTATTCCAACAACACCGGGTGGCAACCCATGAAGGGAAATGGTTATGAGATTCACTTTGTGTTTATTGGGGATGCAAGAATAATTAAGATTACACAAGATGGTGGTAATGAAGTTTTCCTAGCTGGTGATACCATAAATGAATTAGTGAACTTGACAAATTTAATCAAATATCGTTTTTATATCTTAAAAAACCAGGAATTTTCCAAATATTACAATATTTAGTTAGTGGAATCTCTATGAAAAATGGTGATTTGTTAAAAAATGTGTATGATGTTATTTCACCTATGGAAAATAGTTTAAATGTTTGCTGTGTTTTAGAATTATTAAACTTTTACTCAGATTGTGTTGTGGAGGATGTAGAAATATTTGCATGTAATGAATTTGTAAAAAGTTGTATTGAAAATAAAAATTCATAAATATATTTTTCTCTTTTATTCCTCCCACCTCCTATCCTAAATTAATATTTAAAGCTCTGTTCATAAATATATTTTTCTTTTTATTCCTCCCACCTCCTAAATTAATATTTAAAGCTCTGAACTTACTTTAAGTCTCACATACTCATACAAGATGTGTTTAGCATATACATCTCAACGAGTGGCATATAACCTAACAAGTGCTATAGAGAATCTATCACATGACTTTAGGAATTTAGAATTTGATGCTGCCCATGAAGCCGAGTATGGATTCGATCGATTTTGTACCTATGAAGTGTATGGAATTGGCAAGAAAATACAGAAAAGCTGAAGAAGCCTGTAACATATATTTACATACTTCTGATATAAGAACTTTTCTGCAAACCATAAAGGAAATGGGATTTGAGGAGCATTTGTATGAAGTAAAGAAGTTTTTGTCACCTGAAATTATTCAAGAAGAGTTTGAAACCTAATTTGTAACAAATAAAAAACTTTATTTCATTTATGTGTTTTATTCAATCATTAAATAATTATTATATAAATTGTATACATTAGTAAGTGCGCATATACATGGTGATTTAGAATGATAAAAACAATGAGCTTCTTCTTCTTGTAACGATGGATTTTCATCAAGTTCTATGACTGGTTTTAGTGAGTATTTTCGAATGTATTCGGATTTCTCTCTCCCTTTCACATAAACATGATCTACTTTCTCTGTTAAATTCTTGATTATTTCAGAAAATTTGTGAATTGGTGTATATCCTTCATTCCATGGGATACAGTGATGATTTTTCATTAACCACACAGCTTGTTTGTGTAAGTCAGGTGGTAGGTATTTTAGATCAAATGGTGCTTTAAAAACATAGTGGCAAGTCTTGCTTCCATCATAGGCAGCCAGTTCTTTGGGAATAAACTTCTTATTTTCTATGTTAAATTCTTGCACATCGACAATTAGTAACCTCATAATTTAATAAGCGAAAATTGTTTAATCATAGATTTCTTGTCAGAATATTCTTGTAGTTGTTGTTTTAATTTTTTCAATTCTTTTAAAAAGTAGGATAAGCGGAGTTCCAGTTCTTCACCCATAATGATAGAAAAACATAGTAGATCATTGATTTTATATAGTTAGACATGCGCTTTAAAGTTGTCTAACATTTTTGGTTAAGGGATTGTAGCTAAATAATTTTGTCATGCATAATAAGACAATAGGCAGATATTTTGTCTTTAAGATCATCATGTAATTCAAACTCAACTCTCATAACAATAGGTCCGGATTCAATTGTTTCTTTCTGATGTGAACAATCGATATATACGATAGGAGCATAAGTATTAAATTCCTTTGGAGAAAAAATGGGTTCAGGTGTTAATCCATAGTAAGATTTTTGTTGTGAAAACATTTCATATAATGATGCAAATTTATTTTTATCAAAGTCTAAAAATAGATCGTTGTAGGGATATCTCTGAGTTTAAAAACACTTTAATGTTTCGTAATTTGACGTTGGAAAATAAAGACATATCAGTTGTTGATTTATCCCTTATGTCTTTTTGAAAAGCAATTGCTACATGACGCGGGGTATTAACTTTCGTAGATGTTTTGACAGGACAATTATGACGATTGGTTTTTAATAATTCCGGGTATTCAATCAATTCCCAACTCCGGAAAGCAAGTATTATTTCAGTATTCTTATTAATTATTTTAGATAATGCCAATTCTTGAGGAATAGCTACTGAAATGTGAGGTATATTCCAAGTTAGCTTTGTAAGCTCAATTTTTGGATTTTCGTCTGCAGTATTAATTGTTGCATTTTTGTCTGAATTATCTCGTACTAAAATAAGTTCTTGTTTGGCATTTAAAATAATTTTTTTGTAGTCTTCAAAAAACCCCATTAAGAATTTAATGCAATTTAATGCAAACATTGAATAATCCTGTCGTTGCATCAACAACTTGTGAAGATTCCATAGGAAACCAACCTGCGTTTTTAAGTTTATTGCATTCATTTTTATTATATGACAAATATACCTTTATTGTCGAAGTTAACCCAACATCTCTAACTGAATCTATTGTAACACCGTTTAGTTGATAACGCATTTCTTTAAAAAGGAATGCAATCCCATTGTTTATCAATTTTAATGTATTTGAGACAGTATTATTATCTTTTGTTAGTTTACCCTCTATGTAAAGAAAGCTTTCGGAAGGAAGAGTATACTTGTCTACTTCATGAACAGGTATTATAATTTTATCATTATTTCCCAATTTTGTAGGTAGGTATGGTTCATAACCATGAACTTCGGAATGCACAATTGAATTATCTATGACCTTCTATTACATTAAGGACATCCATTATACTAAAACTTTTAAACCTAGAGATTTCAAAAATCTTATATTTTCAGGTGTTATTCCTTGTGTGTTTCTCTTTCTACTAATCTTTGGTTTACGATGTTTAGTCTTCTTATAGTTTTTATTAATTTTTGTGGGTAAATTGAAGGTTTTTCTATTATAAAGGATAACCATTATACTTCTTTTATATGTAATCTTATAGTTACAGTTTCGTTTCGAAAATCAACAAGATTTAAATCTTGGTCTATTACCTTTACTGTTATTTTATCTATTACTTTTACTGTAACAGGAAAATAAATAATATTTTGAGGACTTTCTATTATTTTAAATCCAGGGCTAACATTAGGGAAAAACTGATGAATAATGTGTACTGGCTTTCCGTTCAGATAGGAACCTTCTGCGATACTGCAGTCTATGCATAAAGAATTAACTTTTATAATCTCTGCTGGATTTTCCGATGTTCTTGGAACTCCATCACCAGATATAATTCCATTATTAAAACCCAAAAGCTTTCCTATTGTACCATCTTTAAAAATAATATCCGTAGTAGACTTGATTGTTGATTTTAATGTGTTGTTATTTGCATAGAGGTGAAATGAAATATTTCTTTTTTGGAATTCTGCCTGTAAATATTTATTAACATCATCCATTTCATAACTTCCTGTCGGTATTTTTAAAAATTCATTATTTTTTCCAAAATATACTTTATTATTACTTTTATCAATATTTGGTATTGCATTGAAAGTTTCAAAGTTGGTCCAACGACAAGTCCGACGACATAGGAAGTGTTAGGATCTAAGTAAATGGGTGGATGAAAGTCTGCTTGAAGTATAGCTGAATTTGCGGAAAGAGCTATAGTAAACGACATGATGGTCGTAATAAGAATAAAATGGAAACACAATTACGTATTATTATAAATAAACTGTAAGCATAACTGTCCACAAGTTGAGGTATTAAAAGATTGATATTTATCATAATTATATTTAATACTGTTTTTGCTACCGTCGCTATAGAAATAAGTTATAACTTCATTTGGTGGTCGTAAATTTCCAAAACTATCAAAGTAAATTATGTTATTATTATTTTTAACATACGCCGTCCAGTGAGTGCCTTGCCCCATATCATCATCTAAATTTATAATACCTGTTTCATATTGTTTTATTTTTTTGGGTAACTTATTTCTCATAAAGACACCTCTAAAATGTGACAACTTTAATATTTTCGCATACTTTAATAAATCTATATTTGTCAAAGGTCGACGAGGTAGCAAATTTAACAGCTTTTTGAATATGGTTTAAGATATAGACCACACCCTTTCTTATATGGTTTTAAATAAAGACCTTTTCCAATTGATATTTTTTCCATTTCTTTGTTGTGTCTTGTTTGTTCTTCTAACTTCTTTTGTGCGTTTTTGGCAGAGTTTACTGCTTGGGCAATGCCAGCAGCGCCCCCGCTTAGGGCTCCTAGAGCAGATAAACCAGCAAAAATAGGTATTAAAGGTAAAATTCCACCAGTTTTTGGAATTGGAATAATTCTTTGTTTAGGTTCTTTTATTTTTAATTTTTTAATGGGCGATAAAGCTGTGCTGGCAGCGTTTCTTATATTAGCAATTTTTTTTCCAACCAGCTCTTTACGTGCTTTTCTTACACCTTGGTTAAAGGATATTTGACCTCCTTTCTTGCGTTTATGACTTCTCTTCGTTTTTCTTATTCCCATACCGAGTTTTGTTTTTGCTTTCATGATTCCGGCCACAGCCAAGGCTGACAGTTTTTCGCCTAGATTTGAATCTGAAGCTTTAAATCTATTAAATGCCTTTTTAGCTAATACTTTATCTGCCTCGTTTCTGTTTTTTAAATCGGAATATTCCGAATATGCTATATCGTGCTCTTTGCAAGCTTCGTCTAATAAATTAATTCCCTTATCACCTCGGGCAAGCCTTTTATTTAACTTTGTACCAGGTCCACAAAAGTTATAAGAAGGAATATGGAGCTCTACTGGTAATTTATTAATAAGAGTATTTAATAAACCACTACCTTTTGTCTGTCCTTCCACGCAGTGAATGACATTATTATGTCTAATCATTATATATAAATGATTTAAAAACGCAAATAACCTTACTTAAATAGTGATGTTCGAACAATGAAGATTAAAAAACAAGATTTTTCTTTACCGATAAAAAATTTTGATTTATATCATAATTATCGAAAACATGGACAATTATTTGGTGGAAACTGTAAAAGATGTTTAATAGTAGGACCATCGGGTTGTGGGAAGACAAATGTTATGATTTCTCTTATAACACACTAATGGCTTAAGATTGGAAAATATATATGTGTACGCAAAATCTCTATATCAATCAAAATATGAATATCTAAAAAGGCTTTTTGCTCCACTAAAGTTTATTGGTTATTTTGAATCATCGAACGCTGAGGATATTGTTTCACCCAATGAAATAAAACCAAACTCACTGATTATATTTGATGATATAGTATGCACTGATCAAAGTCTTATGAGGGATTATTTTTGTTTTGGACGTCATAAAAATACAGATTGTTTTTATTTGTGTCAAACATATTCATCAATCCCTAAACAACTTATACGTGATAATGCCAACCTCTTGGTAATTTTTCAACAGGATGCTACAAACTTGAAACATATATATGATGATCATGTAAATGGTGACATGAGCTTTCAAGAGTTTAAAAACTTGTGTTCAATGTGTTGGAAACATAAATATGACTTTGTCGTTATTGATAGACTGTGAATTAAATGTTGGTCGTTATAGAAAAGGATTTGATAATTTTATTTCCACTATATAACTCTCTGACAAAACGTTAATTTTCTAGTATACAACCTACCTTTTGTAAAGATGGACGAAAAAACAGCGAAAGAGTTGGTAAAAACTAGAAAAGCCGTTAGACAAAAGTATAAAGCTTTAAAATCAGATTTATCTGATAAAGAAATTCGTATGAAAAAATAATTTAAACCAATAACTCAACCTTTGCATGAGTTAATTCAGACAGTTAAAACAGAACCATTCATTAAAAAAGAAGTATATTCACCACAATTAGTTTCGACCCCAAAATTTCAATTTCCTACGCCAGAGATCAATCAAAGGAAATCAAATGCATATAGTAAATATCTTCCAACGCACATGCCCTCATTTTTAGGAGATGAAGAAGTATTTGTTGAAGATTCGCAACAGTCTCGTACAGGAGAATCAAGCCCTGAAACAACAATTGAACCAACTATAGGTGAGTTGCGACAAGATGTTTTAGAATTAACAAGAACACCTGCTTATGAAGAATATTTGGAAGCTTATCATTCACTTCTAAGACCTTTCGTGGATAAAAGACACGGAAGGCAAATTTGATAACAAATATGGTTTTAGTCATGATGTTGATGCAGACAAATATAAGATTGCTAATTCTGTGGCGGATTTCATAGGAAAAGATTTTAAAGTTGAAGGAGTTAGGTATGAGGGATTGTATGAGCTTCTTTTTAAAAAAGAACCTGTTGGTTATACATCAAATGATATGGAAAATTATATGGATGTTTTGAAAAGGACAAATGCATATAGAAGAAATTTTGATCCTGATAGTCAAATTCAAGGTTCAACCGACATTAAATACTTGACAATAATTAAACCTTACTTATTACAAAAAGGTATATTAAAGCGCGGAAGCACAACAGAGACAGGTTATCGTGCAATACTACCAAGTACTTCACGTTTGTTGCCTCCACAAAGACCGCGTTCTACAAGAAATCTGTCTACAAAAAGTGGAAAGGGAGCTATGTTAAATTTATCAAAAAAGAAATTAGATTATGTATATTATGACGATATAAATGAGATAATTGATAGATTAAAATTATTGACAGCATCACAAATGGCTGGACATACTGGTCATCAAAATGAAATAATATCGATTTTAGAAGAACTAAGAGAAGCAAAAATAATTAAATAAATACTAATTCACACATGTTTATTCCTTATTCTACCGCTGACAGCAACCATGTCTATTGACAAGTTTGGTTCCCACATCTTTGGCAAGGATAATAAATTTTCATCTGAAGAACATAACATTATAAAACTTGTTGATCTTAGTGCAGTTAAACTTTGTTATAATTTGGTATTACCTTTTATGGGAATCTACTCTCTATCCGATAGAGTTTACCAACTTTTACAAGACAAAAGAATTAAATATATTTTTCCTATGGAATCTGCTACAATAATTGGGGCAGAGTATCCAAAAAAATATGTTTTCTTAAAAATTAATGGAAAAAAAGTTACTGACCCTGTCGGATTAAAGCTAAAGAAAGGGGATGTTCTTTCTTTTCATCGTTCTGAAAATAGCCATTTAGAAGATTTTTATGGCGAATTGTTAATAAAATGCCCTGTAGAAGTAACAAACTAAACAGTTAATTATCATGTCTGCACAACCTAACATCAAGGAAGATCTAGTCAACGAGTTACATAAACCTGCTAGAAAAAATTTTAGACGACGACGGGTTATTATTAAAAATTTAAACGATTGATGGCAAGCAGATTTGGTGGAAATGATACCTTATGCAAAACTAAATAAAGGATATAGATATATTTTAGTTGTAATAAACACTTTTTCCAAATATGTTTGGGTTCAACCTGTTAAAAGAAAAACTGCTGAGGAAGTAACTTCAGCTATGGAAAAAATTTTAAAGCTTGCGAAAACTCCTCCAACTAACATACATACAGATCAAGGAAGAGAATTTTTCAACAAAAACTTTAATAAATTAATGGAAAAATATAACATTAATCACTACAGTACATTTTCCACAGTCAAAGCAAGTATTGTTGAAAGGGTCAACAGAACTTTAAAAACTCTCATGTGGAAACAATTTAGCTTGCAAGGAAATTATAAATGGTTAGATATCTTAAATAATATTGTTTTTAAGTATAATACGACTAAACATAGAACAACAGGATTAAAACTTATAGATATAAATGAAGAAAATGAAAAAGATGTTCTAAAATCAACTTATAATAATATAAAAACAATTGACCCCAGAAAATCAAAATTTAAACAAGGGGATTTTGTTCGAATAAGTAAATACAGGGAGGCTTTCCAAAAGGGATATACACCAAACTGGTCAAATGAAAATTTTCAAATTAAAGAAATTAAATTAACCAACCCAAGAACATATTTGCTGACAGATGACAAAAATGAACTAATTTTAGATAGTTTTTATGAATCGGAGCTGCAGAAAGTCAAACATCCAAACGTGTATCTCGTGGAAAAGGTGCTAAGAAGAAAAGGAAATAAAGTTTATGTTAAATGGTTGGGAATGGACAAATCACAAAATTCTTGGATATTAAAAAAAGATGTAATATAATAAAATAAAAAACTTTATATTTAACAACATGGTTTTATTTACTTCTCATCATGTCACTTATGTACAACAATATCACTAGAGCTTGATCAGTACTGTCATTTTTCTTCACAAGAATCTTTTCCTTAGACTCTTTTAAAACAATTGAGAAATAGAATCTTCAGCAAACAGGACAATGCGCATTGGTTTTCGACCACTCTGTTAAACACTTTCGTGCAAACACAAAATTTGTGTGTGCACGAATTTGGTGTGCAAATTTCTTCTCTTCTCATGGAATATAAACAAACAGGACACCTGCTTCTGTCTTCTTGTTTAAGTTTTTTCACCAATTTTCTGCAACCAACCAGCTTTCGCTTTTGAATCATATTTATGTAGTATTTCTAGCAAATAATGTTTTAGAAACCGTGTGTGTATACATTTATAGATATTCCCCCACTCAAGTCAAGCCCCATGGGTGTGGGGGGATGTGACCTTGAATTGGCTCTAATATCCTTGTAACCTATCTACTACTACTACTCAAAAATTATTTAAAACGTTCATTGTATATTTTATTTCTATGGTTTTCCCCTAAGACATCCTTTAGGAGCTTTTCAGCATATTGAAGTCTATTTTGAAAGCGGCAGCGATCCATACTGCTCGTAGTCACTAATCCTTGCATGTTTGTAAGCATACTGCCATGCAAACAATATATGGATTTTATTCATATTTTCGTTAAATGTAACCTTCTTCATAGTGCTTCTCTAAAATCACAAGCTTTATTCCCTTATATATTAAAAGTGAAGGTCAAGTTATGAGCGGGGAGAGGAGGTGGGGGAGGGGTGGGGGAGGGAGGGGAATCAGCTCCACATACTATTTCTTCTACTATTAAAAGTTACTCAAGGTCAAGGTCAAGGTCACCTTATGACTGCGATGCCCAGTCAAGTATTACTACTCTACTACTGTCATGTTTTAAAACTTTATTTTTCTAAATCTCATATATTTCATAAAAAGTTACTGTTTCGGCAAATTTGTAGTTAATAACAACCTCACATTAGAGGAAAGAATTAATTTATTAGAGTAAAAAATGACGTCGGTAAGTAAGTGTAAAAACGGCTTTCCGGCAAGTCTTCCAGCTCTTTTCTTTATTATTCTGTCTAAAATAAAAGCTTAGTCCGTTTCTCGCAACGAACTGTTTATACAGTTACCATATTGTCGCGCTAGGGGTCGTCAGGGTTGATAAATTAGGCTGCGGTTTACCAAAACACTTGTAAAATTTATTCAGGTACACAATTCACTTACGTTGCTAGGTTGGGTAGCGTAGGGGGCAGCTTCTATCGGAGTACTCAGTCAGCCTAAAGGGCTGGCGCTAATTGTACTGTTCGTGCGGCACCACAGTGACGCCTCCTGTCGGGACGCGACAGTAGTCGGGACACGACGCCTTCTTTTGCACCTCGCTGGTACGCTTTTTATATGAATCCCCCAAGAACAGTTTATACAAACAATTCAAACTGGTCAGGGTTCATAAAATAAAGACGAGGCCAGCGATATACAATTGCAGCACGTAGAGTGGTTTCCGAAATGTTAAATAAATAAGACCAAAAATGTATAGAAATTTGGAAAAAAATGATGAATATCTGGGGAAATAGGACATTTCCCCGCGCCTGTAAAAGCTAGCCCCTAGCTTAAAAAACTTACACAATACATATATACAAAATATCACATATTTACAAAATACAAATATACAAAACGGAGATAAATAAAATATACAATAAACAAACATAAATACAATATTAATAAACAACCAATTGGAGCTCGCAGGCTCGGTACACTCCGTATTTATTTGGGTGAAATGAGGAATGGTAAAACTAGCTTAAAAATGAAGAATAAAAATGGTTACTATCCTGGTAGTCTGGTTCACATTAATTTACACATTTTCTTGACAAAGTTCTATTTTTAGGGAGTTCCAACACGTTACTGATCGAATAGCCTACACACCGACAAAACCCGACACATCTTAGGCGCCACACGTTGAGGCTGGTCGTCATGTGTTTCTTGTTCAGATGCAGCAGTCACGGTTCCTGTGTCCTGGGGGTGGGATCGGCTAGTTTTGTTGCCGACTCCCAGTGCAGCAGGGGTCTCCCTCCTCCGAAGAGTGCGGCCATCCGGACTTTGGGTGGACTGAGCCGTGAGTGACGGGAACTTTGCTGGGCTGATCCTGAGGCTAGTTGTGGTCAACCAGCGCTGCAAGTTCCTTAGGTATGTACGTTGTACCAGTGTCATCACGGCTCGTTGGGCAACAGTTCAGTCTTAGTGAGGGAAGACCAGGCTGGCGAGACATGGTGGACCGTTCGTGGCTGATGCATGACGCTGGCTGTGTGGACGCAAGCGGCGACTGGCCTTTGGGTTTTTGGTGTGTTTGTGGCTCTCGATCCAGGTCGTGTGGTCTCCCAATGGTACATGAAAAACAAAAAAGACTACCGACAGTTAAAAGGAAAAAAAAACAGTTTATAAATAATGAAAAATAATGAAAACCTACATGATACTATGATGTTTAAGTAAAAGTAGACAGACTAAGAACATTCACCCGGTTTTTACATAGAACTTTTATTGGTGTCTAAGTATTACCTTTTTGGAGACAGTGAGACATAGGTCTCTAATTCATCAGGGAAAAACAAAATTATACACATTTACATAACAATTTAAGACCCAAATATAGCGTAATCACATCATCAAATATTTACCATATTTACCATCCTATTTGTTCATCAATAAAGTCACATAAACTTCAAATACAACTTGCATATAACTCTTAATATTTCACATAAGT
Organism: Philopedon plagiatum; assembly: GCA_963971165.1. NCBI lineage: Eukaryota > Metazoa > Arthropoda > Insecta > Coleoptera > Curculionidae > Philopedon > Philopedon plagiatum. Next base: position 63,979,094 of record OZ020189.1, on the reverse strand, counting down.
CACATAAACTTCAAATAGGTACTACTTGCATAAAACTCTTAATATTTCGCATAGGCAGACATTCAACCCTATATGAAGGTCATCTTCCATGTCTCCCTATACTCACAATATATGACTCTTAGTCATTTAAATAACGGTATACACACCACCATCGAGTAGGCGAACATTCAACTCTCTGTCCGAGTCATCCTCCGTGTTCCCCTACTTGGAAAACATATTATGACTTTTAGTCATAAATAAAATAAATAATATCATATAGGCGGACATTCAACTCCGTGTTCAGAGTCTTCTTACATGTCCCCCTATTTGGAAAACATATGACTTTCAGTCATATAAACAAATAAACACACAATTATAAAATGCATATGGTAAGCATTATTGTACGCTATATTTAAATTTATTTACTAATAATAATAATCGTCTTAAAAGTAAAAAGAAGTTGGATTTATAAAAAATATTCTGACCCTGATTTATTTTTCAATGTCTCAGTCATGGAATATACCCTTGTTTTTGTTTAAATTATTTTTATTAGACACCGTATATTACAATTGAACTTTAACAACACTTTCCTGGGTGAATGGTATCTTTAATATTAAATATCAATTGTTTACTTTTCTGCTGATTAAATAAAATAGTGAACTGTCTACCTTTACCTTCATGGTTTATTTATAATAATGAACTTAATAATATTTCTACCTGCTAATTTGTTTGTTTATTAAAAACGCAAAACATTAAATAAAATAAAATAAATGGTATTCTAAATGATTGCACTGACAATCTAAAATTTACTACCGTAATTCATAAATAAGCATATAGTACAAATATGTAAAATATTCTTAAAATTTCCCAAGCATAAAACATTCAAGCCAACACATTTTGGGTATACCCTCTTTCGTACTAACACACACTGACACAACACAAAACACACATTTAAATACTAAATATTTGCTTTTACCTAATTATAAAAACAAATTTGAAAACTTTATAATTATAATTTTTAAAATTGAATTCATAAAAAAAAATTTTAAAAAGAAAATTCAGTCAAGAATAGCTTGTTCTTTCTTACCATCTTACCATACATCAATTCCCAAAATTCTTTTATCCAGTTGAGCTCCCTTATATATTTCTTGAAATTAAATACATTATTCTTGTTCTTAATTCTCAAGTCCCTTTTTAAAACAAAAACTGCATTTAGCCCAGATTACGTGACAAAAGTCCGTGTATAAAATAATACCCCTTTCTTTGATTTCCCAAAAGAGTACTAGCCCCATTTTTTCCATAGATGGCTTTTAGGACTTTAAAAAAAAACATTATTTTATTTTTTCGAAGGTCGGTCCTGTAAAAATAAAAAATAGATTACTCATTTTGAAAAAAAGTAAAAATGAGCATCTTCCTAAAATCAGGTAAAAAGTTTTCTGTTTGCTGCTAGGGGACCTTGGCGGCTGGTCACTAAACATCAGAGGCGAAATATAAGTACTTATGTTAAACCTAAAAATGATAATTAGAATGTAAATAACTCTGTGGCACCTTATCAAGATGGCGTTAAAAAGGCAGTACAAATATACCTATAAAAAATATTAAAAAAAAAAAATAGGAAACTTTGAATGGCGCTTCCATATTTAAACATGTTTATAAAAATAACGATACTATTTGCATAACACTGTTAATGATATTATAATATGTAATAGCATGTTCAACTTTAATTGATAACATAACAAGTACGCGAACCTTGTGTATTAAATTTCAAAATACACTTTAAGTTCATGAGAGACGACCTCAATGTCATTAAAACAAAATATTATAATTCATTGTCGCCAAATAAATTTAAAAATTTCCATTTTAATCTCAGTGCCCTTAATTGTTGCTCGTTAGAAATAAAAATTTTTACCGTCAGTGTGTTTGGTAAACCCAACGACTTATGCGTTTTTACATTTATGCCGTTATTGACAACCCCTAGCTTCTCTTGCCTTTTTCGTTCTCTTTGAACCTTGTTTAGCTTCCTGCGGGCCATAAAATTTAAATAAAAGGAGCAACAGGAATAAAAAAGGTTAAGGGTAGTTTAGTGATTAACCCCAATATACAATAATTCTGGCCTCGCCAGCGTGAACGGGCACGAGGTGGAACAATTTTTATATCTAGCAGTCTATGTAATCTAATCTCGCCAGCGTGAACGGGCACGAGACAGGACCACAGAGGACGCTTAGGGGTGGGATCTACAGAAAACCTAGCCTCGCCAGCGTGAACGGGCACGAGGTGGGTTTTATTGTAAGTTCTGTTTGGATAATTTTAATCTCGCCAGCGTGAACGGGCACGAGACAAAATTATGTCAAACGTGTTAGGGATAAGAATGGGGAGGGAAATTATATAGACGTAAAAAGCACTGTAAAAATTCTCCTTAAAACCACTGTAAAATAAATACCCTTTAAAAACCAATGTAAAAAATACCCTGAAAGAAAACACTGTAAAAACGCCCTTTAAAAAAATCACTGAAAAAAATAATTTTGACAAAAAAATGGACTATAACGCCCTGAAAAAAAAACACTTTAAAAATGCACTGAAAAACACTAAAATGACCTGAAAGAGATAGTAAAAAATTATAAAACATAAAAGGCCCTTGGCAAGTTAGGAAGAACTTACCAACGAGAGCGAACCAGGCGCCTCCACCAAATGTCGCGCTAGGGGTCGTCAGGGTTGATAAATTAGGCTGCGGTTTACCAAAACACTTGTAAAATTTATTCAGGTACACAATTCACTTACGTTGCTAGGTTGGGTAGCGTAGGGGGCAGCTTCTATCGGAGTACTCAGTCAGCCTAAAGGGCTGGCGCTAATTGTACTGTTCGTGCGGCACCACAGTGACGCCTCCTGTCGGGACGCGACAGTAGCGTGCTCCCAGTCGGGACACGACGCCTTCTTTTGCACCTCGCTGGTACGCTTTTTATATGAATCCCCCAAGAACAGTTTATACAAACAGTTCAAACTGGCCAGGGTTCATAAAATAAAGGCGAGGCCAGCGATATGCAATTGCAGCACGTAGAGTGGTTTCCGAAATGTTAAATAAATAAGACCAAAAATGTATAGAAATTTGGAAAAAAATGATGAATATCTGGGGAAATATGACAATATGTTTATATATTAGCATAAGGTTTCTTCTCACGCAAAACCCACAGTCTTTTTGCGACACATGGCTTTTTAGTTCAACGTTACTACTATAAATAGCAGTGTAAAAAATATGTTTTTAAAATAAAGTTTTAATGTGCTAATGTAGTGAATTGGGGAAAATTGTGGTATTTCTATATAATGCTCATGATAGAGTTGTAAGTACTGTATTTTATATCATTTATTAATAAGTAATGTGATTTTTAGGGCTTTTCTACAAATTAATAAAAGCACATGATTATTACCAACTTAATAAATAAAAATAAACAATAAATTAAGTGCACTTACTTTTAAAACCCACTAACAACATATAATTTTTACTTTGAAGTTCTATAGTGTTTAAATCACTATCATTTTAAATTAGTATAGAAGATATTCCATTAGCGGAATTAAACTAACCAGGAAGTTAAATTTATGTGGATATTTCGTGTGATTTTTATTTATTTAATATAGGAAGATATAAATAATACTGGATTCATTTAAATAAACATTTTTTTTATTATGAAAAATTGCACAATTACACAATTACACCCAACTTTAGTACAACAAATATGTCATATATCATATAACATTAAACATATGTCTGAGAGCAGCTATTAGACCACTCTGAAAAAAAATGTAAAACCAGGAAATATCTCTGGCAATTTAATTTCTTTAACTCAACATAATTTTCTAAACAGTTAAGCCTGTACAAAAATAAATCATACGATCTGCAAAATGTAAAACATATGGTTACATATCTTTATATTATGTAACTAAGTATTAACATTTGCAAGAACATCTGCATCTGCATCAGCATCAACATCTGCATCTACATCTGCAAAAAAAAGGTAAAACCAGGAAATATCTCTGCGAACCCAAAATAATTTTCTAAACAGTCAACTCCGTACAAAAATAAATTCATACGATCTGCAAAATGTAAAACATTTGGTTACATATCTTTATATTATGTAACTATTAACATGTGCATATAGCAAATAAAAACAAACCGAGGTGAAAGGCGTTCGTTGAACGCTGGAAAACGTGAGAAATGAGCTTCTCTATATTAAATTGCATATACGGGGGGAATTAAGATCTTAATAATATACATGGTCCAGCAATAATGATAATACTCCTAATTATTAGTTTGACATTTATAAAAAAAATATATTTATTAAAATACAAGTTTATTTTTGAAATAAATAAAAATAACTACATTAGTCTACTTTATATGGCTAGCTACAGACATGATCTGAATTGTGTTAAATACTGTAAATATTGAGAATTTATAGCAATAAAAGCGGTGTGGGGAAAAGCTGGTAGGAGGAATGGTTTTGAAAGCTCCTTTGGAGCTGGATTTGATATAAGAGTGGTAGGATTTGGTAGGGAGTGTGGGGGGATTTGGTGGGGTGAAGAGTGGGGGGATTTGGTAGGGAGTGGGTGGATTGGGAATAGTTTTGAAAGCTCATTTGGAGCTGGAATGGATTTGCTAGAGTGGTAGGATTTGGTAGGGAGTGTGGGGGGATTTGGTGGGGTGAAGAGTGGGGGGATTTGGTAGGGAGTGTGGGGGGATTTGGTAGCGAGAGAAGTGGGTGGATTGGGAATATTTTTGAAAGCTCATTTGGAGCTGGAATGGAGTTGCTAGAGTGGTAGGATTTGGTAGGTAGAGGAGTGGGGGGATTTGGTGGGGAGAGAAGTGGGTGGATTGGGAATGGAATGGGTGGATTGGGAGCTTCCTTGTATTTACAAAGTGACATAACACTCTACTAAGACATATTAAGAATGACCTTCGCCTAACAGTACAACGTTGCCGCATTTCGGAGGTAACAGCGTGCTACGTTTGTCTACAATAATGTACATATATACAAGAGGTATCAACGCACTAGGCGTGTCTCTTCGTCGCGCGACACTAGCGCCCGTGATCTACGCTTGAACTAACGGCGTTACGAAACAGAGACTCGGTGAACGTTGGCACCTCAGAACAAATTTTCGTTTTTCGGTCGCAAACGCCCTCTAGATGATGCTGACAGTGGAAAATATGGCGATACGTTGATACCTCCGAAACCGGAGGTATCGACGTTATATATGAGGTGACAACGTTTATTGAGTCCCTATTTCGGAGGTATCAACATACCGTCTATCATATATATATATATATATATATATATATATATATATATATATATATATATATATATATATATATATATATATATATATATATATTATATATATATATATACAGTGACCGGCAAAAAGTTCGCAACATATGGGAAACATTTTTATTAGGAGAGTATCGGAAAAACTTTCCCAGGGGATCGGTTCTGCATGTCCGATAACCTAAAAATCGATTTTGACATACGTCACGTGACCACTGGTATAGCGTCAAATTAAAAAAAAATTGTTAATTTACAAAAAGTGAGGTTAGTTGACGAGATATCAAAAAAAGTTATTTGAAAAAATTGCTTAGAATTAAATTTTAGGACCTTGTGCAAAATTTTAAGATTTTATTTAAAAAAATTGGAAAACTCAATTTTTTTTAAATATTTTTTTATCGATTTACAAATTTCCAGTTTTTTTCGTTTAGATAGCTTGGCTAATGTAAAGCCCATGTATCTGGATGAAAATAAACGAATATAGTAGTTTTTTCTACAATTGACAGGACAAAATTAAAAAAAACAGGGTTTCGCCGGACGCTAGCTGTTGCAATGATTTGTATCTAGCAGCAGTGTCAAAATTTTAGAGACATTTCAATGAGATTACATTGAGAAAACCTTAATCGTCTTAAATATATCTGAAGTTCGACTTTTTGTAAAGTTAAGGGGATTAAAATAGATAATAAACAAAAAATTACCTGTTTATTTAATCGAAATTTCATAAACGAAAACCAATGTAAGAAAAACTTAAAAGTAGTCAAATTCTGTACTAACAACACAAAAAATCATTGTTTTTCCTTGGGTGCACAAAATTTAAAACTCAGTATGACCACCATTTCTCTCCATACATACTGTTGTTCTCGAGCGCAACTCTCGATTAACATTTCGGAGCATTTTACGATTTATTTGCAATACACAATTTATAATGACATTCTCTAAATTTTGTATATTCCTAAAGGGTCGATGTTTGTACACAGGGTTCTTTAGGTATCCCCACATAAAAAAATCTAACGGAGTCAGATCTACAATTCTACAATTGACAGGACAAAATCGAAAAAATAGGTGTTCGCCGGACGCTCGCTGTTGCAATGGTTTGAATCTAATGAAATGACTGTATCAAGATTTTATTAAGATTTTTCGCACATAAATTTAACAACCAGGTCTATTTAGTTGTACTTAAAACTACCAAAGCAGGCTCTGAAATTAAAACAACCAAATAATCTAGTAGGTTAAAAACAACAGAAAAATGTCAAACAAATTATAATTTGTTTGATTTCAACCTATGTCATTGGTTTATGTCTCGCATCTTACTAAGTTTGATATTTTACATAAGTTTATTAATATTTTATTCCTTAAAATGGCACCCACACTACTTCTTCAGGAAAAGATAGAAATTATTTTAATTTCTGGAGATAATTACAAAAGCCATAGAGAAACAGCAGCAATTTTTAATGAGAGGCACCCCGATAAATCCCTCCATTATTCCACAGTATCTCGTCTAGTCAATAAATTTAAAGAAACGGGATCGGTAGAAAATCAGTATAAAGTTTCCCATGAAAAACCGGTAACAGGTGACGAAGGTTCTCTGGATGTGTGTTTGTCGATCACAGAAACACCCCAATTAGCAGTTAGTCAAATATCGGAGATCACTAACATTCACGAAAGATCTGTGCGGAGGATATTAAAAAGAAACAAATTTCATCCGTACAAACCTAAATTTGTACAAGTATTAAAAGATAGGGATTATGACGCCCGCTTCGATTTTTGTGCCTGGTTCCAGGGTATGATTGAGGAAGATTTTAATTTCCCAAAGAACGTTCTTTTCTCGGATGAAGCTACATTTACCTCTAACGGAACCGTCAGTTCACAAAACTGTAGATGGTGGGCCACCGAAAACCCAGACTTTGTAATTCAGAGTAAAGACCAATATAGTTTTAAGGTTAATGTGTGGTGCGGAATTTTCAACCTCAGAATAGTGGGACCTTTTTTCTTTAGAGACAATTTAAATTCAGAACGATATTTAGAATTTCTACAAACTGAGATATCTGACTTTTTAGACAATTTGTCATTAGCCGAAAGAAGAAATTTATACTTTCAACAAGACGGAGCTAGCATTCATTCCACAAATGAGGTGAAGAGATGGCTGGATCAAGAATTTGGAAACCAGTGGATAGGACGGTTTTCTGAAAATCCGTGGCCTGCGAGATCACCAGATCTGACTCCGTTAGATTTCTTTATGTGGGGATACCTGAAGAACTCTGTGTACAAACATCGACCCTTTAGGAATATACAAAATTTAGAGAATGTCATTAGAAATTGTGTATTGCAAATAAATCGTAAAATGCTCCGAAATGTTAATCGAGAGTTGCGCTCGAGAACAATAGTAATGGTGGTCATACTGAGTTTTAAATTTTGTGCACCCAAGGAAAAACAATGATTTTTTATGTTGTTAGTACAGAATTTGACTACTTTTAAGTTTTTCTTACATTGGTTTTCGTTTATGAAATTTCGATTAAATAAACAGGTAATTTTTTGTTTATTATCTATTTTACTCCCCTTAACTTTACAAAAAGTCGAACTTCAGATATATTTAAGACGATTAAGGTTTTCTCAATGTAATCTCATTGAAATGTCTCTAAAATTTTGACACTGCTGCTAGATACAAATCATTGCAACAGCTAGCGTCCGGCGAAACCCTGTTTTTTTTAATTTTGTCCTGTCAATTGTAGAAAAAACTACTACATTCGTTTATTTTCATCCAGATACATGGGCTTTACATTAGCCAAGCTATCTAAACGAAAAAAACTGGAAATTTGTAAATCGATAAAAAAATATTTAAAAAAAATTGAGTTTTCCAATTTTTTGAAATAAAATCTTAAAATTTTGCACAAGGACCTAAAATTTAATTCTAAGCAATTTTTTCAAATAACTTTTTTTGATATCTCGTCAACTAACCTCACTTTTTGTAAATTAACAATTTTTTTTTTAATTTGACGCTATACCAGTGGTCACGTGACGTATGTCAAAATCGATTTTTAGGTTATCGGACATGCAGAACCGATCCCCCGGAAAAGTTTTTCCAATACTCACCTAATAAAAATTTTTCCCATATGTTGCGAACTTTTTGCCGGTCACTGTATATATATATATATATATATATATATATATATATATATATATATATATATATATATATATATTATATATATACAGGGTGTTTCAAAAAACATGTGCCATAGCTTAAAGGAAGATTCTTTGAAAGAAATTAAGGCAAAAAGTTTATATGAACATGGGTCCGCAGATCTTTGTTTCAAAGATACAGGATGTTAAATTTTTAAATGGTCTTTACATGTTAAACCGATGCCGATGGTTGGGAAAAATAAACCTGTAAGACGGTTAATAAAATTACATTTATCTCCTAAACGAAATGAAAACTGAAAAAATATGAAGAGATAAGTTTTGTTAAGAATTTAACATACTATTTGACCGATATAAGAAAATGTGAAAAAATCAGTGGCGTACATGTTTTTATTGGAAAAATATTGTACCGTCTTCTCATATGTACGCCCCTGGAGGACCTGTCAAAGTCTTTTCATGGTCAGAATTATGCTTAATTTAAGTACTTTACACAGTGTAAATTTCATCAAAATTGATGAAGCCCTTTTGAAAATATTTTGGAAAAACTGAAAAAAATTAAAAACTTTAACACCCTGTATCTTTGAAACGAAGCATCTGCGGACCCATGTTTATATAAACTTTTTGCCTTAGTTTCTTACAAGGAATCTCTTCTTGAGCGATGGCACATGTTTTTTGGAACACCCTATATATATATATATATATATATATATATATATATATATATATATATATATATATATATATATATATATATATATATACAGTGTGTCCGCTTAAGTTCTGTACATATGGGAAACTTTTTTATTATTAATTTTACTAAAAAAAGTTACTCTTTATAAAAAGTTCTGCTTCCTGAGAAAATAATATTAAACTATTCAAACTTGAGATAGTATGTCAAAAACTAAAAAAATCAAAATTGACCTAAGAGAGAAGTACCCTTAATTTTAGTTTCAGAGCAAAATGGAATAAGAAAATGTTGCTTGGCATTAAAAACTATATCTACATATACTCTTAGTATACTATTATTAAAAATAAACTTAAATAATTAAATCTTAATTCTTAATGGCATGCCCAATATCTTGCCACAATTTCCCACCTGAATTTGAATTGTAACTGTCAGCTATGGTATTTGTCTGAAACATCAATTTGACTATTTAAGTAGATAAATATGCCGTTGAAATTGAGTATGCAAGATAAAACTGAAATAATTTTCATTTTTAATAATAGTTAAAATTAAGAGTATAAACAGATATAATTTTTAACGCCAAGCAACATTTTCTTATTCAAATTTGCTCTAAAATTAAAATTAAAGGTACTTCTCTCTTAGGCCAATTTTGAGTTTTTTTAATTTTTGACTATCCTGTACATAGTATCTCAAGTTTAAATAGTTTAATATCATTTTCTCAGGAAGCAGAACTTTTTATAAAGAGTAACTTTTTTTCGTAAAAGTAATAATAAAAAAGTTTCCCATATGTACAGAACTTAAGCGGACACACTATATATATATATATATATATATATATATATATATATATATATATATATATATATATATATATATATATATATATATATATATATATATATATATATATATATATATATATATATATATATACATGCATTTTGTCTTACACGCCTCAAAAATCGGAGGCGAATGCGAAAAATCGGAGGCCAAGCGTATCCCCATGTATAATGGTCGCAAACGGTTCGTAGGGTCATAAATATGCGTTCTACCAATTTTAGTCTGGAGACGTTTTGGTAGTGTACACACGCACAGTTACACAACGTAGTTCACCATAATTCCACCACGTGGCGCTACGATCTTATACATATATACACTAGGACCATCTGCTGTACGATCTGGTCTCCAAATAGGAATTGCATATTATACCTCCGGAAAATTGGCAACATTGCTAGGAGGCAAATACGTACGAAGATAATATCAATTAAAGATACACCCATTCCGATATTTATTATTTTGACATTTGGTTATAACGAATCATATTTGGTTGCAAAATTACATTAAACCAGTAGAAATTATTGAAATGGTTCTTTGTAGTAACGAATTTAAGGATTTATAGGTATCTTAGGAGGGTTTATTTGGGTTTATGGGTTATAGGTACTCATTTTGAACTTGTACGCGGGATATCTTAAGTAATCCAAGCTATTTCTGGAATGATTTCTGTGCTGATTTTAGGCAAAAAAAAGTTCACAACAATATTTCATGGAAAGTGCTTCATTTCCAGTACATAAAGCATAAAGCGTCAAATTAAAAACAAAACAATTTTTTTTATTTGGAAAACTGCAGAATCTGTTTATTTAATATTTGATGTACCTAAATAAATAGTAGGTATTTTTGGAGACCGCATTTTTCGTGTATTAAATAGGTTTTCTTTGGTTAGAAAAAAATAATGTTTTTTGTCAGTTTAGTATCTTTTTTAAATAAATAAATAAAACTATTTAAACTAGAAAAACACACAGGGTGTTTCAAAAAAGATGTGCTATTGCTTTAAGGGAGATTCCTTGTAAAAAAATAAGACGAAAAGTTAATATGAAGATGGATGCGCAAACGCTTGGTTTTCGAGATACAGGATACAGGGTGTTAAAGTTTTACAATTTCTTTTCAGTTTTTTCAAATTATTTCGAAAATCACTTTAGTAATTTGGATGAAATCCGTATTTCACATTGAACCCCTGTAAAATCTAAACGGTTTGACTTAGAGCAAAATGGTGTATAAAGCTTTAATAATTTATCTAATGGCGTCAGTAACCAGATTGATTAAAAGTATTACACTTTTTGGTTTACGTGTAGGTAGTTAACGTCCTTAAATAGAGTATTAAAAATTAAGATGGGGATATGAAACCCGTTTTGCTCTAGTCAACAGTCAATATTTAAAAAAGTTCAAGATAGGATGGTACCTATAAGATATTCATGGGCGCCCGCAGATTTCTTCTCAGGGGGCCAAATGAACAAAAAATTTAAAGGTTTTATTTGTAGTGATTTATATAAATACACTAATAATTAAAATCAGGAAAATTCGGTCAAGTGCAAGCTATACTTGCACAATTAGTGTTCCGTGCAATTAGCCCCCCACTTAACCAGAGCAAACCTTGGCCGCCCAATCTCCGCCCATCTCTCGCGATACCCGCCGCCGATAGCACCAACGCCGTAACACATCGCGTATGCGCGGAGCTGAGTGGGGGAGCGTTTCGACTGAGCCAAATTAAAAATTTTGAAACACGTGTAAAAACACAAGTTGTTCCTTACATCGTGAGAAACATTTTTGGGCGAAAAACTTTTTCTTTAAAACCAAAGGTTCAGCAGTTTTTTTCTGACAACCCACGAAGACCGAAGTCTGAGTACTATGTACCGTGGGTGTACTGGGGAATCGACTCACACATCCAGAGCTGGAAACACCCGTAGGGATGTCACCAGCCCTTTAAGAGGATGTGTGGGGTGGTAAAACTTCGGTCGAGGAAGAATTCCTCTACCACCTTCCAACAACAATCATAAAATATCCATGGTCGAAGCCGGATTCGAATCTGCGCCTCTCGGTTGCAAAGGTGGCGCTGTACCAACTCGGCCACCGGAGACCCCCCCCCCCCCCGGAGTTATAAGGAAATAAACAATTAAATTGTTTATAACAATTGATTGCGCTAGAATTTTTCAATAGCGATAATTTTGGCTCAATCTACACCTAATTCTCAATGTTCATGATTTTTTTCAGATTTTTCTGAGCGTTTCTTTTGGTGATGAGGGTGGGGGGCAGCAATTTTTAGGCGTTTTTTCCTGAAAAATGTTTAAAAAATCGCATAAAAAGTGCATAAAAATACATCGTATTGTTAAATTCGTACTTCAATCAGCCTTCATTTTTTTTCCATTTTCCAATTTACCCCCTAAAATTAACCCCCAGAGTCAAAATTCAACGTTTTATATTTCACGTCTATAATTGGGCCACCACACTCTATTTCTGTGCTAAATTTCAAATTTTTACATCCAATAGTATCAGAGAAAACCGCTTGTGACAGACACCAAGGTGATTCCGTTTTGCTAATTTTAGCACGGAACACTAAAAAACATGTTAAAAACTTCTTCATAAAGTAAACATGCAGGCTGTAGAAAATTTATAGTAATTTGGTTGCCGTGCAGGTTGCATTGAGTTAGGACTGGGTTTAAATAATATTCCTAATCCTAATTGATATTTTGGTGCGTGGCATTGTAAAGATGTTCAAACATCCCAAAAATATACATTTATCATAAAAAGAAATATTATTTATTACAGAAATAATAGATATTTGGCAATTCGTCCAACAAAAAGTACGAATTATGACAATCTCAGGGTGGCCACCGCCCCCACCCTGGCCCCTCCCTGCGGGCGCCCATGAAGATATTATTATACATGAAATGTGTCTTGAATATTACGTACAACCTAAAAAGAAGATAATATACGGGCGGTCCTATTTAAAATAAGCAAGATGACATCTTTTTCCGGTATAATAGGAAGCACCAGATTCTCGAAAATAATTTAGCCGAAAGGCCCCCAGCGACTTTAGTATACTACCTGCCAAATTTTTAATTTGATTTCATTTTAGTTTTTCCTATATAGGTTGATACAGTTCCCAAATAGACACCCTGTATATTTTTTTATGATAAGCCACCGTTTTAGAGAAAATATAATAATGGTCTTCAATTCACGTCCTTGATATGTAATTTTATTGGATCCCATAATTTATTTCTCTAGGTATCCAATATTTTGGGCACCTTTATAATAAATTAAACAGGGACTTTAAAAGAAGCTTTTAAAGTTTTCCCCAAAAATGGTTGTTCGTATTCAGAATGATCAAAATACATTTTTAAGCTTGTTTATTTCTTTAACTGAAAGAACTATTAAACTGACAAAAAATCATAATCGTACAATTTTTTTCTTAAAACTTTACGTGTACCTGGATCAACTGAAAAAAAACTCATAATAGAAATTGTTTAGTTTTGTCTCCACAATTATTGTATTACTGACATTTTGCATAAATATGATCTTAGTGGCTTCTTTAGAGGGGTGTATGAAGAAGCCGGCAGTACGATTGATAAAACGTTACCAAAAATATTGAGCAATTTAAAGCAACTGAATTTAAATTCTCTAGCTTAAAAGGTTTTTACCCAAACTAACAAGAGATAACAATTAGAGTTTAATTTTATTATAACATTATTAAATTATTAAAAAAACCAATTTCTATGCCTATGGATTGATATTTATCATAATTTTGATTTGGTATTTTTGTCCCATAAAATTATGTCAATGTACTAAATTTTAGCATACATCGTTTTTAAATTATAATAAAATAAAGTGTTGTAAAAAATTCTTTCCAAAAACAACCTTTTATTATTTAGATGTACTAAAAAAAATAAGTATAGTTTTTTCATTGTGGCATGGGTGGATCCTAATAAAAGTAGTATCAAAGTTATTACAAAGTTATTATATTATGTTCAATTTATTGCCTTAAAAGCTCGTCGCGCGCGAAAAGTTCATTAATTTATTTTGGCAGGAATTGTAAGTATGTAGATACCGCAGTATGTGTTTTTTTCATTTCTATTCGCGCTACAAGCGTTTAAGACAGTAAATTTAACATAATATATTATATCTGTTTTAGTGATAACTTTGATACTACTTTTATTAGGATCCACGCATGAAACAATGAACAAAATATACTTATTTTTTTCGTTTTAGTACATCTAAATAATAAAAGGTTGTTTTTAAAAACTATGTTTTACATTTTATTTTTAAATTTTTAGTTACGTCTTATTCTATGCATTTCTGATAATGCATCATCATTCATCATTATTGTATTCCACTCGTCAAACCCTATCATTGGATACCCATATCAAGGGGATTGTGAAGAAAACGGTAATCCGCCATTTTGTGGCGTCCGCTATATTGCGTTCAGAATGACGTCACAGCTTATCTTATTCTACTCGTCAAACCCTTTCATTTGATGCTCATATCAAGGGAGTTGTGAAGGAAAAGGTAATCCGCCATCCTGTGGCGTCCGCCATGTTGGGTTAAGAATGACGTCATGTAGCTTATCGTATTCTACTCGTCAAGCCCTTTCATTTGATACCCATGTCAAGGGGATTGTAGAAAAAAAGGTAATCCGCCATCTTGGGGCGTCCGCCATATTGGATTTAGAACAATATTACATATACTATATTGTATTGTCACCGGAATTGTACACGTGTGCAAAATTTCAAAGCTCTAGCTTAATTAGTTACCAGGCGAAATTTTGATTGCTATATTTATCCTAAACATACATACATACATACAAGCAAACTAACAGGTGAAGTTAAATAAAAGCCTGTAAAAAAAATGATTTCAAAATTATTGTAATTTCGGAGCCTATTATTTTAGTTAAATTAAAGATAAAGATTAGATTAAAATAAAGATATTCTCAAATTAAAACTAAACTATCGCTCAGCTCAACCAGCTCAAATCAACGAACTTCCTCTGAACCGAACAAGAAATAAACACCCGACATGCAAAAATATAATAAATTTACTAAATATTTGGTAGTCGAGAGCTAAAAATAGACCAAGGTCATGAAACCGGTTCATTTGCCTTAAATCAGCGGGCGTTAACAGAGGCAACACTGTCGGAGGCCAGTACGAGCGTAGCCCTTATACACATACACAAATTGAAGGCAAGTAAGATATTATTTGCTCGGAAGCGTGTTACATTTAACAGTTTACCGAAAAGCCGTATATATATTTTTAATGAATTTGCTACCCCTCGAGTGGTGCCGAGATAGCCCATAAATTATCGTTCCTAAATATGCAAAATACACACCGTAAAACGCATTGGTTATAGTGGAGGCTTGGGTGCCTTCGTGGCATACGGAGGCCGAAAAGATAGCTATGCATGTATATATATATATATATATATATATATATATATATATATATATATATATATATATATATATATATATATATATATATATATATATATATATATATATGTATATATAGGGTGTTTCAAAAAACATGTGCCAGCGCTCAAGGAGAGATTCCTTGTAAGAAACTAAGGCAAAAAGTTTATATAAACATGGGTCCGCAGATGCTTCGTTTCAAAGATACAGGGTGTTAAATTTTTTAATTTTTTTCAGTTTTTCCAAACTATTTTCAAAATGGCTTCATCAATTTTGATGAAATTTACACTGTGTAAAGTACTTAAATTAAGCATAATTCTGACCATGAAAAGACTTTGACAGGTCCTCCAGGAGCGTACATATGAGAAGACGGTACAATATTTTTCCAATTAAAACATGCACGCCACCGATTTTTTCACATTTTCTTATATCGGTCAAATAGTATGTTAAATTCTTAACAAAACTTATCTCTTCATATTTTTTCAGTTTTCATTTCGTTTAGGAGATAAATGTAATTTTATTAACCGTGTTACTGGTTTAGATTTCCCAACCAACGGTTTTAACATGTAAGGACCATTTAAAAATTTAACGTCCTGTATCTTTGAACCAAAGCATCTGCGGACCCATGTTCATATAAACTTTTTGCCTTAATTTCTTTCAAAGAATCTTCCTTTAAGCGATGGCACATGTTTTTGAAAAACCCTGTATATATATATATATATATATATATATATATATATATATATATATATATATATATATATATATATATATATATATACAGGGTGTTTCATTAAGGGTGATGAGGTACCATATCTCAGGAATTGATACTCCAGGAGCTTTGGAAAAAAAATCCTAAGGAGGAAAGCGGCCAAGAGAAATTGCTGGAAATAATTTTTAAGTTCCTAACTCTGCCGCTAGGGGGCGTAATTGCTGTGGTCATGTAAGAAAAGACATTTTTCTGGAAATTATCCCTATAAAAGCTATCAAAAAAATATTACACTGATAATTCTACTAGAATTCTACATCTTTTTGGTTTAACACTTTTTGCTGTAAGATGTAAAATTAGGGCGGAAGAGGAGGGGGAAAGTCTACTGATAAAAGTGTCCATAACTTTGGTTTGACTCAACCGAATTTGATGAACTTGATCTCGTTTAAGAAAGGAAGGCTTGCTAATTTAAACAAAATAATGGCTGTGTTACATTGATTTTCGCGGCACTCGCTAGAGGGCGTTATTTGAGAAACTCTTTGTTTTTCCAATTTTTCTCCAAAATTTTAAATGGAATGACATAGTGTGTGACAGGTCATTTTTGTCACCGAATTAGTTTTGTTCTAATGCTTAATTTATTCACGAAGGCCTGTTTAGTTGTATTTTATAGTTTACCTTAATGAAATAGTTGTGTCTCCACACGTACACGGTTGACCTGCCCTGTTCCCAGGCTAGTTTCTACGGTTTCTCTTCTGGCTGATTGCTGCTAGCTGTCCTCAGGTCAGCTGTCCTTCGTTTGAAGCTTTTAGATTTAACATTTTTCTCTGTTGTTTAGGCCCTGAGATTCGTTTTTCTGCGCCTTGCTTAAAGTTCACCCTGTGTGTATGGATAAGTCGCCCTTAGTCTATTTGTGCTATCATGTTAGATAATAAATTTTGAAGACCGACCTACCTTTTAGAAATCAGCTGTTTACATTCTCTTGGGACATTGTAACACCCTTGATCTGTGGATTTTGATCGCATTGCCTTTACTGCCTGGGGTTCCTGGATTTAGCATTCTCTATTATTTATATTCGTTTTAAGGACATTTTCCTTCTCTTTTCCTTTCCAAGATCGTTTTTTTTGAATTTTGTAAACATTCAATTGAGTTGTATGTTGAAGATTAAGAATGGAGTGTGTGGGTTTTCGTCGGACGGAACTTTAAGGCATGTAGAGATGGTGCATCGGGGGTGGGAACCGACTGACCTGTTCGCATACACGAACAGTCCCAAAGCGCTTTTGGAAGCCGTCGATTTATGAACACGGCTGGTGCAGTAGCATTTTCGAGTGTGGGAAGGTTGGAATTTAGTAGCACTACGTCATCGTTTTCCTTTCTGTAGTTTCGACATTCGGGGTTTCAGCTGTTAGTATTTGGATGCATCGTACTGAAATAGTGCGTCTCGATCAGTGCCGGCGTAGGTATAACTTTCTGTATTTCCGTAACTTTATGGTTTCACGCAAGAGGCCTCTGTATGATTTCAGTACCCTTGTTTGGTGGCGCGGCGACAATTGCAGTTCTAAGTTTCTGTGTCTTTTTTGCGTTTGTTTCTCAGTATGGGGCTTAAGACTTGTGCAATTCCGCCTTCGTGGTCATTTGAGGGAGCAGCTTCTAACCCACGCTTGAAATTGGTTGGAATTAAGTAATTCTTGTCGGTGTGCCGTGGCGCCATCTTGAGACTCTATTTCATGAGTTTCCACTCAAGGTCGCCGCCTTTTCTTCCCCCGGATCATTGGATGTTCTATGCAGCCTTTTGGGCTTGCGCAGATGTAGACCTTTTGGTTGAGTGGAAAAGAAGGAAGAAGTCTAGCATTTCCACCCTGGTCTTCGTCGAAGATAGCAGTATCGCGGTGTCGGTTTCAGCCATTTTGAAGGCACAAGTTTATGGATTAAGTTCCGGGACTGCGATTAAAAATTCATCTGAATTATTGCTTACTGGGCAAGATTTTATCTGCAACTTCGTTCGATAACATCATATCAGGTGAGCTACCTAGTTTTTTATATAGATGGTTTTTTTGCCAGTCTGCCACGTGCATGGTAAAATTTTTCAATTACTAAGGATTCCTTTCTTTATTTCTATCAAGCCACGAACATCGGCAACAGTTTGGAGGTCCAAACCCTGTGGTAACCTTGCTGTGTGGTGCCCTTTTGCTGCCTGTGGAAGTTGGAATTCGAACCCTCGTTGTTAGGAGGTGAGTTAGACCTTGAAGTTTTTTTGCTCCGTGTTTCTCAGGTACTTATCAATCGCCAATTTAAGCCCATAAAATTATAATTTAAAATTTTAACGAACCATAATTATCGTTCTGCTTTACGGTACTATGTTTTAAGTAAGACTCTAGTTTTCTCGGGTGGTTCTTATTGCTACACCATATTTTGAGTTATAGTAGTCAAGCCTTCAATTTCTTAAATATCAATATCACTTTAACTAATTTGCAATTAACCTTTTGAGTCTTGATTGTTGGCTGTAAAGCTTGCTCGTACAATCTAATAGTTATGTTAAGGGCTCTTTATACCAGCTTACGGGCCTGGGTTTATTTGAATTAAAATAGTCGGTCACCCGCGTAGAATGTAGATTGTTTTTATCAAGTTTCTTTTATCGGCTTTATGCTGTCGCAAATCATTTGCAGTGGGTTGCTATCTGTAGCGCTAAGTTTCAAACCGTAATTTATGTAGATATAAAGGAGTTGGTGGTACTGGTACTGTGTCAGTATGGTTGGTTATCGTAAACGCCAAGTTGAAAATTAAGCTTTATAGTAAGTGTTTTTTTTATACTAATTTCTTTGTTATTATTAAGGTTCGGTCGCCAGGTTGTCAAGAATACCACCAAATCCTTTGTTTTCCTGTTTTTTTTTTATAAGCTAAGACGTGTACGGGCTTGAGGTATTACGGGTTTTATTTCTAGGAAGCTGGAAAATTTAAATTTATTTTTTTGCGTTTGTTTATAACGGGGGGGTTATATAATATTTTTGTTTTCAGAGGTTCATTAACCTATTATTTTATTTTAAATTTGCCATTTGGCAAATATTTTGGTGTGCTTAGAAACTTATGCTCGTACACGTTTTACAACCTTTCTATTATATCGTATTGTTTGCTTCTGGGAACGTAAGGTAGTTACGTAGATGCTTTGTATATATATATGCTTATACTTTTGGTATCTCGTATTATTCGCTTGTGATTTAAGCTTTGTGTCTTTATTTATTTATTAATTTATTCATTTACGGTCATAAACACAAAAGTTACACACTAATTAAATTTAAATTTGTGATAGAGGTACATTAGCGGTATATTTTGCTTTTAATTTAATATTTGTGCTTTTATAAATGTACATAAACGGTGTGTATTTTCATTGTTTATATTCGAACGGTTTCTCCCTATACAGGGTGCTTTCTCTTAATTTAAATGATTAAAATTTTTGTGAAGTCAATTATTATTCTTGTGTTATCTTACATTGATCCACTTTATTTACATGAGTAGTGTTAACGCTTAGCTTTTGAGTCAAGCTACTATAGGGGTTTGAGGTTTTAATTATTTTACCTTTTTTGGCTCTTTTACTTTGAATATTACTTAAACGTTTTAAGTCAAGCTAACTGGGGTTTCATTTTTAGTTATTTTTACTGTCCTCGCTCAAGCCTTTTGCTTTGTTTATAGCTGTAATCTTGCGTGAACTTGTAATTTAGTTATCAATTATTTTTGCTTTTGTTGTACTTTTGTTATTTTTATTGGTAATGTAAGATAACATAATATAGTGTTAAACTGGTCATTTAGTGAACACTTAGTTTTTGTAAATATTAACGTTTATCCGTAAAGTAAATGAACTTTAAAATTTAGTTATCGATGCCCTTTAGGTAATAATAATTTATTTTGTTTATTGACATAACCTTTTTGTTTAATATTATCCTAAGCTTGCTTAAATTTTGCAAGTGGGTTTTAATCATTGCTTTCTCTTTTTAGTAACCTTTTTTTTTTATATTAACGTAGCTTCTTATTTTTAAATATTTTTCTACTTACCTAAATTTTGCATTTGATTTCAAGCCACCGTCTTTCTCTTTTATTATTGACACTTTATTTAATATTCTTAAATTTTGCGGTTTAATTCCAGTAAATTGTTTCTCTCCAAATATTAACTTTTTTATTAACGTAACGTCAAATATATTTTTTTTTATTGATTACATTTGAATTACTGTAATTACTGGGAATTGTTTTATTCCTAGGGTCTTTGGTAGGGGCCACGAACCTCCCTACTTCTTCCATAGGGGCTACAAAGCGTCCCTCTTAGTTGTTTTGGTAGAGGATACGAACCATCCCTATTTCTGTTTGGCGGGTGCTAAGAAGCCACCCTATGAATTTTTGTATGTGAGGACAAACTTCCTCACGAAGTTTTGGTTTAATTTAATTTATTTATTTTTGCGAGGGCAAAATCGCCCCAACCTTATTTGTCACCACTTGTAACCTTTTTTTTTTTCAGTGTACAAATAAATGTATATAGGGTAAACTTATTAAGTTGTTTTTATCCAGCTCACTGCGCCCTCTGTTTAATTTTTAAGTATGAATAGCAGGTTTGTTGTGTGAGAAGCAGGTCCCTAGACCAACTAGGCGACTTCCAGTTTGCGTCGGTGTAAAAAACTGGTGGCGTCCAATAGAACCTACCCAGCCTAACTGAGCTGAGGGCTAATTTGCAACGCGCTCTACTACACCTGCTTCCCTCAGAACACCCTGTTGTTCCTGTGTTTCTCTCTAGAGTACCTTTAAGAGTGATTGTAATGTTTTCAAGTTAAGCGGTAAGTACTTGGTCAATG
Organism: Philopedon plagiatum; assembly: GCA_963971165.1. Lineage (NCBI taxonomy): Eukaryota > Metazoa > Arthropoda > Insecta > Coleoptera > Curculionidae > Philopedon > Philopedon plagiatum. The sequence continues at coordinate 63,958,204 of OZ020189.1, read as the reverse complement.
ATACTCATCATAGTATCTTTGACGGTTTTTAATCAAACACTTTTTTTGAACAAAGTGCGTCGCAAATTTTTGGCGCCCAACGTGGGGCCTATTTAAAAAAAATTACCGCTTTTTTTATAATTTTACTCTTGTGCGTCTAGTGAGCTGGATGGAACTTTGAAAATTTCCATCAATTTTAACTCAAACTGTACTAGCCCCGTATTACTGCATTTGATTTTGGCGATTTATTATCGATTTTATTTTGCGTATTACGTAACTTTGATTGTCTTTGAATTTGTGGTTTATTACCGATTTTATTTTACGTCTTGCGTAACTTTGATTGTCTTTGATATTGCGATTTATTACCGATTTTACTTAATTTATTTACGTGAATTTATCTTTGCGTACTGTGTTACGATTGCTTGATTACCTTTTTATTATTTCGTGCTATTTTTGCTGATTTAATTACCTTTATTTGCTGTATTTGACTACACCATTGGTGTAGTTTTGGTAAATTTATTCGATTTACGCGATTATACCTAGATTTGATTTTTTTTTATTGACTTTTGAGTTGCTGTTGTTTTTATCCGCTCCAAAATGGATTATAATATGCAAGTTCATTGCCTTCGGAAAGAAATGCTTATTTACGAGCTCACGATTCGTGGAATTCCGGCTAGCAATGCTAATACCGCAAAAGAACTTGTATCATCGTTACGTCCTATTTTAAAAATGGAAAGAAAAGGCAAAATTTTTACTCGTCCGGCCTATAACTTTGTTTTTGACGACGAATGTGACTACATAACCAAGACTTTACACGATATCGAAAACGCGATCAAGAATATTTCTGGTGACTCAGCCAGAGCGAAGTTCGTGCGTTTGCAGTCGCAACTTGTCCATTTATTCACTCGTGTTGACCGAATTCCGGTTGAGAACCTTAGTGCCGAGGAATCGCAAACTCGGTCTAATTTGCTACTTCAAACTTTGAGCAAATTAAACAGTTTGGATGATCTCTTAAAACAAGATCCGAATCTAAGCGCCTTACTTGATCAAACTCATCTCAACGACTCGGATTCGGATTCGTCTGTAGTTAGCAATGCGTCCAACAGTCGACCGCGTCACACGCGCTCGTCGCCCAAAGTCACTCCACCCGTGGTTAGTCCCAATGTAACAGCTGCTGCCACCTCCGTTAGCCATCCTTCGTGTAGCAAGGCGCAGCGTGTCGAAAAATGGGGAATTAGATTTACCGGCGAGGCTAAACAGATGACGGTGCATAATTTCTTGGAGCGAGTATCGGAACTACGCGAAGCTCGTGGTATTTCAGAACGCGAGTTGTTTGAATCCGCTATCGACCTATTTACTGGTAGAGCGCTAAATTGGTTTCGCGCAAATCGTCATCGATTTTCGGACTGGTCTAGTTTGTCTGACCTTCTGTGCAAACATTTCGAGCCGCCAGACTATCGTCATCGGCTGTTTAAGGAAATTCTGGACAGGACTCAGGATTCGAGTGAAAGTATCGTCGATTACCTCTCAAGTATGAGCGCGCTGTTTAGACGACATGGCTCCCTCTCAGAGGACGTTCAACTGGATATCATTACCCGGAATTTATCTCCTTTTTACACTACCCAACTTCCGGTAGTTAACAAGTTGGAAGATCTAGAAGAAGAATGTCTCAAACTGGAGGCAAAGAAATATCGTGCCGAAACCTATGTCCCACCTTCTCGGAAAAGGCATAACTTTGTGGAACCGGACTTCGCTTTTATAGCGTCTGAAGCATCATGTTCGAGGAACGAACCGATCGACGAAGTGAGAGAATCTCGTCCGGTACAATCAACCTCTCGGGCCGATAGACAGTCACCAAGAGAGCCACGTCCAACAACACCCAGAAACTCTGGGCCATTCTTGTGCTGGAACTGTAATAAGCCAGGTCATCGAAATAGCCAGTGCACTGAACAGCGTAGAATCCACTGTTTCCGCTGTGGTGCCCCAAATGTGACCAGTAAAAACTGCCCTAAATGTTCTTCGGGAAACGATTCTCGGGAGAGTCGATAGGTCGTAGGACTACTCCCCTCCCTTTTATTTCACCGACCAACAACTTTCCTCCCAACAATACCATTCTGCCGACCAACAGCTCTCTTCCTAGGGAAAACCTTTTGCCAACCAATAATTCTCTTCTTCACAAACATCATTCATCCTCTAACCATCCTCTGTCCAATGAAAAACTTTTGCCGACCAACCACTTTCTTTCCAATGGAAATATTTCACCAACCAACCGCTTTCTTTCCGATGAGAACCTTTTGCCCACCAACAACTCGCTTTTCAACACAAGTCATTCACCCCCTGACAATTCTGTGCCCAGTGAAAACCTTTCGCCAACCAACCACTTTCTTTTCAATGAAAAAATTTTTCCAACCAACAGCTTTCCTCCCGATGAAAACTTCTTGCCAACCAATAACTCTCTTTTCAGCAAAAATCATCCACCCCCTAACAATTCTGTTCACTGTAAAAACATTTTGCCGACCAACAACTTGATTTCTGATGAAAGCCTTTCACCGACCAATAGCTCTCCTTCCAACCAGAATCATTCACATGCTAACAGTTCTTTTCCCAATAAAAACCTTTTAGATTTTATCATAGCTCATGCGCATGGCGACCAGCGCCCCTATTTAGAAATTTCAATTTTAGGTTATAAGATTTTAGGATTATTAGATTCTGGAGCGTCACGCACCATTGTAGGTCAACCCGGCTTCCGAATTTTGGAAAGCCTGGGATTAAAACTTATTAGGCAACAGACTGATTGTACTGTCGCGAACGGCCAAACTTGCTCTAGTTTGGGCTATTTTCAGGTTCCTGTGACCTTATTAAATAGAACTCGGGTTATCGATATTTTAGTTCTTCCAGAACTGTCCCACCAACTGATTTTAGGAATCGACTTTTGGAGAACCATGGAAGTGATCCCCGACTTGAAGCAGGATGTCTGGCATTTTTCCACTGATGATCAACCTACGGAAATTTGTAGCGTTATAGATGGCAACTCTTTATCTGAAACCGACCGAGCGTGTTTAAATGCACTAGTTAAGGAGAAAATATCGGAAATGGGTACTGGTCTTGGCTGCTGCAAGGTAGCAGAACACGTCATTGAGCTTGAACCCGGCACTAGGCCAATTAAACAGCGTTACTACCCAGTTTCTCCATACAAGCAAAGGATTATGGACGAGGAAATCGACGAGATGTTGAAACTTGGCGTGATTGAACCTTCTAAAAGTCCTTGGTCCAGTCCAGTGTGTTTGGTACGCAAGAAAGATGACAGCTATAGGTTTTGCATAGATTTTAGAAAGCTTAATACAAAAACTAAGAAAGACGCATATCCTATACCTTATATCTCCGCCATTTTGGATCGCCTCAGAGACGCCCGCTACATTAGCTCCATCGACATAAAATCAGCGTTCTGGCAGGTACCTCTTAGTGAGTCCTCACGTGAATTAACTGCTTTCACTGTTCCAGGTAGGAATCTTTATCATTTTCTGCGCATGCCCTTTGGCTTGACCAATGCGCCAGCCACCTGGCAACGTATAGTGGACCGTGTATTAGGCGTTGATTTGGAAAATCACGTGATGGTGTATCTTGATGATATAATTATCATCTCTAGAACCTTTCCTGAACACCTCAGAATTCTGGGCCTAGTTTTTGACCGTTTGAGAGATGCAGGACTCATAGTTTCCGAGGAGAAATGTCACTTTTGTAAGCCTGAATTACGATACCTTGGCTACATCGTAGACGCTCAAGGTTTAAGACCTGATCCTGAGAAAGTGCAGGCCATTGTGAATATAGCACCTCCACGAAATATCACCGAAATTCGACGTTTTATTGGCACCGCTTCTTGGTACCGGCGTTTTGTGCCGAACTTTTCAGCTATCATAGCCCCAATTACTCGGCTTACCAGGAAGAATATCAAATGGGAATGGACTTCCGAGTGCCATCAGTCATTCAACTTGATTAAAGAGGCTCTTATCACAGCTCCCGTGCTTACATGTCCAGATTTTAATCGCACATTTACCTTACAGACTGATGCCTCATTTTATGGCCTAGGAGCAGTTCTGACTCAGCAATTTGATGACGGGGAAAAAGTTATTTCCTATCTTTCACGTTCTCTCACCAAACAAGAGATGAAATTAACCGTCACCGAAAAAGAGTGCCTTGCCGTAATTTGGAGTGTAGAAAAGCTTCGTCACTATCTGGAGGGTGTACACTTTAAAGTCATAACCGATCACCATTCTTTGTTATGGCTTCATAATCTAAAAGATCCACAAGGACGTCTCGCTCGATGGGCTCTTCGTTTGCAACCTTACGACCTTGAACTGATCCATCGTAAAGGCCGGGATCATGTCGTGCCAGATTTTCTTTCCAGGTCAGTGCCAGTGACTTCTGATTCTATCGCAGCTGTTGACGAACCACCGTCGCAATCATTTTCTGACACCTCAGACAAATGGTACAAGGGCATGATACAGAAGCTAGAAGAACGTCCTGATAAATATCCCTGTTGGCGAGTCGAGAATGGCAATCTCTTTAAATATGTCAAGACAAACAATCCGAGTTTTCCAGATCATTCCATTTACTGGAAAATAGTAGTACCAAAGGATAAACGAAAAGAGATATTCCTTCGATGCCATGATAATCCAGCAGCAGGGCACGTGGGTGTTTTCAAAACCTTTTGGAAGGTCGCCGAGAGATATTATTGGCCGAAAATGAGATCCGACGTCGCTGGTTATGTCCGTGCTTGTAGAACTTGTGCTCAGAACAAAGTAGAGCAGAAGCGTCCAGCTGGTCTAATGGGTAACCGCCCAGACATAAAAGAGCCTTGGCAAGCCATCAGCCTAGACTACATAGGTCCTTTACCTCGTTCTAAACAAGGTAACACTCATATTTTGGTGGTCACCGATTATTTTAGCAAGTACGTCGTGTTATTCCCGTGTCGATCGGCAACAGCAAAATCGTTGGTAAAGTGTGTCGAAGACGGCATCTTCTTAGTTTACGGAGCCCCTCAATTCTTAACGTGCGACAACGGAACTCAAATGAAATCCAAAGAATTTCAAGCCCTTTGCGATAAATATAAGGTTAGAATATTTTACACTGCTAATTATTATCCTAGAGCAGATCATACTGAACGCGTTAATAGAGTTATTAAAACGATGTTGCGCTCTTACGTTCAACAAAATAACCATCGAACTTGGGAAGATAATTTAACTGCTATCGGTTGCGCCATTCGCACTTCGCGACACGAAACTACGGGCTTCACCCCATACTGCGTTAATTTTGGCAGGGAACACAAGCTATTCGGTTCGGACTATGCTGAGGGTGTTCCTCAAGTAGAAACTGAGCGTCAAAATTACATTCGGGAACGAATAGAAGCTTTCAAACAATTATTTAGAAAAGTTCACACTAAAATCGAAGCTTCTCGTGTTAAAAATCGACATAACTATAATTTGCGCCGACGCACAGTGGGCGGAAACCGGACCGCCAGTGAGACGAAACTTCTACAACAATCTGATTCAACGCAACTTAATTATTTCTACATAAAACCATTTAATTATGTTTATTATTTTCAAAATATGTCAAAACTATCGATTTTGTGGAAAACAAAAGCTGATTGAATACCTAAAATACAAGTGAAATGAAATCATGTTATATTAACACGTTTAACAAATTTGCAAAATAAACTAAATCTGCTAATTAAGTACAAAGTTTAATAATAACATTTACCGTTAAGAAAACTAACATGCCTGAAAAGTATTGCTATTTAAGGAGATGCCTATGACTATGAATATTAAAAAAAAATGTATACGGCATATTATATATTTTTAAGTTCGATCTTTGTTTAAATATTTATTTTCGATATAAAATCGTGGCGCGATTATTAAAGATACCCATCACATGGAGATGTATACGGTATACCTTATACACTCATGTTTTAGTTTTAAGTGGTTTGGCACATCATCGCGCCACGATTTTATACCGAAAATAAATATTTAAAAAAAGAAGTTAAAAATATATAATATATACATTAACGCTATTGTTCATTCTAGATTGTAGTAAACAGAGATCTGACAAATTATTTTTTACTTTATAGTGCAATTTTTTAATAAAATCGTTTCACTCAAAAATATTTTTTTTATATTTATTTTATTTTCATCTTTTTAGTTTTAAGCCTATTAATAAAATAATACCCCCAAATTCCAATATTTAGGACAATCGCCTAAGGCCTAATAAATAGCAAAGTTAGCCACTTTGGATCGATCATCTTAATTTTTTTGTAATTTGAGACTAAAAATTATATTTGGCACTTGTAAAACCCGCAAATTCCAAATTTGAGACAAATCGGTTGATAACTAAGAAAGCCCGCCATTTTGGATCCGCCATTTTGAATTTTTACCAACAAAAAAAGCATGTTAAAAAGTAGTAAATATTTTACCAATCATAAATCTGAAAACAGCATATTTGCTTTGGTTCCAAAGTTATGAATTTACCCCCTTTACACCCCTCACCCACCCCCTACCCCCAATTTTTTTCGTCATATTGTATTGTCACCGGACCTACATTACGGTGCCAAATTTCATTAAAATCGGTTCCCGAAAACTTTCTGAAAAATGCACTAAAAGATTTGACAGCCAGCCAGACTAACTTCACTGCTGTCTGTCTGCAGCACTGAAGCTCAATAAAGTCGTTAAAAATGGCTCAACGGGCAAGAACGGGCAAGTGATCTTGACATATGTCGAAGAGCAATTTATAAGGTTTTATTTAAAGTGAGAATTGAAGATTACTTTAGATTACTTTTTTTTTCCACCTCTGTCAATTGGCAAAATTATTTAAAAAATAAGTGATTCTACATCAGTCCAACAAGGCAAGAGTGTAAACTAAGAAACCACCATAATAATTAAAATATATGATGCTTTGAAGTTAACTTACTTCTATTATCTTCAGCCATCAAAATATATTTTATTTAAAAAAAAATTCACTCAAAAATTAACGTCAAGTTAGTTTCGCATATTTACATGCAAAATAGACGCTCGCTTAGTTATAAAATATTTACTGACATTTTCACTTGTTTGTCGTATGTTCAAAGCCTCTACGTAATTATCTCGAGATGTATCGCGCAGGGTAAAGATTTGTAACTTTAATTTAGTAATAAAATGTTGAAAAGGGGCTAAAAAAATTAGGAGGTTTTGTCTCGCCGTACCACCCGCCTCCGCCCAATGTGCGACGCCCAGTAAGCTTTGTTCCTGGTCAAGAAGTCTGGCGTAAGAATAAAAGTATATCCGATGCAGTGAAGTATTATAGCGCAAAGTTGGCTCCGGAATTTGTAGGTCCGTTCAAGATCGTAGAAAAGACCGGCACGTGTACTTATGAGCTTGAAGATGAACACGGTGTTAGTAAGGGCATTTGGCATGTACAAGACCTTAAACCGGTATATGCCGAAACTGCATTTGGTGGTCCGTAGGAGTGAATAAATTGTTAGGCAACTCAAAGTCATTATTTACTTTATTACCTTCCGTTAATTTTACTGTCATTAATTTAATATTACGTTTTACTAGTCATTTTGCTTCAATTTACTTATCAATCTATTAATTTCTGAATTTATTAATTTTCGAGTCCATAGCTTCAATTTGGTTAATTACATTTAATTTTTTTTCCCCTTCTTCTTTCGGTAATAATGGCTTTAGTGAGTTTTCTTTTATCGTTGCGTTAATTTTGACTTTTGGCCCAGTTTAAATTCTTGTTTTTTTTACTGTCCTTGCTCAGTCGTGAGCAATTTCATGCTCTGCAGTGTGGGCGTGATTGTGTTTGGATCCATCTGGGCGCGATACTTGATGGATTTGGACACTGTCACTTAGAATAGCGCTGCACTGGGTTTACTAGGTGGGGTAGGAGTCCCCTGAAAGCCGTGGCAAGGTAAGCCTTCAGCTGCCTTGCTTCTATTGTTTGTAGTAGGTAAGCCCTCAGCTGCCTTACTACTTTCACTTGCCAACACCGCCTTACGCCTCGTTATCTTTTATCTGTCATTACCTGATTTAACTTTACCTTATCGTCACTTGGTTTATTGTATAGTAACGTACTGTAGCTTACCTTTTTGCGTTTATCAGTCTCAGGCAGACACCCATCTCGGCGCGAGACGAGATGGGGGTCGGTTTGTCACATGGTAATTTAAGTATGATTACTTGGTTAGAAGGCGGTGATTAATTAATTTTGGACCTAATTTTCTTTATCGTTTTTTTTTTATCTGCATTCACTATTAATTGTTTTTTTTTTTACTATAGACTAGGGCCAAAAGTCTTTATTTATTATCTTGATTGGACCTTTTTTTTTTATTACCTTGATTTGACGTATTTACCTTGATGTGACCTTTTACTTTGATTTGGCTTAATTTTCTCTACCTTGACGTGAATTTATTATTATTCCCTACTTGTGTCTGGAAATTTCGGTTACTTGAACTAGTATGTGTTTTTGCTCGAGTACGACTTTGTCTTTCCTTTGGGGATTTAGAGTAGAAACACAATTTTCTTTCTCTCTTGCTGATTTTGTGAAGTTGAGAATACCACTTATGGTGGGATTCACTGCTAGTTGTTGGCAAGTAACCCAATTTTCTTTATCTCGATTTGCGAACCTTTAGTTTGATGTACTTGTTTCATTTACTTTTGGTTAATGACCTTTTTTTATATTTGCGTTTGTCTTTGCGATAATTTACTTACCTTTGCGATAAATTTGCTTACTTTTGCGATAAATTTTCTTACCTTTGCGATAATTTGCTTACCTTTGCGGAATTTTGAATACATTTACTTTGGTTTATTTCGATTACCTTGTATTTTGATTTACTTACCTTTATTTTGATTTACTTACCTTACCGTGATTGGCCTTTGATAGGCTTTAATTTGCTTTGATACCTTTGGGTTTTTTTCCTCTATTATTTGGATTTGTCTTAGGTCTAGGTTTTGGTAGGACTATATGTTAGTCTCCGGCCATCTCAGTTTACTGGTTTTGCGCCTAGGTCCTTATTGATATATTTCGTCTATTCACCTTTTAGACGAAATAAAACTATCCCGATTGCGACTTTACTTTATCTTGACTTTATATCGATTTAGACATTTGTCCCTATCTCGTTTTACAGGCTGCACGGTGTTGGGTGCTACCGGATGTCGCTTCGACGCTCTTTGTTAGATCATGGATCCCTCGGAGAGCAGACCGACTGGAAGGGCTGTTCAGGGGGGGCGGAAGTCTGACCCCTGGGGTAACAGTTTGCCCATCGAACTTGTTCGGCGGGCCAGGGGAGGACCAAGCTACTTTGTTCGGCCTGAGCTCAAGTCGGCCTATTAGGTTGCGACAGGCCGGTGGCAGTGCCACCGCTCAGAACACCCTGATTAATTTTTTTGTTGTATACAGGGACCGATGTGCTTCCCATTTGGTACATCTTTTAGCTTGGTGGATGCTACAATCCACTCCCTTTTGTATGGTGGATCATCTGGGCTATCCCTCTTTTCTTCTCATTTTACTTATGTTGTATTATATTTATCTTTTCCTTTTTAGTTGTCCACCCTTTGGTTGGTTTGACGCATGTCAATTGGTGATTTAATTCGGGACGATTCTACGGTGTGAGGCTAGTAAACGAGGTTCCCCACAATATTTTTGGGTGTAACGCAATGCTAGCTCCCTTACCAACTTAGGGTTTACGTTCCACACCGAATCTTCCTGGAGGAGGTCGCTGGGTGACTAGTGGCAAAGGGACCAAAGATTTCTTTGAGTATTTAGTTATTTTAAGATTGAGTTATCAGTCTTGTTAGTTAGTATTAGTTATATGGTACTACCTTGGGTTCCCACGTATCTTCACTTATGTTTTTTTTATTGGCGCCATCATAGCGCAGGTAATTTATTTTCTTTTTCGATTTTCTTGTATCATACAGAGAGCCTCTGATCCTTATCGTCGGTTAATTTTCATTGGAAAATTTCCCTCCTTTCGTAGGAGAGGGGGAGTTGTGACAGGTCATTTTTGTCACCGAATTAGTTTTGTTCTAATGCTTAATTTATTCACGAAGGCCTGTTTAGTTGTATTTTATAGTTTACCTTAATGAAATAGTTGTGTCTCCACACGTACACGGTTGACCTGCCCTGTTCCCAGGCTAGTTTCTACGGTTTCTCTTCTGGCTGATTGCTGCTAGCTGTCCTCAGGTCAGCTGTCCTTCGTTTGAAGCTTTTAGATTTAACATTTTTCTCTGTTGTTTAGGCCCTGAGATTCGTTTTTCTGCGCCTTGCTTAAAGTTCACCCTGTGTGTATGGATAAGTCGCCCTTAGTCTATTTGTGCTATCATGTTAGATAATAAATTTTGAAGACCGACCTACCTTTTAGAAATCAGCTGTTTACATTCTCTTGGGACATTGTAACACCCTTGATCTGTGGATTTTGATCGCATTGCCTTTACTGCCTGGGGTTCCTGGATTTAGCATTCTCTATTATTTATATTCGTTTTAAGGACATTTTCCTTCTCTTTTCCTTTCCAAGATCGTTTTTTTTGAATTTTGTAAACATTCAATTGAGTTGTATGTTGAAGATTAAGAATGGAGTGTGTGGGTTTTCGTCGGACGGAACTTTAAGGCATGTAGAGATGGTGCATCGGGGGTGGGAACCGACTGACCTGTTCGCATACACGAACAGTCCCAAAGCGCTTTTGGAAGCCGTCGATTTATGAACACGGCTGGTGCAGTAGCATTTTCGAGTGTGGGAAGGTTGGAATTTAGTAGCACTACGTCATCGTTTTCCTTTCTGTAGTTTCGACATTCGGGGTTTCAGCTGTTAGTATTTGGATGCATCGTACTGAAATAGTGCGTCTCGATCAGTGCCGGCGTAGGTATAACTTTCTGTATTTCCGTAACTTTATGGTTTCACGCAAGAGGCCTCTGTATGATTTCAGTACCCTTGTTTGGTGGCGCGGCGACAATTGCAGTTCTAAGTTTCTGTGTCTTTTTTGCGTTTGTTTCTCAGTATGGGGCTTAAGACTTGTGCAATTCCGCCTTCGTGGTCATTTGAGGGAGCAGCTTCTAACCCACGCTTGAAATTGGTTGGAATTAAGTAATTCTTGTCGGTGTGCCGTGGCGCCATCTTGAGACTCTATTTCATGAGTTTCCACTCAAGGTCGCCGCCTTTTCTTCCCCCGGATCATTGGATGTTCTATGCAGCCTTTTGGGCTTGCGCAGATGTAGACCTTTTGGTTGAGTGGAAAAGAAGGAAGAAGTCTAGCATTTCCACCCTGGTCTTCGTCGAAGATAGCAGTATCGCGGTGTCGGTTTCAGCCATTTTGAAGGCACAAGTTTATGGATTAAGTTCCGGGACTGCGATTAAAAATTCATCTGAATTATTGCTTACTGGGCAAGATTTTATCTGCAACTTCGTTCGATAACATCATATCAGGTGAGCTACCTAGTTTTTTATATAGATGGTTTTTTTGCCAGTCTGCCACGTGCATGGTAAAATTTTTCAATTACTAAGGATTCCTTTCTTTATTTCTATCAAGCCACGAACATCGGCAACAGTTTGGAGGTCCAAACCCTGTGGTAACCTTGCTGTGTGGTGCCCTTTTGCTGCCTGTGGAAGTTGGAATTCGAACCCTCGTTGTTAGGAGGTGAGTTAGACCTTGAAGTTTTTTTGCTCCGTGTTTCTCAGGTACTTATCAATCGCCAATTTAAGCCCATAAAATTATAATTTAAAATTTTAACGAACCATAATTATCGTTCTGCTTTACGGTACTATGTTTTAAGTAAGACTCTAGTTTTCTCGGGTGGTTCTTATTGCTACACCATATTTTGAGTTATAGTAGTCAAGCCTTCAATTTCTTAAATATCAATATCACTTTAACTAATTTGCAATTAACCTTTTGAGTCTTGATTGTTGGCTGTAAAGCTTGCTCGTACAATCTAATAGTTATGTTAAGGGCTCTTTATACCAGCTTACGGGCCTGGGTTTATTTGAATTAAAATAGTCGGTCACCCGCGTAGAATGTAGATTGTTTTTATCAAGTTTCTTTTATCGGCTTTATGCTGTCGCAAATCATTTGCAGTGGGTTGCTATCTGTAGCGCTAAGTTTCAAACCGTAATTTATGTAGATATAAAGGAGTTGGTGGTACTGGTACTGTGTCAGTATGGTTGGTTATCGTAAACGCCAAGTTGAAAATTAAGCTTTATAGTAAGTGTTTTTTTTATACTAATTTCTTTGTTATTATTAAGGTTCGGTCGCCAGGTTGTCAAGAATACCACCAAATCCTTTGTTTTCCTGTTTTTTTTTTATAAGCTAAGACGTGTACGGGCTTGAGGTATTACGGGTTTTATTTCTAGGAAGCTGGAAAATTTAAATTTATTTTTTTGCGTTTGTTTATAACGGGGGGGTTATATAATATTTTTGTTTTCAGAGGTTCATTAACCTATTATTTTATTTTAAATTTGCCATTTGGCAAATATTTTGGTGTGCTTAGAAACTTATGCTCGTACACGTTTTACAACCTTTCTATTATATCGTATTGTTTGCTTCTGGGAACGTAAGGTAGTTACGTAGATGCTTTGTATATATATATGCTTATACTTTTGGTATCTCGTATTATTCGCTTGTGATTTAAGCTTTGTGTCTTTATTTATTTATTAATTTATTCATTTACGGTCATAAACACAAAAGTTACACACTAATTAAATTTAAATTTGTGATAGAGGTACATTAGCGGTATATTTTGCTTTTAATTTAATATTTGTGCTTTTATAAATGTACATAAACGGTGTGTATTTTCATTGTTTATATTCGAACGGTTTCTCCCTATACAGGGTGCTTTCTCTTAATTTAAATGATTAAAATTTTTGTGAAGTCAATTATTATTCTTGTGTTATCTTACATTGATCCACTTTATTTACATGAGTAGTGTTAACGCTTAGCTTTTGAGTCAAGCTACTATAGGGGTTTGAGGTTTTAATTATTTTACCTTTTTTGGCTCTTTTACTTTGAATATTACTTAAACGTTTTAAGTCAAGCTAACTGGGGTTTCATTTTTAGTTATTTTTACTGTCCTCGCTCAAGCCTTTTGCTTTGTTTATAGCTGTAATCTTGCGTGAACTTGTAATTTAGTTATCAATTATTTTTGCTTTTGTTGTACTTTTGTTATTTTTATTGGTAATGTAAGATAACATAATATAGTGTTAAACTGGTCATTTAGTGAACACTTAGTTTTTGTAAATATTAACGTTTATCCGTAAAGTAAATGAACTTTAAAATTTAGTTATCGATGCCCTTTAGGTAATAATAATTTATTTTGTTTATTGACATAACCTTTTTGTTTAATATTATCCTAAGCTTGCTTAAATTTTGCAAGTGGGTTTTAATCATTGCTTTCTCTTTTTAGTAACCTTTTTTTTTTATATTAACGTAGCTTCTTATTTTTAAATATTTTTCTACTTACCTAAATTTTGCATTTGATTTCAAGCCACCGTCTTTCTCTTTTATTATTGACACTTTATTTAATATTCTTAAATTTTGCGGTTTAATTCCAGTAAATTGTTTCTCTCCAAATATTAACTTTTTTATTAACGTAACGTCAAATATATTTTTTTTTATTGATTACATTTGAATTACTGTAATTACTGGGAATTGTTTTATTCCTAGGGTCTTTGGTAGGGGCCACGAACCTCCCTACTTCTTCCATAGGGGCTACAAAGCGTCCCTCTTAGTTGTTTTGGTAGAGGATACGAACCATCCCTATTTCTGTTTGGCGGGTGCTAAGAAGCCACCCTATGAATTTTTGTATGTGAGGACAAACTTCCTCACGAAGTTTTGGTTTAATTTAATTTATTTATTTTTGCGAGGGCAAAATCGCCCCAACCTTATTTGTCACCACTTGTAACCTTTTTTTTTTTCAGTGTACAAATAAATGTATATAGGGTAAACTTATTAAGTTGTTTTTATCCAGCTCACTGCGCCCTCTGTTTAATTTTTAAGTATGAATAGCAGGTTTGTTGTGTGAGAAGCAGGTCCCTAGACCAACTAGGCGACTTCCAGTTTGCGTCGGTGTAAAAAACTGGTGGCGTCCAATAGAACCTACCCAGCCTAACTGAGCTGAGGGCTAATTTGCAACGCGCTCTACTACACCTGCTTCCCTCAGAACACCCTGTTGTTCCTGTGTTTCTCTCTAGAGTACCTTTAAGAGTGATTGTAATGTTTTCAAGTTAAGCGGTAAGTACTTGGTCAATGATACTCATCATAGTATCTTTGACGGTTTTTAATCAAACACTTTTTTTGAACAAAGTGCGTCGCAAGTGATTATATCATAATCGAAAAGTAGAATAAATTTGCAAGAGAAAATGTAAAAAATTCGATTCGATATCTTCATTAGTTTCGGAGTTATAGCCAAAAGAATAATTAATATCCGTGGTCAAGCGTGCCATGGAAAATAAAAAAAAATTTTAAACTTTTTATTAAGTGTTTTTTTTTTCACTTTTTACTCCATTACTATTGCCTTTAATTTACTAACCTGACGTATTATTAAAAAATTACCTAGTAAGCCATGAAACAAAATCGGCAGGTTGTCAGGGAAACAAACAAATTGAAATGTCACTTTAATCAATCTTTAAGTATCTCTCAAGATTTTATCTTGGATTTTCTGTGAATTTTGAGTTCATCGTTATTCAACTTTTGTGCTGCATCTTTCAAAAATGGCATATACCAACGCCGATGCTTACGATATGCTTGCCGTATATTTTCAGTGTTTTGAAAATGCTCCTCTTGCGGAACGTGAATATGCTGTCAGGTATCCTGAGCGAAGACCCCATAGTAGAAATGTGTTTCGGCGGTTGGCAATACGTCTTAGAACAACGGGTAGTGTACGTCCCATTCCAGTGCCCATCAGGAGATGTTCAGTAAGGAATGAAGACAATATTATAAACGTCCTCGGTACGTGCAACTGGATCCGCACTTGAGTATCAGAAACATTTCTTTAGACTTAGGTATAAGTTGCACTACAGTGTTCCGAATTTTAAAGGATTTTAAGCTGCATCCCTATCATGTAGTTTTACACCAGGCCCTTTCAGATACTGATTTTGACAGGCGGCGGGATTATTGTTATTGGTTAAGAGGTATGTGCAACGGAAATTGCCAGTTCCTCTCCTTGATTTTATGGACAGATGAAGCAACTTTTACTAGTTGTGGTAGTCAATTTGCACAATATGCACTACTGGTCAGAAACAAATCCTCATTGGATGCGGGAAGTTGATCACCAAAACAGGTGGAGTGTCAATGTGTGGTGCGGAATTTTAGGAAACAGAATTATCGGACCGTTTTTCTTTCATGGCCACCTAAATGGCGACTCAAACTTAAACTTTTTACGAAATATCCTGCCTATCCTTTTAGAAGATGTGCCTCTTGATATAAGAAGATCCCTATGGTATCAACATGATGGATGCCCGGCCCACTTTTCTGGAAGAGTCCGTGACTTTTTAGATGCTAGTTACCCAAATCGTTGGATTGGAAGGGGTAGTTTGTTTCCGTGGCCACCTAGATCCCCCGATTTAACCGTGCTAGATTTCTACTTGTGGGGAAGACTAAAAGAGATTGTTTATCAAACACGACCAACCACACGGGAGAATATGATTGAGAGAATTCAAAATGCCATAACTACGATTTCACGAGCTGAAATTGAAACTGCCGTTTACAGCACTAGAGAAAAATGTAACACTTGCATTTTGCAAAACGGTGGTCATTTTGAACATTTATAAAGTATTTGTTTGTTGTTTGTTTTTAACAAGATTTCTATGGCTTGATAAAGAACGTGAAGGTGGTTGTGGTTTTTATTGTTGTTTTGGCCCGTTGGGCTTTAAACACGCTTCAAATCTTGCGTTTCGCATGGTTTGGACCAGTCCTAAGCCTGAAGGAAGGTAAACAAAAACAAAACAATAAATAAAAATCATGAGTGTGAAATAATAAAATCAGTTTAAAAATTAAATAAAAAGAGAAAAACACACTTAATAAAAAGTTTAAAAATATTTTTTTATTTTCCATGGCACGCTTGACCACGGACCTATAAAAACAATTGCTTTTTTCAATTAACATGATATTAATTATTCTTTTGGCTATAACTCCGAAACTAATGAAGATATCGAATCGAATTTTTTACATTTTCTCTTGCAAATTTGTTCTACTTTTCGATTATGATATAATAACTATGTCATTCCATTTAAAATTTTGGAGAAAAATTGGAAAAATAAAGAGTTTCTCAAATAACGCCCTCTAGCGAGTGCCGCGAAAATCAATGTAACACAGCCATTATTTTGTTTAAATTAGCAAGCCTTCCTTTCTTAAACGAGATCAAGTTCATCAAATTCGGTTGAGTCAAACCAAAGTTATGGACACTTTTATCAGTAGACTTTCCCCCTCCCCTTCCGCCCTAATTTTACATCTTACAGCAAAAAGTGTTAAACCAAAAAGATGTAGAATTCTAATAGAATTATCAGTGTAATATTTTTTTGATAGCTTTTATAGGGATAATTTCCAGAAAAATGTCTTTTCTTACATGACCACAGAAATTACGCCCCCTAGCGGCAGAGTTAGGAACTTAAAAATTATTTCCAGCAATTTCTCTTGGCCGCTTTCCTTCTTAGGATTTTTTTTCCAAAGCTCCTGGAGTGACAATTCCTGAGATATGGTACCTCATCACCCATAATGAAACACCCTGTATATATATATATATATATATATATATATATATATATATATATATATATATATATATATATAGGGTGTCTAAAATAGGTGATACCACTATGGGTATCTCCGAAACGGTAAAAGATACGAGGTCAGTTAAATTAGAGAAAACGTGCCATTTTTAGTCTCTCTTCACATTCCGTTTACGGAGTTGCCAAATTCTCTATAGTTTATTATCCACTGGGGATTTTTTAAAAATAGTCAAAAATTTAATTCTTAAATATCTCGAAAACTATTATAGTTAGAAAAAAATTGTTCTGACAAAAATCACACGATTTTTTACCTTCTCTAAAGTGACGTTATTGTTATGTTTATATCATTTGTTTTTATTGAGTTACCGATACTAACTTGTTTTTTTCAAATACGGACCTGGATTTTTTGCTGTATTTTTTGAAAGAATACTTCATACCCTTTACATCTGTGTCTCACTCGATTATGATTTCCGACGTTTTGGTGAAGAATAGCATCATCGGGATATTCTACCAGTACGGACCTGGCCTTTTTAAGTAAATGCGCCATTTCACAACCACAAAAACCACAAACCATAGCGATAGGTTGTGGCTTGTGCCTTAACATGGAAGATGCCAGGTCCGTATTGTTAGAAAATCCTGAGGATGTTGCTATTCTAGATCAAAACTTCGAAAAATATTTTCAAGTTATACACAGTTGTAAAGGGTATAAAGTATTCTTTAAAAAAATGGAGCAAAAAGTCCAGGTCCGTATTTGAAAACAAGTTAGTATCAGTAACTCAATAAAAACAAATGGTATAAACAAAACAGTAACGTCACATTAAGGAAGTTAAAAAATCGTGTGATTTTTGTCAGAACAATTTTTTTCGGTAACTCAATAAAAACAAATGATATAAACATAACAATAACGTCACTTTAGAGAAGGTAAAAAATCGTGTGATTTTTGTCAAAACAATTTTTTTCTAACCATAATAGTTTTGGAGATATTTAAGAATTAAATTTTTGACTATTTTTAAAAAATCCCCTGCAGATAAGAAACTGTAGAGAATTT
Source organism: Philopedon plagiatum (assembly GCA_963971165.1). Lineage (NCBI taxonomy): Eukaryota > Metazoa > Arthropoda > Insecta > Coleoptera > Curculionidae > Philopedon > Philopedon plagiatum. The sequence goes on along the minus strand of OZ020189.1, from coordinate 63,940,436 downwards.
GGCAACTTCGTAAACGAAATATGAGTAGGGACTAAAAATGGCACATTTTCTCTAATTTAACCAACCTCGTATATTTTACCGTTTCGGAGATAGCAATAGTGGTATCACCTATTTTAGACACCCTATATATATATATATATATATATATATATATATATATATATATATATATACGTGCATGGCTATCTAACTGGGCTCCATAGGTTACACAGGCACCCAGGCCTCCACTGTAAAGAATAAAGATTTCCGTGTATATTGCATTCAAATAGCATTAAATAGTAAATGTCTACGTGAGCAACGTGAGAGGGGTAAGAAATAAGCATCCAAAAAAGATACAAATTTTTACTATACTTTTAAATGTAACACGCCTCCATACATTTTACGTCTAGTAAGCCTCCTCTGAATAAATTTTTATGCGCACAGCGAGCGCATACGCCTCCGACAACGTTGCCAAATTTAAGTAACGTCTTCAACAAGGTGGCACGTGGTAAATTCGTTTTTTAAACATACCAGTAAACGGCTTATAATATTATTGTAAAATATAGTGAACAGCAATACAAAATCTCCCATTCCGTCGGTCTCTCTGTCCGTTAGCGCGAAAACTTAAAAACTACTTGACGGAAAACTAAAATATTTTAGAAATATATTAGTCTGAGACCTAGCTTAAAACCCAAAACATTTCCGATTAACTATGTACAGCATGAACACTTTAAAACATTAATTTCTAAAAATAATATATTAGTGTCCATAATAAAAATGTAGTCAAATAAAAATGTTTGGGGCATAACAAACCAAAAAGACAGTGTGTTCTGCGCTTGCATTAAATTATGTGGCATCCAAAAACTAATGGAAAATCCCGGGCCGGGAGGACAGTAAGCTTTCACCTTGTTGGGGATCATCAGACTGACGTAACCCTCAGGCAGCAGGCATAGTTCTGTTTTAGAAGAAGTGTTGACTATGCAGGATTGCTATTGATGGTTACGTCAGTCTGATGATCCCCAAAATTTTGCGCCACATTCAGAGGGTTGATCTTTTGACTTCTATCGCGAGAGAAAATATTTTATTGGCGAAAAAAAATCTTTCGACATTTTTTTCAGATCACGTTTGGGGGTGCCCAGCTCAGGGAAAACATGGTTTCCGATTTCCGTCTGTATGCTGGCGCGGAAACTTAAAAACAGCGTGAGCGAGCACATTTTAATAAATAGTATCTATTTTTTGTTTAAAATGATACATTTTACACAAATTATACTTTGTATGTAGCTAAGTCTTTTACCGTTGATATAATAGTATTTTTTATTGTTTCTTTAATTCGAAAATATAAGCATTCTGATGAACCCAAAGCTTTCAGTGACAATTTCGATTTTTCTTACAACAGAATGTGAAAGAGTAGAAAAATGCTTGTTTAGTTTTGTAATAACTCTAAAACATTAGCTTAAAAGAAATAAAGATGCGAATGACGATTTCACGTAAAAAAAACTTGATAAAAGTTTTATACAGGGTGGGAAGTTTAAAAAAATCTTTTCTATGTCTTTTCCCCCGACTGGGATTAAGCGTAAGTTCGTGGCTTTTTCCTTTTTAAAGTGCATTTTACCTTGTATATAGAACAAACAAATATTATCTTTTTCTTCCCTCGCTGGAGGAGTTAATATTTTCTTCGTTTAATAATCGCCTCCCGAAATTTTTTCAGATCTTTATATTTTGGGGTTTCTGATTCACAAAAAAATATTTTCTCATTTCCGTCAGTCTGTCCGTGGGCGCGAAAACTTGCTAATTACTCGAACAAAATAAAAAAAAATTGCATATAAATTAGGCTTTGTCCTGGCTCGAAACCGGCCAATAAAATTTATACAGGGCGGAATCCAACCTCAAAAACTATATTTCTGATTTCGTCGCTGTAACTAAAATACAAAAATTGTGTTTTGTCTATAGCTAAAGATTTTATCGTTGATATAATTTCAGGCACTGTTGATGCCCTAGATATAGGGCGGGCCACTTAAAAATTTTAATTTTGCTGGTTTTTGCTCTAGTTAAGGCACTGTATATTTTCCTACGATAATACTTATAATACTTAGTTACATTTTACATTAGTTAGTTATTATTTATAAACTTGCATGTGCTACAGTTTGAGTTGATATTATAGCTTACTAGTTAATGTAGGTTACGTGCTACTGTTGACAATTAAAGACAAAATAGTTTGCATTTTGAAAGTTTATTATTATTTCACGACAGATAATCCATGCAAAGAATTTTATATATTTTCAGTACTGAACTGATGTACTGAAGTTATAAGAAAGTATATAAACTGAGGACCAAGTAGGAATTTATTCTTACCTTGACAGTAATTCTGAATTATTAAAACTGATTTTTTTTTAATTTCTTGTTTATTTTTAAAAATTGCATCGCTGACGCGCCACCCTTAAAAGTTTTAGGAGCCTAAGCCCGAGCTTTCTAGGCTTTTTGGATAATACGCTCCTGTATAGGGCGGACAACTTTAGAAAATTTAACTTAATATTTATAATATATTATTAATGTTTTTCACATATAGCTCTGTCGCTGGCAAAACTATATGCACTTTTTATTTATTGTTTCATCAGAGTATTTATCCATTTTAACATATTAAATCTTATTTATTCTTGTCTAATTATCCTTTTTTAGTGTTCCTTGAAATGGAATCATTTCCATTTCAAGGAACACTAAAAACGTCCGTCTGTCAGAGGGGATTTTCTCTGAAACTGTTCAACGTAATCATTTGAAATTTAGCACAGAGATAGAGTGTGGTGGACCAATTATAGACGTGAAGTATAGGAAGTTAAATTTCGATTCTGGGGGTTAATTTAGGGTGGCAAATTGGGAAATGGAAATTTTTTTCAAGGGCATTGTGTGGGGAGCCTAATGAAAGCTTATTGAAGAACGAATTAAACAATATTTATAATATATTATCTATGCATTTTTTAAATATTTTTCGGAAAAAACGTGTAAAAATTGTTGTCCCCCACCACCCTTATCACTTATCACCAGAAGGAGCGTTTAGAAAAATCTGACAAAAAATCATGAACATTGAGAATTAGCTGTACCTAGATTAAACCAAAATTATCAGGATTGAACAATTCTACGCGATCAATTGTCATAAATAATTTAATTGTTTATTTCCTTATAACTGCTGAATTATTGGTTTTAGAAAAAAAGATTTTCGACAAAAAATATTTCTCACCATGTAAAGAACAACTTTTGTGCTTACACGATTCTCAAAATTTGTAATTTGGCCTATTCAGCTCCGCGCACACACGATGTGATACGGCGTTGGTGCTGTCGGCGGCGGGTAGCGCGGCAGATGGGCGGAGGTCGGGCGGCCGAGGTTTGCTCAGGTTAAGTGGGGAGCACGGAACACTAATTGTGCAAGTATAGCTTGCACTGGACCGATTTTTTATATTTTTATTTCTGTTCCGTGAAAGGCAGATTTTTTGTATCCTTTATAAGTTACGCAGTGTGAAAATAATAATATATATAAAACAAATTTAAGCTCTATTATTTTCCTCTTTGCCTATAATTTCTTACACCTGTCTCACCTGTAATTTTTTTCTAAATAACTTTTAAAATGTAGCAAACCCATTTTGATGTAGATTACATTATTTAGCTGTAAATCGGTAAAAGCTAAAGTTGATATATAATATATAATCTACTTAGAATTTTGTTAGCTTAAAAATCCACCATTACCAGCTGTAAAGGGTAGAATTAAATTTTGATATTCATGTAATTTTTTAAGCAATGATTTATTTCATTACTATTATTTTTGTCGACTTTAAAACAATTTTTTAAGTATATAAAATGGAAATAAATATAATATTTAAAAAGAACCAAATCTATTTGGGTGTTTTTATTAATTTTAATATTTTGAATGGATATTTTCTCGAAAGTCTATTTTAATATTTTTTATTAGCTAGTATGCCATGGAAAATATAAGGTTCTAAAATAAATTTGACCAATGCGTACCAGTGTCTTACTTAAGGTGGACACAAGCTAATAGCTCGGTTAATTATGGAATTTCATTTTGTGAAACAATTTTGAAAACTTTTTTTTTTAATCAACATAGAAACATTTTAAATGGAAACTTTTAAACAATAATAAACTATGAAACACAAAACTAAATTAAAATCACAATAAATGTTGGAAATGTCCACCTTCTTGCTGTATGCACGCAACCAATCTCCTTCTGATTGATTCGCGTACTCTTTGGAAAATTCCTGGAGTATTTTGTATCGTTCTACAAGAGTTAATTATTCGATTCCTTAATTCTTCTTCATTTTGGATGGGTGTCTTGTAAACTAAGGATTTTAGATGTCCCCAAAGAAAAAAATCCAAACTGTTAAGGTCTGGAGACCTAGGGGGCCATGGTTGAGGCCCTCCGCGACCTATCCAACGGTTACCAAAAGTACGATCTAAAAATTCTCGCGCTAGGATGCTAAAATGTGCCGGGGCACCATCATGCATAAACCACATTTCATTTCGTAGTCTAAGCGGTACATCTTCCAGTAAAATGGGCAAATCTTCTTCAAGAAAATGACGATATCTCGGTCCGTTTAATCTTCCTGGTATAAAAACGGGCCTATTAAATAATCCCCAAGGATTCCTGACCATACGTTAAGAGAGAACTGTTCCTGGAAATGTGATTCCTGTATCGCATGGGGGTTTTCCTCTGACCACAAATGATTGTTGTGAAAATTGCGTATGGCGTTGCGAGAGAAATTTGCTTCGTCAGTAAACAGGATTTGATTTTTAAATAAAGGATTGTGAATAAGGCATTGCTGAAACCAACGACAGAAATTGAAGCGTACTGGAAAATCACGAGGGAGGAGTGTCTGAACTCTTTGAATATGGTAGGGATATAACAAATTATCAATTAAAATTTTCCATACTAGCACATGGGAAATGTTTAACGTCAGCGCTACCTTTCTTGAGCTTGTTCCCGGGTGTTCTCCTACCAGATTAAGAACCGCTTCCTCCGTTTCTAGGGTTCTTACCGTCTGATGTGCACCCGACAGATGTGCCGCTTTCTCAAATCTTCCTGTTTCCCTTAACCGAGCGTGAATTCTTGAAATCGATTTTGGCGTAGGAGTTGTGCGGTTCGGATAACGCTCCTGATACAAACGTTTAGCCTCACATGCATTTCCATTAGCAAGTCCGTATGTAAAATGTATATCAGCATACTCAGCATTGGTAAAGTTTGCCATTTTTTAACAAATAATCACAATAATAATGACACAATAATAACTGACATAAAACTATTTAGCTATTGACATGACACAAAATAAACATTGGAATATACTTACTAGCCTACTTGATACTTTTATTTCAATTTTCTTTCAGTATTTAAAATTGTTTCACTTTTTGACAAACCCATGCATCGATTAATTTAAATCAAAATATTTCGAAAACGGCTGCTTGTAGCGACTTTTGATAAGTGTATCATTTCTACGTAAAAATGATATAGGAATCGATTTTTCTTCTAGAAAATGTGATACATACATGATCGAAAAAGTTGTGACTTCCCGAAAGAAAAAAAACTGTAAGTGGCGCCCCCTACAATTAAGGGTGAAACTAGTTTGAGTTTCTCATATTGAAAAATCCCCAAATACCAATTTTTGTCCAAATATAGATTTTATTTCAAAAATTACTTGCGGAAAACCAAAATAAAAATAAATTTTTAACACCCTGTATCTCAATAATTAACGGCTTGCGGACCCATGCTTATACGAACTTTTCACCATATAAATATCTGAGGAATCGCTCTGTAAAATATTGGACACTTATTAAATAACACCCTGTATATATATATATATATATATATATATATATATATATATATATATATATACAGGGTGATTCACGGTCGATGGTAGGTTAGACGTTTATGGAGAACGGAACGCGGGATTTTTTTGAAAATTTGGCAACGTGGGTAATTAGCTATGCTCTGTCCATCTAAAATATTTTCAGCATTGCGACGTTGCCGCTTCTATCAAAAAGTCCTAGCAACTTTATTTTTTTAAATGGAACACCCCATATATTAATAAATTTTTAGAATCGCTCTTTTATTACAATACTTTTTTGTTAATATTACCCTATACCTATCTCTATCGGTTTTCGAGATAAAAATTAGTTTGTGTTAAATATGGTCCAAAACATGGCCCTAATTACACGTAAGTAAATTAGTGCTCTCAATTCATGGAAAGTTGATATTTTGGCGGTAGTTTAGACAGACCCGATGTATTTATTTTTCACCATGAAATCGACTCCATATCATACAGGGCGTGCTAAGATTACTATTATTTCCGTTGTTCATAAAAGGGGTCAAATGTTCGTTTTTTTAAATGAAACCCCCTGTATATTAATCAATAAATTGAAAGACGAAGAAAAACGCTTTAAGATGGTACATCATATTCCTATACCTAAATCATCAAGTTTTCTTAATAAAAGCGCTTTTTTGTGAAAAAAAAAATAAAGACTTTAATTTTAAGTAACCATGGATATCAAACATCAAAATATCAAACTTACGACATTTTGACGACTGTGTTTAAAAAAATCTCCCAAAATGAACGCAGATAATCATTATTCAAACGAAGTTCTTATGAAATTATTTATTTTACACGGACAATGTGATCAAATCATTGCCAGAACTTGCAGAAAATTTAACCAAATGTATCCTGAATTGACACAAATGAACGAAAGGAAGTTTGTAAGATTACAAAATAATTTCATTAACATGTGAAAATAAATTAAATAACAAAATTAGGAAGGTTCAAAAAACAAAACTGTAAACAAAATAAGAAATTTTTACAATAAATGCTGGAAATGTTGTCCATTACATTCTAAACATTTTAGTATGTGCTTTTGTACGCGACTCGTAGTTGCTTTTTCAATTTCATGGGGATCCAGATCTTCAATACACCGAACTATTCGCCGTCGCAGTTCTTCTTTGGTAGGCACTGGAGTACTGTACACTCTTTCTTTTAAAACACCCCATAAATAAAAGTCAAGCGGCGTGAGATCGGGGGATCTCGGTGGCCAATCCCACGGCCCTAAGCGCCTAAACCAACGATCGTCAAATATTTCATAAAGTACCCTGGAAACTTCCTGGGTGCAATGAGCTGGCGCTCCGTCCAGTTGAAACCACGAATTCCTATAATCCTCTAAAGATAAATTTTCGACGAAATCGGTAACAGTCGTCCTTAGTATTTCGAGATATCTCTCAGCATTTAAAGTGGCATCATAAATAAAAAAGCTAATTTTGTGCTTTTTTAAAATACAAAAAACATTTAGGTCAAATTTTTCTTGAAATCCCATTTCTTTTGTCACGTGAGGATTATGATCAGCCCAAAAATGCTTATTTCTTCTATTAAAAATCCCATCCCTTGTAAATTTTGCTTCGTCGCTCCAAATGATTTTTGACAAAAACTCCGGATCCTCTTGTATACGTATTAAAAGGGTTTCGCAAAAATGCACTCTACGTTCAAAGTCTTCTGCTTTGAGGGCTTGCACTTTAGTAAATTTAAACGGATGCATTTCGTGATTTCCCAAAATTCGTTGTATTGAAGCATATGATACACCCAAATCTTTTTCTGCACTACGAATGGAAGCCTCTGGATATGCATAAAAATATGCCAAAACGTTGACAATATTATCTTCATTTGAAGTAACAGGTTTTGGTAATGTTAGAGGCGCTTTTAAATTTGAGCCATAGTTAATGAAATTATTTTGTAATCTTACAAACTTCCTTTCGTTCATTTGTGTCAATTCAGGATACATTTGGTTAAATTTTCTGCAAGTTCTGGCAATGATTTGATCACATTGTCCGTGTAAAATAAATAATTTCATAAGAACTTCGTTTGAATAATGATTATCTGCGTTCATTTTGGGAGATTTTTTTAAACACAGTCGTCAAAATGTCGTAAGTTTGATATTTTGATGTTTGATATCCATGGTTACTTAAAATTAAAGTCTTTATTTTTTTTTTCACAAAAAAGCGCTTTTATTAAGAAAACTTGATGATTTAGGTATAGGAATATGATGTACCATCTTAAAGCGTTTTTCTTCGTCTTTCAATTTATTGATTAATATACAGGGGGTTTCATTTAAAAAAACGAACATTTGACCCCTTTTATGAACAACGGAAATAATAGTAATCTTAGCACGCCCTGTATGATATGGAGTCGATTTCATGGTGAAAAATAAATACATCGGGTCTGTCTAAACTACCGCCAAAATATCAACTTTCCATGAATTGAGAGCACTAATTTACTTACGTGTAATTAGGGCCATGTTTTGGACCATATTTAACACAAACTAATTTTTATCTCGAAAACCGATAGAGATAGGTATAGGGTAATATTAACAAAAAAGTATTGTAATAAAAGAGCGATTCTAAAAATTTATTAATATATGGGGTGTTCCATTTAAAAAAATAAAGTTGCTAGGACTTTTTGATAGAAGCGGCAACGTCGCAATGCTGAAAATATTTTAGATGGACAGAGCATAGCTAATTACCCACGTTGCCAAATTTTCAAAAAAATCCCGCGTTCCGTTCTCCATAAACGTCTAACCTACCATCGACCGTGAATCACCCTGTATATATATATATATATATATATATATATATATATATATATATATATATATATATATATACATATATATATATATATATATATATATATATATATATATATATATATATATATATATATATATATATATATATATATATATATATATATATATATATATATATACAGTGACCGGCAAAAAGTTCGCAACATATGGGAAAAATTTTTATTAGGAGAGTATCGCAAAAACTTTCCCAGGGGATCGGTTCTGCATGTCTGCACGCCAAGCTTTCGAAAATGTTTATTCTCTTTGTCAAGGCTACAACACAGAGTACAGTTAGTAATTAAATTAATTTACATTATGTTGGACATTACCTAGAGTGCAAAGTGAGTTAAAAAAACCTTCGTAACATCTAGCACAAAAGGATGAACACTCCAACCCAGGCCTTACAGTTTAAATATAAGTTATTGCAATTACATAATTTCTTTTGGAGAACCATGAGGCGTGGGCCACATGGTTTCGTTACAGTCTGAAGCAGTCGGGTTAATCTAGTGTGTCAACAGTGTCAGAACTGTCGGTCTAACAGATGGCGTTGGTCAGGAAACCCGTTCTGTTTTACCAAGGTGTGTTGGTCTTAAGTTCATATGCCAGATGGCGTAAGCAGAGCCGCCCCTACACCTGTCACGTGCAAGTGGCGTCAAGCTACCCACCTAACACATTTTTTAAATAAGATGGTTTTTTCTCTAGAAAGCTGTACTGTCTCCCTTGTCACCTAGGGAGACAGTACACCCCTCCCGTGGGTTCCTGGGTATGCATTTCCTTTTTTATGTAAGTGGTTACACTATTGATCTTTGTCTTATCATATCAATCTCGATTATTTTCTAAATTTCTGTTTGTAGTGGGTTATAGTAGAGTAATTATGAACAAGTTAATGAAAAAGAAAAGGGGGGAATTTTTTTGTCTGGTGCCACTTGCACGTGACAGGTGTAGGGGCGGATCTGCTTACGCCATCTGGCATATGAACTTAAGACCAACACACCTTGGTAAAACAGAACGGGTTCCCTGACCAACGCCATCTGTTGCACGACTGTCGGTTTGGATGACTGTAGCATTCTGCAATATTCTTCAGCCTTCTAGACCGACAGTTCTGACACTGTTGACACACTAGATTAACCTGACTGCTTCAGACTGTAACGAAACCATGTGGCCCACACCTCATGGTTCTCCAAAAGAAAATATGTAATTGCAATAACTTATATTTAAACTGTAAGACCTGGGCTGGAGTGTTCATCCTTTTGTGCTAGATGTTACGAAGGATTTTTTAACTCACTTTGCACCCTAGGTAATGTCCAACATAATGTAAATTAATTTAATTACTAACTGTACTCTGTGTTGTAGCCTTGACAAAGAGAATAAACATTTTCGAAAGCTTGGCGTAGTAAAAAAAGAGTTTTACTTCCGATGCCCTAATAGACTGGTGCCTCA